>CM021103.1:113384266-113558153 GCA_007115665.2 Sequoiadendron giganteum | reverse complement strand
TTGGAGGCCTTGTCCTGAAACATATACTAATTCAATTTAACTATGCACAAATAAAGTTTAAATATCATTTAATAAATTTGATATCATCTTATGAGAAAATTCAAATACCTGTGTACTCTCGTCACCGGACTTCCTTCATGCATCAGACTTCTCGTATGATTTTACAAGCTCTTTCCATACTTTCACACTTACATCAATTGGCCTTTTTTTCTGCCTTAGCTTAGGAGGGATTTTTTTTTCTTCTTTGTTTGGTTGCACCGAAATCTCTTGCAGTTTTGAGACATTCGTAGCATTATCTTCTTTACAGACCAACCTATGCCAAATTCATTCTCCATGTCAGGGATAACTACTTTTTTCAAGTGTATGGGTATCTTTGAGAATGGTAAATGTAGATGGTCTTTGAACCGTTGAAGGCATGATTCCTTCAACCTATTCACAAAAATTTCCCAGCATCCGTCATTCGAACTTTCCCTGAAACCACCTCGTATTCTATCTTCGTATTGTAGCTACTAATGCAAGATTGAAAATATGGCATGGTGGAAGAAGTCTATGTCCCACGAGTGGAAGTCTATACTCCCGGTTCCACATCCTTAGATTTTAATGCCATTGATTTCCTCCTGGATCTTTTGCAAGATCCAAGACTATTTGGGGAATGAATTGATTCCCTTTGACACAGTTGATTTGTTTGCAATGTTTGAGGGGTGTTTCCAGATTGTTTTTCTATGTATCTGGTAAATGTTGTCCAATCCATATTAACAAATTTGTTCACTACCTCTACCCCCAATATGGAAGCCAATTCGTCTTTACCTTTGTCAGTGTCATGTCCCTATATATATATATTTTTAAATTATATTTCTTCTTTTAAATTTAGAAATAGAAAACTAAAAAGTAAAATTCAAAGAAACAATGGAAAAATTTACAAATATATAAATTGACAATGAATTACCTCATTGTGGCTAGCGTTTCTTGACAATGCTTCCTTCCTTCCATTGCTTGACATTTTGAGGCGACCTAGGGAAAATTATATTCATCCAGTCTATGGAGGCAAATGAAGTACACACTGTCAGGTATGAAAGTTTTCGTTCAGTTTGTGGTATGAAAGTTTTGTTTTGTGGGAAAATATGTTTGCTGGGTTTGCTTAGTGTTGATAACCTAGGGCAAATATATTCATTGGGTTTGCTTAGTGTTGATAACCTAGGGAAAATATGTTCGCTGGGTTTGTTTAGTGTTGATAACCTTATCATGAAAACTCTTTCATAATGCAATCCTGCACGAATTTGTCATGGCATCGGTGACTATGGCGCAACTGGAAAAAACCAAGCAGTTTCTGCGTTTATTTTCAACAGTTGCTTAGCAGTGACTGACCCAATTCCCAGATTTTCCAAGCAATTCACTATTTCCTTGATACCCAAGTTAGGGAAAGAATACAGAGGCATCCTCGCTTCGTGCTATAATATTTTGAGCCAAAGCTCAAATGGGTAGGGTAAAGTTTTTTGTTGGTTTCTCAAAGGTTTTACAATTTATAATTATGGGACAATTTAGATGTTGCTTGGATTGGTTAGGCCACAAAATAGTAAACAATCAAGAATTCAAATGCAATACAAACAACAGTAAACAATCACGAATTCAACCAGGAAAGAATAATGTAAGCTTACCTATTGTGTTGCAAACTAAATTGAATTTCTCATCAATTGTTGGTAGCACCCTTCTCTCTTCCTTCACATGACGTGTCACAAACTAAATGAAATTTCTCATCAGTTGCTGGTAGTGCCCTGCTCTCTTCCTTCATGCAACATTTTTCCCTTTTTTTGTCATCTGATTTCTTCCTTCATGCGTTAAAGTTTTAAATTTTTGATTTTTATTCATTATTTGATGCTTTAGTCGACGTTATTTAACGCCAACTTTAGCACCGACTCTTGGCCATAAATGTAATCTATTTGGGATGTGTAAGACGGCGTCAAGTGCGCCTAATTTAGCGCATATCATTGTTGTATAGTGACTATTTTAATTGTTGTGTATCACAAGATCCATGGTGTTGGAAATAATTCCAACTCTTGCCATGTTTTTGTGACCACCATTGTCCCATGGCTCCTTCATCAACTCAGTGTGGTAAAGCGGTTTTTATCGTGGTCCCGCAAGGTGCGTCATCCTTCTCTGCGGTAGTGCGCTGAAAGCTTCTGTGGCGAAACTTGAGTCTTCCTTATGTTCTTGGTGGTGTTGCGGTGACTCCAACAGTACCACAAGTCTTCTCCCATTGACATGTGGTAGTGCGGTGATCACGCTATCCCGTGGATCCTTCATCAGCTCGGTGCGATAGAGTTGTTTTTACCACAGTCCCGTAAGTTGATTTTTCCTTCTCGACGGTAGTGTGGTGAAAGCTTTTGTGACAAAATTTTTATTCATAGAGGAGGCCATGGAGAGAGGACGTGGATGGCATAAAAATACTAAATCACTGAGACAAAAGTGGGTGGAAATAGATGAGACAAGATAATCTATAGATACAATAGAGGTAAGAAGAGAAAGCAACCTCAACCAAAGGAGGAAGGTGTTTATGAATTCACAAATGCTACAACATAGAGGAGATAAAGTTATTTTTTTGTCCATGAGGCCTCTAGGGTCAAACTTATTGGTTGAAAATGCACAGGAATGGTGATTAAATGTGATTCTATGATCAAGGGAAAAGTTTGAAAATTAGGATAGCCAAAACATGATATCAATATATCAAATATATGACTAAAGTGAGGTTTTGTGTTGGATAGCATCTTTGTTGAAATGATATAATTGGTGTACTAAAAATTATTTACTATGTTGTGTATTATAGGGGTGAGATGAGGCCATGGAAACATATCGTGTCATATCAAATGAGGACACAACAGATGAAGCGAGACATGAGGTACTCAAATTTTGACTTAACTTAGGAAAAAATGATCTGATGGCATTTTGTGATATGTCCATCTTTTTTCACAGTATTATTGAGATTTATAATGTATTATCAAATCTTGACATAAATTAATATGCATGTTGATTATTTTAGATGGAGTTTGGATCAAATGCAATGCCTAAGCTCTCAACTAGCAAAAGAACAAGATATGTACATGGACGTGGACCTAAAACTGTTAAATCACATAGATGACAGTGGGTGGAAGAGGATATGATAATGGATACTGCAGACACAACAAATGGTTACACTGAAGAAGAGGTAGGTCAATACTATAGTACATGGGATGAATACTTTGAGAAAATTATTGTTTGTGGATGTTCTGTATGTCATGGAAAGAAACAATTCAAACAAGTGATTGTACAAAGATATTACATATATGATGAGCTTTCAATCGGTAGTATGCCTCCTACAATTGATTCAAATACAATAGGAATTGTGGTGAGGAATTTTCCAATTTGATATAAATAACATGTATACTTCATTTAAATATTGTTTTATATTATTTAAATAAATAATATTTTCTTAATGGATACTTGCAGGATAAAGTTTCCTAGATCATCGACTTCCAACCTAGAGGGAAATGATCATTTATCAGATGATACATCTAAAAAACATATGTGCCAATATACCAACTCAAAAGATGAGGAATTGACAAAAACAAGTAACGAAACAAGAATCGGTGTGAAGATGCATAATTTACTTAAAGACAAGGGGAAGGTGGACTACATACCCTATGAGAATGAATGCGATGGAGATGATAACTTGCCCCTAATTTTGAGATCAATTTAAAAAGAGACATCTGATCATAGACTATATTGCGCTTGGCCTAGTGATCAACAACTACCTAGAGTGTACGAGGTGTTTCAATTTTGGGGATACAACTACATGATACGACCCTCCAATATTAATGGAGCGAATCTAGGCCTCTTTATTGTCCAAAATGTACATGTGGGATCCAAACATAGAAAAAATTCAGAACAAACCACTAGGAGATTAATTGCATATTATGGTCCATCATATTACAGTGGTGAATGGAGAAGGCTAGCATAATATAAGCCTAGCATGCCAGCATATGATCTAAATTCAAATATGTATACACATCATCTCCAATTGGAAAGTGGAAAATAAATGAATAGAGTTCATCTTATGTATATAGACTGACGTGCATACACACAAAAATATTGTAGGATTTATAAATAGTAGTAAGGGAAGGGACCCTACTGTAAGACCGAATTGTCAATTTGTTGAGGTTATAAATGACAAAGATGGAGATATGGAAAGAGAGGTTGATAGATTGATAATGGTTGAGGCTATTATGGACCTTACCATTGGGGATGAGTTATTGATTGATTACCCCTTCTTAAAACACACGCCTGCACAAAAGAAGAGGGAAGAACAAGGTCTCCCTAAGGATGTTCTTAAGGGAAGAAAACCAAAGAATAATAAATGAGTGTGGATTGATGTTTTATAGACTATGTTGTCAAAATTGTGTTCTATAACAATTATTGTATAAAAAATTTAGTCTATAAAATAATGTTCCATTATTCAATTGATGTATATATGTTCATACAATTTATATAATGTCTAATATATGTATGTCGTTCATATGCAGGTATTTTTCTATGAAGATATTCTGGACCCGAAATGGATATTTTTCATACATTATGATCCAAGATTAAGGCATGTATTTGACGATGCATTAGTGGATACTGATCAAAACAATGATGGCCAAAAAAATAAGAGAGAGGGATTAGAGAACATCAAAGAAATTGACATCCATGATGACATTGAAGATGTTTATGTTCATGCACAAGAAGACAACAATCCAGAGTTAGATGATGTTATGGAAGACAACAATATGGATGGTATAGAAAATGATGATCCAAATACATTTGGTAACAATATAGATGGTCTATAGTCAAATTTCAATGATTATGAAGATGATGCAGGATAAGATGAGGATGATGATAATATTAAATATTTGAAAGAACATATGAACATTGACAATGATACACTGGATGACATTATAGCGGACAATAATGTTAATGACCAAGACTTCTAAATTTTCAGAATTATTTGCAATCCATGCTTAAAAGAGGATGATTCTTATGGCCTAAACTTTGAAATGCTTCAGTAATATTATGTTGTACTTGGACAATTGAAAACTTGTTTTATTTTCCTAGAAAGCTTTTTTATTTTCCATTATAATTCTAGACCAAACAACATTTACGGGGATGGCCTTTTACACCTATCTTAATTTGTATGAAGTTCACGAACCTGTTGTCAAATGGTAAATTCCTTTCGTAGACAAGAATTGTAAAGGACTCATTTAAGAAAAGGTAAGTAGTCTCTTTCTAAGGGTAATCCACATGCAAAAAGTAAAAAACACATAAAAAATAAATTGTATACTAGAAAATCGGATTCAATCAGTTATGTCTTATTTCACTTGCACACTTATTTGAAAGACATAGGGTATTCACCATACATTTCCTTTGACAAAGAAAACATGTGATTTCATTTATTTTTACTGTATATCCTAGAAGTGAAATTGTTGTTACATAATGATGCACTGAGAAAATAATATATACAAAAAAATCCAAAGAAAATGTTTGAAATTTATTATACAACCTACTGTGTTGTGCTAAAAGGAATCAAGATTAACTGGGACAAGAAATAAACAATGAATTTTTGATGATTTTACTTAAAAGTGAATAGGATATGAAAAGTGTGGACAATGATGGTGCTGAAATTGAAAACCCTGATTATGATGATATTACTGTTTTATGGCATTCGAGATAAATAGCACATACAATTTTATATACATAGTAAATGAAGCTTTGAAACTAGTAAACTGAAAATGTAAACACTGTAAGATTTTTCCTTAAACAATAATTCACATACTCACTTACAAAAAAGGGTGAAGCATTTTTATTCAAACTCTATTTTATTTAATAGACATAACAGTAAAAGAATAATTACAAGTACAATAATATATACATTGTTTTATAGAAAATAAATAATGTTTCATAGAATATACAAGTACAAGAATATATCATAATCATCATATCCTTAATTACCTATTACAATATCATTAAATTGTTCAATCTTTTGTATGAATTGTTGGCAAAAAAAATTAGGATTACTTGGATGCTTCTTCCATTAATTTTGTATCAACATATGTTCATGAAGACACAAATGTTAATAAAATATTAATGCATGTAACTCACAATTATTTAAATAAGCAGCTTTGTTAACTTTATTATTTTTAAATAGTTTCCATTTTTATGTTGAACATGTAACAAGGAAAAATAAGCTCAAATTTTCAAAAAAATTAGTAGCTCTACCAACATCCACAATACTGTATCAACATATTCATTCACATAAGCACAATATTGAGGCTCAATAACTGATATTCATTCAAATATAAGAAGAAATAAGTATGGAAAACATAAGAAAAATACATAATGATAATACAGTCATGGAGAATCTCTGATAATAATATGTTCTCCATTATATTGCTTCAATTGATATATATAGATAACAAAAGTATTCAAAATGGAAATGGTATATGATGATGATAATTTCAAACTAGGCCTTGGTTTCCTATTCATATAGGAAGCAACAAGCTACATTCCTTTTACAAAAAGAAACAACCTCTCATAACTACTTTTAGTAACAACTATCTAATTAGCATATTTAAGGAAATAACAAGACTTAATACATTTTGACATATGGTTCCATTATTCAACGTAGAAGAACCATGATCATTGATCTGGAAAAGTCTTCCTCTCCATGATGAACGTCAAAATGCTCTTGCCTTAGTGTCCTATTCTTCTAAAACCACAACTATTTAATTGGCATAATTAAGGAAATAAAAAGACTTAAGACATTTTGACATATGGTTCCATTATTCAATGTAGAAGACCCATGATCATTGATCTGGAAAAGTCTTCCTCTCCATGATGAACATCCAAATGCTCTCACCTCAGTGTCCTATTCTTCTGAAACCAAATACTTTTCCTCCCACTGATACACCGTAAAATATGATGGCCACTTATATTCCTAGATCTTTTGCATGTTTGCAAGATGAGTTTGCCACCGACTATCTAGTAATGCCTTTGTATCATTGACAAACTTTAGGTATCCTGCATCAAGAAAAATCAACCCAACCATGATCTAATTTAGCCTGGGAAGACTGGTATCATCATCCTCTTGTATATGAGTAACACACTTATGAACAACTTGACTGAATTCTTTCTTCCACTTATCCAAGTCCTTCAACTAATCACCATCTCTCACAATTTTAGGTATATACCACTATTTCTAGGTATGGAATAAATCCATTCATGTTACAATCTTTTTATCAAACCCTTGTACATACTGAAATTCATCACTAATCATCTTCACAGTTTGTTTAGTTGGCTTTAATGTTGTGGGTGCATCAAGACTTATTTATAGAACTTTGCATAACTTAGCCAAAGTGTGGTGAATAGGCTGCCACCTTTTGAACAAAGGATCTAATACAAGCATATGTGTCTTTATTTGATCCATCGCTTGCTAAAGTGTTTTATAACTATCATGCAAATTCTCTAGTTTATCCATAACTAGTTTTATCCTGTGCTCAAGAATATTTTCCATAACTTCACAAATTCATCTTTTCACTTCATCCTGGGTTTGATTGCTAGCCTTCTTTACATCATCCACTTCCTTCTCTAGAGTTTTTACCCATTCTACAGAAATGTTCTTCACAATATCCATTGGAGCAATAGGAGGCCTGTATAACACCATCTCCTTTCTTTGTGAGGGTCCTTCTCCTCTTAATTGTTCTTTCAATTTGACATTCTCCATGAATAGTTTATTAACTTCATCATTTAGGAACCTTTGTTCCTTTTCACACTCCTTCAATCTGTCTTCTAATCCCTTAACAGTTGCTTGAGTGAACATGGCTGAATGCATGGTCATTGTGGCTACCTCCAAAGGGGTGGTATCTTGTATTGTCCTTACCATCGCTGCCCCTTTCATCCCTTGAATTACATCCAATAATTTTGGATTTTGTGTATTTTTTGTTTGATCCATATGGCGAGGGTTTCAACCTTTGGGTTATACCTAGTTCCACTCACACCTTCATCGGAGTCAAATTCTACAACTAGCATTGGATCTTCCTGTGCCCACAATTGATCAAGTAGAATTTTTTTATTTAATTCCAAGCCAAGGAAAATGAGCATATTTCTCTTCAAGACCATTTCTCTAGCCTTCTGGGGGCTAATGTCAATGTTGTCAACTCTTGATTCCTAGAAAGTCTATGCTACCATTTCATTTTTCTTTGATTCTTCAATTCTTGCTTCAATTGATTCCATCCTCTCTTGAAATTCTTTTATCTTCATCTTGATCCATAAATCCTTAAACTCAAGAGTCTTAATGAATTCACCATCTTCTATGAATCTCCTGGTTGCAATTTCTCTTTCATCTTCATGTACCTCTGTACTTGTTTTTTCTACATCATCCACCCTTTCCTCATGTTTATGGGCATTGGTCTCAAGGATGGGCTGATCAACTTCAATATCACCTATTAATGACTACAGTACTGTAGCCACTTCCTTAGTATCACCCACCTCTTCAATATCCTCATAAGGTATTAATTGTTCAATGCTTCATGTCTTCTATCTTTTGGGAGGTAACTGCTCCATGGGAGGCTCAAAATTTTCACTTGGGGTATGCTCTACAGTTGCACCACCATCATGTTCTTCGAGATATGCTTCCTTCTTTTTGTACAAGTCTTCAAATCTACTAATTATCAATTCTATCCTCTTGATGGGGTCCTTTTCCTCAACAAAGAATCCTAGGAAATTCTTGGACCTCTAGTTCATTTTTTCTTCAAGCTTCTTCATATATTACCATTTTTTCCTTCTACTAAATAAATCATTATAAGTAATGCAGTTCCTTATGAAATCTTCTTTAAAATCCACTTGGTGTGGCACTGCCATTTTGGTAAGAATATTGTGCCTTATGTTGTTCATATTATTTTCAGTGTCAAAGGCTCTTTCTTTTCCAGATTTCAATGCATATCTTGTCTTCAAATAATACTATAACTCCTCTAATGTGTCTGAGCCTACAGTCCAATCTTCACACTTGGTTTGGTTTGGTAGGAAAGTTCCTTTCTTCTGCTTGTGCATTACATCTTTTTCCATCCACATTTGGTAGTATGTGTGGAGAAACAAGGCATCCATAAACTCTTATTATTGTAACTTCTGGGAGGAAGAACCAATCTCTAAAATTGTGTGTATGACCCTGCTCTGGTCTTAAAGCCAAAGGTCTCACTAGTTGCAAAATTTTGGTTGACAATCTTGGCATTGGATACCCAATAAATCGAAGGATTTTGTGTACAAACTCTTCATAGAATACAACAAAGCTTGAATTATTGCACCGATTGTCCCAAATATAGCACCATTTTTGGACAGGTGTGGGATTCCCTTTCTCATCTACTATAACCAAGTCCATTATTTTATTCCAATGTTTCCTATTCTGGTACAATATCAGATGACATAGTAGGGAATAGTTTCTGAGTGTAATCGATGCTTTATCTTCTATAACCTGGGAGAACTCATCATCTAATGCCTTCTCAAGGTATGAAGCAAAGTCATATTCAATATTAGTTTCAGGGTTTTGAATTCTCATGGCCATCATCATTAGGCCTATTGGAGTTTTATCTTGAGCATCTATCCCCAACACTTGGCAAAGAGCTAAATATATATTCACAAAGTAATACTGAAAATCTATCACATTAAATGGTTTAGTAGTGGTAGTAGACATGGGAAATGTTCTGTTACCAATGCCTCTTTTCATATATAGGGGTACCTCATCACTTCTATAAGTCTTTTTTAACCTAACATAATCCTCCTCACTTTTTCGTAGGTTTATCTTTGTCAGAGCCTGCTTGTTTAACCCAAAACACTCAATGATGGATTTTTTGGTTACTTCTGCCAATACTGTGCCATTTGGAAACCTTACTATTTTGGTAGCTAAGTGACAGTGTTTGGCTAACAGTCTAATAAATTATACATCAACAAACATATTTGGGACAATCAACCTTGCTATATCCAACATCCAAGCATTTGACACTGGAATCTTCTCATTTCTCTTACTATAAAAATACTAAAATAGGTCCCATCCAGATTTGGAAATGAGGGCATCCCTACAACTTTGTGCGGTGTCCACGAGAAACTTCTTATTACCCTCTTTAGTGGACCGATGGAGTGGCCTCTTCTTTACTTTAGGTTCTTCATTTTTAATTTTAGGCTAACTTTATTTTATTTCTAATTGTTTAATTTTAGGAGGCATGTTTCAATTTTATCTACTATGGCTTTAGAAGACAAAACCTTGAAAGATTTTTTATATTAACAGAGCTCTTTCAGAGAGTTTTTGTGCACTTACCCGAGTATTTCATGCTTGCATAACTTCTTGTTGTTGTATCCTTAGCTCCTTCCACACTAGTGCACTGTAATTGAGTGCGATATTGGGAAAACTCACTTATCTTTGGATGGCTCTATATTCAGTCATATTAGTTTTTCCAACTCTTAATAATTTAATAGCATTTAATTTTGGCAACTAATGTGATTTTATGCATTTACTGTTGTAAATTGTAATGATTCCAAGATTAATACCGTAGTATCGCCATCTTTTATTATATCCATTGCAGTATGGCGTTGTTTTTCCCTTCCCTTCTGTTGTTTACCGCACTACTACCTTACTCAAGGCTTCTTGCTATAGAGTTGTGGTGTATACCACTCTACTGCATATGTTGCTCACCTTCTTGGTGGTATAGCGGTGTATGCTTTTGATCATTACTTGAAGAGTGTCGATAAGACAAGTTAATATCTCTTTCCGATATGCCACTATCTCATCGATATTTTCCTTCGACGGTATTTCTTTATATATTAGTGTAACTTTTCCATGTCGGGGAGACTTGTGATTATCACTGTGGTATAGCGGTGTTTTTCCCTTCCCTTCTGTTGTTTATCGCACTACTGCCTTGCTCAAGGCTTCTTGTTGTGGGGTTGTGGTGAACATCACTCTAACGCATATGTTGCTCACCTTCCTGGTGGTATAGCAGTCTATGCTTTTGATCATTACTTGAGGAGTTTCGATGAGACAATCTCATCTATCTTACTGATATCTCAATGTCTCATCAACATTACTTCGTTATATCAAAGGGTTGTGTTTCACTGAGCACTTATAGATATATCTTGTCGATGTTACATAAGTGATTCTCTCCTTGATATGCCCTTTATAGGGTTGTGGTGAATATCGCTCTAACGCATATGTTGCTCACCTTCCCGGTGGTATAGCAGTCTATGCTTTTGATCATTACTTGAGGAGTTTCGATGAGACAATCTCATCTATCTTACCGATATCTCAATGTCTCATCAAAATTACTTCATTATATCTAAGGGTTGTGTTTCACTAAGCACTTGTAGATATATCTTGTCGATGTGACATAAGTGATTCTCTCCTTGATATGCCCTTTATATTGTTGACATTTCACTGTTTTACATCATCTATGAGACATATAAATAAGTCTCTTTGACATAGGGGTGTCTAATATGGTGCTAAACTCGAAGCTAAAGTCAGAGCTAAACACGATGCTAAACTCGAAGGTGAACTTAGAGCTAAAGGTGGAGATCAAGGCATTGTTACACTCGAAGCTAATATCGGTGCTAAATATGGTGTTACTTAGGCGTTAATTAGTGCCTAAATTAGTGTCGACTTGTACTCATCAACGTAATAAATGCCAAAAATTGCACCATCCTGATAAATAGCGTCGACTTTTCAAAAAATTGCCAAAAAATACATTAAAAGAGTGGGTGGAAGAGAAAAACGGAGAAAAAAATGGAGGAAATCAGAGGGATTTGTTGTAGTGTGAAGATCTTTAGCCTTGTCAAGATCAAAGGTGGAAAATCGGGATGGACTTAGATAGGATGATGGATAGGGATGAAGGATGATGGAATATGTGGATAAGAGGTGATATGGATTAATATTTCCCCCAAGTGTAGAGGCATGTTGATGGGAGATTACATATGATTCCTATTTACCAAGTTTTTTTCATGGTACTTTCTCAAGGTGCCACAAGAAGTGGTTTTCTCAAATGGACAAATGATTTCTCTTTAGTTTTTTTTTTGCTTTTTTGGATTTATGGAATAGAAAAGATGGAGAAGGATGAGGATAAGGATAAGGATAGGTGGGTTTGGAAGATAGTGTATGGATTATAGGGACATGGAGGAAGGACTCAAGTGCATAGTTCCATGGATGGCATCTCTTGAACATGTACGATAATTGACCATGGCAATTGGACGTATGCTTATAGGCGTTGGTAGAAGGAAGAATTTATGGAAGGACTTGGACTAAAGGAGGATGATGGGGAATGAATGTTGGATAATGGATGGAGGTTTGGAATACTTGTGGATGAGTGGATAGAAATTTTGGAAAGATCAATATTGGCACACACTTTGAAGGGTGGTGGAATTGTAGAGGAGAAGTGGATTTTTAATTTGGATATTTAGATGGAGTGGATGTGGATTTTTGGACATAAGTGCCCAACATGGATTTAGAAGATGGAGGACTATTAGATGGAGGACTGGAGGACTTAGGAGTGGATGAAGCCATTGGATTAGCAACTTTGAATGCCAATTTTGATTGTTACTTGAGATGCATTGCTTCTATGATAAGTTTGGGAGTCCAAATGGTTTTTAATTTTTACTTCATGGGCCTTTGTGGCCTTTTGGATTTAACCTTTTTCTTTGTTTTGACCTCTATTTTTTATGGGACATGGTGATCCTTGGATATATGTGGATTTTTGTATTGACGATTTTTAGATCTGGCATCCAAATTGCTTCCAAGAGCAATGGGATTGGTGGATGGAAAGGAATGATATGGAGGTCTTATGGATGAGTTAATGTAAGTAGTATGTTGGAAGGGTTTCAAGGATGCGTACCTTTGTTGATCTTGATTAGGGATTTGAGGTGACGAGTAAAAAGGATAGTGAGATTTTGGAATAGGAGTGCTGGGTGGTGGAATGTAAGGACCGAAGATTGATGGAAGAGATGAAGGACTTGGTTTTAGACTCTTAGAACACCTCACAATGCTCAACCATAATATAATGCCCTTCTAAAATAGGGTTTCCTTCTAGGGTAAGTCAAGCCAAAAAAATATTGAGTGTTAGATCCGAGACCTAATGATGAACTGTCCAAATTTACAATAGTAAAATCTACATAAAATTTGGATTTCAAGGGTGCTAGCCCCAAGCACCCCCGTGCTTACCTATAAATAGTAAACCTTATGTAATTGCAAGGTTGAGACACATTTTCCCAACAAGGAGAATGACACAAATGTGTGAGAAACCAATGAGAGAGATGGGAAAAGGGTGGGATGGAAGGTCGTGGTGACTTGTACATGCTCACACATGTGTGGGAATTGAAGAGGGTAAGGGACATTTGTCACATGACAATTTTTAGGATTTGGAAGAATTTTTAATTGAGGAAAATATTAATGATGATTATGATGGATTAATTAATTAATTGGGTTTAGTAGAATTAATGAGCAGGGGCTAAGATTGAGTTAATTACATTAATCAACCTTTAGAAAAAAGTAATAATTACATAATTTAATTAATCATAGGAAATTGGAAAATGATGAATTATGAAAAATATTTAATTAATTATGTAATAGGAAGTCAATTCAGGGTGTCTATATTTTCCCTTCTTTGATATAGTGTTGCGACTAACAGAAGTATTGTCTAGTGTATGAAAACTTATTTGATGTTTCAAATCATAGAATTTTTCATAGTCAATGCATGATGTATGAAAAATTATTTGTGAAGGTTTGTCCAACTTATGTTTTGTATGTGAAAGTTCCACTCCATGAAGAAGAATTTGGCATTTTCCCCCAACATTCAACAAGGGATATAGAATGGTAGTGGATGAATATGATGGATGAAGTGGATGAGGGAAAGTGAGATGGACTGTGGGATTAACTAACAAAAAACCAAGCCATGATATGCCTATATATTTTATGAAAGTATGGAGGGAGGATAAGTGAAAAATTATATGGATGTAGACACTAAAAATTGTCATGAGCCCGTGACAACATTTTTTGACTAATTTTTTGTCTAACCCTAATTTTGACTAAACCTAATTCTCATCTAAGTCTATTTCTATTCTTCTCATCTTTATAATTAAATAATTTTAATTATTTAATTATCCTAATTCTTCTCTCTCATCATTTCTTCAATTAAATAATTATTTTTAATTATTTAATCCCTAGTCTAATATTCTTCTATGATTAAATACATATTTTTATTTGTTTAATCATCCTAACCTAAGTTCCTCTATAATTAATTAATTCACTTAATTTAATTAATTATTCACATGAGACGGAAAATAAATAAATTTTATTTATTTATTTTCAAAAACTTGCCACAATTTCCTCTTTACTTAACTCTTCCATTTTCCATTTTCTTTTTCAATTAACTCTTCCATTTCTTTATTTCTTTTTTTCACTTGATGAACTCTTTCTTCCACTTGGCTACCTCTTTCTTTCAATTAACTCTCCCACTTTTTTTTGTTCTCTCCACTCATCTCTTTCATTTTTCTATTTACTCATTCATTTTTCTCTTCCATATTTTTTGACATTTGTCATTTTTTGAATGAGGAATTCTTCCATTTTCCATTTTGAAAATGAGCAACTTTCCCATGTAATTTGTCTCGTTCGATATTAACTGTCGATCTACTATTCAATCTCACCTGTTCATTATTCTAACCTCTTCTATAAATTAGGCTTCATTTATTTATTTGGACAACCACAGTCTTTGAATTTATGCCGAAACTATTGTCACAAGCCTATCATATTAGTGCACTTAAAAAACTGAGAGCAACATTACAAAGCTTCCAAAAGTGGAAAGGATAAGAGTGATGGAGATGAGCCATTGTTGGCATAAGAAGGTATAATTGCAAATTTATTATGTCATATTTGTGCTCTATTGTTAGATTAGAATTATTTTGCTTAAATCTGATGGTTTTTTGGTTACCATTTGATGATTTATGGAATAACTATATTATAATTTATAGTCTAAAATTTGGTGAACCTAATAGGAAGTACTAACCTTCTTGGCTAACATTATTGTTTGCAAGTTTCTGGTGTTTTATGTCTTGAAGGTTGCAAGTACTTTCAAGAGGCTATGAAAATCATGATTTTTAGGAGCTTTTGAGGACAAAAAAATATCACAGTTGTGTTTGAAAGGATCGAGTGATGGATTTTCATATATTATACCCCATATTTTGGTGCAAAATAGTGTTTAGACTTTTAAAAACATGATTTTCAAGAACTTTATTTGTTAATCTGTACATTGTATGGATATGTACTTTTTGACTACAATTTTAGTGCTACACATTTTTAATTTTGTTAATAATGAATGTAGTTTTAATTTTTGGCTAGAAAATTAATTCATAAAGCTTTAATGATTTCTTGAGACTACTTACTCCTCCTTTTTATAATTTTTGAACATACCAACTAGTAGTAAAACATGCATAACTTTCAAACCACTCATTCAATTTTCAAGTTTTTACAAGCATTGGCAAGATTCTTCTAATGTGCATGTTGTGGATCAAATCATTTCTTCAAATCATAAATTAGAAATCAGGTTTAATTAGTTAGAGTGGATGTTTTAATTTCAAACCTTGATTTTTGATGATTTCTTAAAAACAATTCATAAAAAATTCACTAGATTTTTTTATAATTTGCTTAATTTTGTGATTTGAATTATCATGATAAGTCTTTCACTAATCATTAGATGTAGCAATTTTTTCACAAGCCAAAGAAAAAAAATAAAATACTAATTTACTTGTTGTAGGGCGCTGTCAAAAGTTTCTTGTAGACTACTAACTAGTTTGTTTGTCAAAGAATCAAGTTTGAAACACTGTGTTTGTGATTTTTAATTTTTTAGATTAGATAACATGTAGTTTAGTGGGTTAAAAATAACTTCTTTTTTTATGTGTCTTGTGCACTTGCACGTTGTGTTTACCTAAGCTAGTGTGTGTGTATCTTGGGTGCACAAGAAACACACATTAATTTTTTATTTTTATTTTTAGTAGGAAGCCTACTTGGGGATTTCATCACCCCAGGATTCAACCTCAAGCATATTTTCAGATGAGCTACATCAAAGGTGGATAATGGAAGTCTTACCCCAAAGAGTGGCCAATTTTATTTGAAGCTAAGCTATGAGACCTTCAATCCACTAAGACTTGATGGTGATGAGAGTGGGAGTGGGCCTCCTAGTTCTCAAGCTATTATATATGGGATCTCTATTTATGACAGTCCCCCACTAGAAACCTTTGTTTTTAGAAGCCTAGGATCCTTTCAATCATTTCTTGTGTAGTGCAACGTACAATATCATGCCTAAAGCTACTCACCACGTACTCCCTTAAGTAGAGATGAAAATTCTTTGTTTGATTTTTATAAGCCTCCCAAGGAGAGAAAGAAGGTGAGCTTGTTGTCATCTTGGGCCTATACCACTAGATTTCTAGCTATCTTCTTTCATGAGAAAGGTGTTTCTATATGATTTCATAGAGTATTAACACTTTGGTATGATGGAATTACACTAAGTTAAAAACCCACTTGAATATTTAGGTTGTGCTTATCTTTCAATTGTCTTTATTTGTGTTAAACCCGTGAAGCTATTGTCCTTTTGGCCTTAAGCCTTACCCCTTTTCAGTCAAGAGTCAAAATAATCATTTTGTCTTATGAGTGTATTCTATCATTGAAAATCCCCACAAATAACCACCTTTAAACACTCTATTCATAAAAATCCAACCATAGTATACATTGAGACAAGTTAGGGTCTATCCTTTAAATCCAATTTTTGAACTTAAGTGATCTGAGACCTATCAAAATTCTTTAGTTTATATTTCCACATTGACCTTCACACTTCAAATCTTAGTTGCACCCCTAGATTAAGGTTTGTTAGCCAGCATCATTATCGTCCACCCTTTCATTTCAAGCTTTAAAATCAACCAACCATCATCAGACCTTGGTTATCCTTGGTAGTATTGAATCTCATATCTTGTCATCCTCTTATCCATAGTCAACCCTAATATCAACAATCTAGTTAGGGTTTGACTTTTATCTCCTATCATCTTGATCATTATCCTTTTTAGATTTTAGAATTTACTTGTGGTTAATTTGTTTCTACTCATTTTCACCACATTATCACCATTCATCAATCATACATTCAATCTTGTCCTATTTATATTTTGATTTGACCATAGTCATCTTTTGATTGATTGGATCTCTTATCTTTTCATCATATCATCCCTTTAGAGGTTAGGCCTAAACTAATGAGTCTAGTTTTGGTTTGAATCTCTTCAATTCACCCATATCTTTAAACTCATAAGTCTAGTTTAGGGTCAACTCATATTAAACATCATTACAACTTTCATTTTTTCGAATATCTAGGTATCCCTCTTGATTACTTTGGTTTATCATATCTCCCAAGCTCAAGAATGTAAGTCCATGATCATACGTCATTCATAAATAATTTCCTCAACCATCCATAATCCATAATCATACACCCACTATCCT
Organism: Sequoiadendron giganteum; assembly: GCA_007115665.2. Lineage (NCBI taxonomy): Eukaryota > Viridiplantae > Streptophyta > Pinopsida > Cupressales > Cupressaceae > Sequoiadendron > Sequoiadendron giganteum. Next base: position 113,540,584 of record CM021103.1, on the reverse strand, counting down.
TATTCATTTTACATAATCCCTTTAAAACCAAAAATCCAAAAACATTTACAAAATCCCCAAATCAAAAAAACTTGGAAAACTAAAAAACCAAAAAAATTATTTTATTGTTTGTTCTAATCTCTTGCTAGGGTTTTGAATCCAACCATTTTACACCACCTTATGCATCCAAACCATCCCATTTTCAATCCTATTCAAAACTCATGAACATGTATTCATTTTACCTTGATCTTCTCTGTACTCAAGCTGAATACTACATGCTTCCTAACCTATCTGTCAACTCTTCATACCAAAAAACCACCATCCATATTAACCTATTAATATACCCCTCATAATCATAACCCACAAGTCCTAGTAACCCCTCCATTTATCCTCAATACCAATAATCCCATTCATACCAACCTACTATTGCAAGTATGTTGTTGGTGTTATCATTGATGTTAATAGTTGTTGGTGTTGGTCATCAATGTCAACTGTATGAAAATTGTGTGTTGAATTTTTTGGAAGGATGTTGGTGTTGTCATAGTTGGGTATATTTTTTTCAAGTGCTCGTACTATTATGGATGTGTTTTTATTTGATAAGAAGGTGTTGTGGTGTTTTCATTGAATTCTTGATGGATAAGAGTTGTAGTTGCAGTAAGTTCACTTGGTTTCCAAGTGCTTTTGAGAAAATTTGAATAAAAGAGTGTGTAGTGTGAAAAAGGTGTGTTCAGTGTTGTGATTTGAATTTTTTCATGGTTGAATATATGTTTGTGTGGTTCAAATGTGATTATTAGAGTTGTTTAGAGGTTATATATCCAATTTTTCAGGTTTTGGATCGTTCTACAGTGAAAGTTGTGTTTGACAGTTTGTTTATCTGTGTAGAGGGTTATCTAGGATAAATGAGATTGCTTTGCATTTATCCATAGTAAATTTTATTTTCTTGCATATTTGGGAATGAGCTTATATTTTTTGTAACTTCCTTCCCTTGAGGTTTTAGGTGTTGAGGTGTTTTGCAAGGTTGGTTAGTGAGTTGTGTTTTCTGGAAGTGTATCTGGTTGAATAGAATAATGGTGTTCTCAGTTTCAGGTGGCTATGACAGAGTTGTAGAATATTTTTATGATGCTATATTATTCTTAGATGTTGTTTATATGTTGTGAAGTTTTGTTGTGTGGTCCTCATGACTTAGAGAAGTGTGTATGTTGTTTCTTGCAATGTTAGTTCAAGTTTGGATGATGTGGCATGCTAGTGCTATTTGTGAAGGTACCTCGCGAATTGTGAATGTGTTGAGTAGTATGGTGATGTGGATTTAGGTACTATTTAACCCTTTTTTTGGTTGTCCTTCACTTCTTTCCACCATGGAAGTGTTTGGTGTTGACCTATTTTGGTGTTGCATTTTTTAGGTGTATACATTTCATTAAGGCTGACCTAATTCAGATTGTTTAGGTCGTGGATGGTATATAAGAAAGGTAAATTTTTGGAGATGAGTGTGGATATATAGAAGGGGTGCGAAATATGTGAATTTTATCAAATGTGGTGATATGAGTGAGAGCTTAATTCTTATGACTATGATGCAGTGAGTAGAAGAGCCTACATTTGCAGTGTGCTTGAAGTTACGAGAAGCACTGAGCTGAAGGTTGTGGATGGCATAAAGTTTCCATGGAATACTTATCCTGATTCCTTGAGATAGTAAATCTCTTTGTAATAGTCTTCTTCTATCTTCTTTCTTCTTGGTAGTGAGCCACCTGATAGTTAGCCTTTCTTCTTTTTTTGGGAAGTGAGCCCTTGGCAGTGAACCTAATTGTATTCAGTGTTGCAATTCATATATCTGTGAGCTAATCCTCATAGTGGTTTTTCCCTTCTTTGTGTTTCCAAATAAATCTAGTGTTCTTATGTGTTTGGATTTGTTTGCATTACTATTTCATATGTTTACATTCTACTAATTCTTTTTAGGGTCTAATGGTTGATAAGGGTTTGAAAAGATATTGAGGGTTTGAATGTTTTTAAGTATATAATCGATTCACACTGTTGGAAAAACAAGGATAGACAACTGAGAGGGGGGGTGAATCAGTTGTTACTAAAATCAAACTTATACAACATTAACCAATCATTATATCATATATTTTATAATTAATAGTGCAAGCATAAGAACAACACATCAAAGACACATGAACACCAAGATTTTATATGTGGAAACCTTGTTAGGGGAAAAACCACGGTGGATGTTAGTCCACAAGATTATACCCTGTTAGAAGTATAATGAAGAATAAAAAGAGAACGCGCTTGCATTTAGGCACATTGCCTAGAGAACACTGCTCAAAGGGAAGGCTCACTGCCTTACATACATTAATCAAATTAAATCCATCTAATTTATATGAACTGAGAAAATAGCTTCTACAAAAGCCTGATGATAGTTCCGATTAGGCACAAAAAAACTTCTTCAAAATCTTCCACCCTTCTGCTAAAACTCTTCCACTTTGTTTTGAATGATCTAACCTTTATTCACACTTGTACATTACTTATACACTTGATAACTTGTCCCAAATTAGAAAAATAATCTCATATATATCCGCCACATGGATTTACATCCAATATTCAGTCGGCCACAAATATAGAATAAATTATAATTGTTGGCCTTGATACATGAATAGATTACAATGCACACCAACACAAGTTGGTCACAACATAGTGAGGACCCAAAAAAACATCTCCAAACATGCAAAACAATAAATTATTAATCCTCATGGATCCACAACACGTTAACACCACAATGTCAGCCAAGAAGATGAACACATAGACACATATTAGAAAAATATCTGATCACAAACAATCCAATCACTGCGTACATACAACAGGGATAGAACATGATCTAGAATCATCCATGAATTTCATAGGTACATGTACAACACATGCGATTACCATAATTTCATCTTATTCAACCAAGAACACCATCTACAGAAAATGAATAACTGTAGGAACACAGATCTTCATAACTTCCACAAAACTTTATGTGCACCTCTGAAATGTTTACACAACATTATAGATAGGTTCAACAATAAACCCTTTGAAGCACACCTTCAGATCTTCAACACACAAATATTTTCAACATTCTAACCTTCTCAGCCCCACTGGCTGCATGTACTATATTTTATACAATTTTCTCAATCTCCTCAACATATACAACCTTAAGTAGATTAGAATGCTAATAGTGTTGAAATCAATAAAAAAAATATATCAACAACACAACTACAACATCCAACAATCTCCCCCTTTGGCATTGATGGAAACACATGATGTGAATAATAATACCATCAACCTAACTAACTCTTCTTCAACAATCTCCCCTTGAGATTGTGCACTTTTTCTTGTTTCCTTCATTGCTCTTCTTTCCCACTTTTTCACATTGCTTCTCTCCCCCTTTGACATCAATGGAAAAGGTACCTCTGATTTCAAATTTTAAAACATTTGACTACTCCCCCTGAGTATCAGTCACCAAAACATCAATACAAAATATGATATGGCAATGAATTCACAGACTGATGCAAATACCCGCATCTTAGTTCTGATCAAGACGGGAAATCACCCCTAACTTTCCTCTAAGGTACTCAAAATTATCCTTGGGCAATGACTTTGTAAATATATCTATAATTTTCTCTTTGGTAGGTATGTACACTAGTATGACTTCTTTGTCACTTACTTTGTCTCTCAAGAAGTGATACTTGATGGATATATGCTTTGTCTTTGAATGCAATACTGGATTCTTAGAAATGTTAATGGTGCTTGAATTGTCACATAATATAGCAATGGGTTCTTCATACTCAATTCAGACATCTCTGAACATTTGCTCCATCCATAATACTTGGGTACAACTATTTGAAGTTGCAATGTACTATGCCTCAGCAATAGATAATGAAACTGAGTTTTTCTTTTTTCTTAACCAAGATACCAGCTTCTTACCTAAGAAGAATGCACCACCACTGGTACTCTTCCTGTCATCTACATCTCCTACCCAATTAGCATCAGTAAAATCACTTAGAGTAAGATCATCATTTTTAGGATACCAAAGACCAAGATCAGTTGTCCCTTTCAGATATCTGAATATTCTTTTCACAACAATCACATGGAACTCTTTAGGATCAGCTTGAAATCAAGCAACCATGCATACAACATTCATTATATCCGGTTTGGTCTAAGTCAAGTAGAGTAATCCACGAATAATTGACCTGTATCTTGTCTGATTTTCTTTGGGAGTATCATCTTTCTGTGTAAGTTTGCATCCGGTCACCATAGGTGTACCAACTAGTTTTGAATCCTCCATGCCAAAACTTTTTAGTAACTCTTTCACATACTTAGATTGAGATACAAAGATTCCACCATCTAACTGAGTAATTCACAATCCTAAAAAGAATTTTAGCTCTCCTATCATTGACATTTAAAATTCACTTTTTCATTTCATCGACAAACTTCATACATAAATCATCATCACCTTCAAAAATAATATCATCAACAAATACTTCAATGATCAATTCTTTGCTCTGATCAAACTTGAAATAAAAATTGTTGTCAGCAGTACCTTTATTGAATCCAAATTTCAACAAGTATTTATCCAATCTAGCATACCAAGCTCTAGGGGCTTGCTTTAGTCCATAAAGATATTTCTTCAATCGACATACCATGTCCTTTTCATCAGTCAACTGAAATCCATTTGGTTGTTCAACATAAACTTCTTCTTCTAGTTCACCATTTAGAAATGTTGATTTCACATCCATCTGATAAAATTTGTAGTTCTTGAAAGTAGCATAAGCAAGACATAGTCTAACAGCCTCAATTCTAGCAACAAGAGAAAAAGTTTCTTCAAAATCAATACCTTCCATCTGAGAGTAACCTTTGCAAACCAATATTTATTTGTTTCTAACCACATCACCTTGTTCATTCAGCTTATTCTGGAATACCCACTTGGTTCCAATCACATTTTTGTTCTATGTTCTAGGAACAAGATCCCATGTTTTATTCTTCTGTATTTGCAACAGTTCTTCTTTCATGGCTTCCATCCAATGTTCATCATTGCATGCTTCACTTATGTTTCTAGGTTCAACTTTAGAAATTAGACAATATTCTTCTAGAATTCTTCTTCTATTTTGCACACCTTTTCTTTTGTCTCCTATGATCTGAATATCAAAATTATTTCTTCTTACATACGTAGGAGTTTTGAATTTTTCTCTTACCTCTTATTCTTGTGATCTTTCTTCTACACTTTTTCTTGCTTCTACTTCTTGATTTCCTTGGTTTACCGGAACAATTTGAAGTTGATTGTGTCTGAGAATCATTTTTAGCATCATCATGTTGATCATCTGAATCATAATCACTAGCTCTGGATGATTTACCAAAATCTTCATCAACCTTAACATTTGCACTTTCAACCACTTTCTTCAACCTTTTATTAAAGCACCAGTAAGCTTTTCTCTTAGTAGAGTATCCTAGGAAGATTCCTTCATCACTTCTAGCATCAAACTTGCCTATATAATCATCTCTCTTGATGTAGCATTTTCTTCCAATTTTTTTGAAGTATTTGACAATAGGCTTATAACCAAACCATAGATCAAAAGGTGTCTTACCAGAATTACTATTGGCATTCACCCTATTAATGGTGTACACAAAAGTAATTACAACTTCTCTCCAGTAGAAATGAGGAACATTTTCTTCCAACATCATGGTTCTAGCAGTGTCTAGAATGGTTTTGTTCTTTCTTTCAACAAATCCATTTTGTTGAGGGGTCTGGGGAGAAAATAGTTGTCTTTGAATTCCATGCTCTTCACAAAAAGAATTGAATTCCTATAAATTAAATTCACCACCTCTATCTGACCTTAGACATTTGATCCTTTGACCTGTCTCTTTCTCTTCCATAGCTTTACATTTTTTGAAATTTTCTAATGCTTCATGTTTTTCTCTCAATAAAACGACCCATATCATTCTAGAATAATCATCAATGAGTAACATAAAGTACCTTTCACCTTGTAGGCTTATGATTTTGGAAGGACCACATAGATCAGTATGTATCAAATCCAGTACTCCATTAGAGTTTTATTGTTTGCTCTAGAAGGAATTTCTTGTTTGCTTTCCCATCTAACATTCTTTGCACATAGTGTTAGTAGGCTTCACTAACTTAGGTAAATATCTGACTGCTTGAGTATAACATATCTTGACAATTTTATCGAAGTTCACATGACATAACCTCCTATGCCATAACCAGCTTACATCAATTTGAGAAATCAAACAACTTTAACTAGCAGTACTTAAATGAAATATATTACCTTTTGTCTTTGTTCTTGAAGAAATTATATTTCTTGAACTTCCTATTATTCTACACTTACCATTCTTGAATTACAGATTGTAGCCTTTGTCTACCATTTTTCCAACACTCAACAAGTTATGCTTTAGGCCTTCTACATAAAGAACATCATCAGTATTGTGCTTACCACCAAAAGAAATAGTGCCTCTGCCACGAAGCACACCAGAAGTGTTGTCATCGAACCTCACAACACCACCATCATAGTTTTCCAAGCTTTAAAATTTTCTTTTGTCACCAATCATATGATGTGAGCATTTTTCTGTCAATTAACCACTCATCTTTCTCTTCAACTTTGGTTGCAAGTGATTTCTCAACACTTACATTACTAGCAGATTCAGTGGACACCTGACAATTTTCTTTGATAGAAATAAATACCCATTCATCTTCATTTCCAGTTTCTTTATTAGATTCTTCATCAGTTACACCTTCTTCAACATAAGAGCACTTTCTTTGAAATCTAGTGTTCTTAGGCTTATACTTTGAAACTCTTTCAAGACACCTAGAGGCAAAATGACCTATCTTACTACAAGAAAAACATTTAATAGGTAAATTTCCTTTGTACTTACCATGAAATCTTGATTCTCTTTTCACAATCAATGCTTCCATATCTTCCAATTCCATTTCTTCATCTTCAATCTGCTTCATCTCATCTTCATATCTGAATGTTCTTTGGGAAATCTCTCCTGAATCATATCTCTTTTTACCAGATATAGTACCCTTGAAAGAAGATTCAGTCTTAGGAGTAGACTCAGCGAATTCACTTAATTCAAATGGAGCAATTTTTCCAATCAACAAGTCTTTTGTAATATTTGTCACTGTTATGAGTTCATCAATAGCATGAGGTCTTGTCTTGTAGGAAGGGGGCACATACATAAGTATCTTAGCCACAATTTCATCATCATTCATAGTTCCACTGACACATCTAATGTCCATCACCAATTCATTTATCTTATGTGAGAAGGAAAATATGTTCTCATCTTCACTCATCTTCAAGCTCTCCCATTTTCCTTTTAGACTTTGTAGCTTAGCACTTTTCACTAGTGCATCTCCTTCATATTGTATTTCCAATTTTTTCCAAATCTGATATGCAGTCTTCAATCATATCACTTTTTTCATTTTTGAATCTGTCAAAGCACTCACTAGTGTTTCTACTAGCCTAGTATTAATTTATGCTTGCTTGATCTCATCTTCAGAGGAGGGACCATTCTATGGAATATTATATACAATTTGTGTCATTTGCTAGAAAGGTTCACCAATGCACCTCAAATGACATTCCAGACTGACTTTCCATAGAGAGTAGTTTGTACCATCGAATATAGGACTATCCTTTTTAAATGATGCCATCTCAGATAACCTCAAGTTGTTAAGCTTCTTTCAAAGGAACTAGCTCTGATACCAATTGCTGGAAAAACAAGGATAGAAACTGAGAAGGGGGAGGGGTGAATCAATCGTTACCAAAATCAAACTTATACAACATTAACCAATCCTTATATCAAAAATCTACTAATTAATAGTGCAATCATAAGAACAACACATCAGAGACACATGAACACCAAGATTTTATGCGTGAAAACCCTATTAGGGGAAAAACCAGGATGGATGTTAGTCCACAAGATTATACCCTGTTAGAAGTATAATGAAGAATAAAGAGAGAATGCACTTGCATTCAGGCACACTGCCTAGAGCACACTGCTCAAAGGGAAGGCTCACCTCCTTACATACAATAATTAGATTAAATTCATCTGATGAATATGAACTGAGAAAATAGCTTCTGCAAAAGCCTGATAACAGTTCCAGTTAGGCACAAAAAAACTTCTTCAAACTCTTCCACCCTTCTTCTCAAACTCTTCCACACTCTACTCTGAATGATTTGACCTTTATTCACACTTGCAAATTACTTGTACACTTGAGCACTTGTCCGAAATTAGGAAAACAATCTCATATATATATATATATATATATATATATATATATATATATATATATATATATATATATATCTGCTACACGGATTTACTTTCAATATTCAGTCGGCCACAAATAAAGAATAAATTACAATTGTTGGCCTTGATACATGAATAGATTAAAATGCATACCAACACAAGTCGGTCAAAACATAGTGAGGACCCAAACAAACATCTCCAAACACACCAAACAATAAAGTATTAATCCTCATGGATCTGCAACACATTAACACCACAATGTCGGCCAAGAAGATGAACACACAGACACATATTAGAAAAATATCTGATCACAAAAAATCCAATCACCGTGGACATACAACAAGGATAAAGCATGATCTAGACTCATCCATGAATTTCATAGGTACATGTACAACACATGAGATTACCATAATTTCATCTTCTTCAACCAAGAACACCATCTACAGAAAATGAATAACTATAGGCACACAAATCTTCATAACTTCCACAAAACTTTATGCGCACCTCTGAAACTTTTGGACAACATTCTAGAAAGGTTAAAAAATAAACCCTTTAAAATAAACCTTCAGATCTTCAACACACAGATATTTCCAACATTATGACCTTCTCAGCTCCATTGGTTGCCTGTACTATATTTTATACATTTTTCTCAATCTCCTCGACATATATAGCCTTAAGTAGATTAGAATTCTAGTAGTGTTTACATCAATGAAAACAATATATCAGCAACACAACCACAACATCCAATAGCCCCCGCCCCCGCCCCCACCCCCCTGCCCTCTTAGTTGTCTTGTGCATCTAATAATTGGTATCAGAGTTGTGGTTTTGGAAAAATCTTAACCGCTTGAGGTAGATCCGAATGGTGCATAAGAAGGGTTTCAAATCTCGTATGTTTGATGGAATGAATTATCCTTATTGGAAAGAAAGGATGGAGTCCTCTCTTGTATTTGGTGTTTGTTAGTCAATTAAAAAAGGGTACATTATGCCTACTGCTGGTCTGAAAAGTGATGATAAAATAAAGGAATATGAGAGCATTGGTAAAGTAATAAATGATATCCTAAGTGGCCTCTTTGATTCTGAACTTGGAAAAGTGGTAAGTCTTAAATCTGCTAAAGAAGTTCAGAAAAATTTGGAGAGAATTTATGAAGGAGATGATAATTCAAGCAAGACAAGATGCAAAAATATAAGGCCAAATTTGAAACCCTAAGGATGTCTGAAGATGAAGATATTACTGCTTACATACTCAAAGTGGATGAAGTGTTCAATGCTATCAATGGTCTTAGTGGTAAGCTAGAAGAAAGTAAAGTGGTGAAAAAGGTACTAAGAACTCTTCCTAAAGCTTATAGTTCTAAAAACATTTCTATTGAGGAAGCTCATAATTTGGATAATTATTCTAGAGATTAGATGTTTGGTGCTTTAATTTCTTAAGAATTGAGAGAGTTTGGTCAAGATTCTACAAAGAAAGAAACTATCTTTATAGTTTGTAAAGTAGAGAGGGATGATAAATTAGATCCAAATGATCTTGATGAGGTGGAAGAAAATTTAGTAAGAAGATTGAAAAAGGGCACTGGAAAATACAGAGGCAAGTTACCCTTTAAATTTTTTAATTGTGGAAAGATAGGTCATTATGCTTCTAAATGTCCAATCAAGGTTGCAAATGAATAACCTAAGGATCATAAAAGAAAATTTGTTAAGAAGAGTTACTATGTTGAAAGAGATAATGGTGTATCTAATGATGAAGACAGTGATGAATGCTTATTCATGGTTGTAAAATTTGGAACTAATTCTACTAATCTTGAAAGATGTGTGAAGGAAATTGCTCCAGTAATAGATCATAACATTGAAGGAACTATGTTAACTTATTTTCATGCAAGAGAAGAAAGGAATTAATAGATCATTGATAATGGATGCTCAAATCATATAATAGGTGATAAGAGTAAGTTTTTAAACTTCAAAGGTATGATGGTGGACTTGTTAAGTTTGGTGATGACACATCTGCTAAGATTTGTGGAAAAGGTTCAATTAGTTTTGATGGAAATCATAATAAAAATGATGCTCTTTATGTCAATGGTCTCTGACATAATCTACTAAGTGTAGGACAAATGTGTAGCAAAGGATACAAACTTGTGTTTAAGGATGATGGATGTAAAAACAAAAAAGGAAGCTCTGATACTTTGGTTGCTGCTAGAACAAGGACAAAAGGTAACACTTATCAACTCAAAGGTAGTGGTTTTAAATGCTTCATGTCTCAAATCAATGAAATTTGGCTATAAAATAGAAGAATAGGTCATAAATTTTGATATCCTAGTGAATATTAGTTCTATTGATGCTGTGAGAGATCTGCCAAAGATCACAAAGACTATGAATGCAATTTGCAAGGAATGGCAGTTTGGAAAGAAAACTAAGAAGAGGTTCAAGATAAAGGAATATTCTACTGTAGGTCCTTTGGAGTTTTTTCATACAGACTTGTGTAGACCTACCAGAATAAGAAGCTCATATGGTGATAGGCATTTCATGTTATTGATTGATTATTATTCTAGAATGACTTGGGTAATATTTCTTAAAGAAAAATATGAAGCTCTAGATAAGTTTAAAGAATTAAATTCTATGATTGAGAATAAAATGGATGTAAAAAATCAAGTGCTTAAGGTATGACAGAGGTGGTGAGTTCACCTCCAATGATTTTAATGGTTTTTGTGAAGATCATGGAATAAAAAGGCATTTTTTAGCTCCTAGAACTCCTCAACAAAATGGAGTTGTGGAGAGGAAGAATAAAATAGTTCAATAAGTTTCTAGGACAATGATGAAGGAAGATAATCTACCAAATGTATATTAGAGAGAAGTTATTCATACTACAGTCTACATTCTTAACAGAGGCCAAGAAAGAGTGAACAATTCAAAAACTCCCTATGAGTTATGGTATGGTAAACCTCATACTATAAAGTATTTCAAAGTTTTTGAAAGTAAATTCTATATTAGAAGAGATGAAGAAAAATTAGGAATGTTTGATGCAAGATTTGATGAAGGGATCTTCCTTGGATACTCTACAAGAAATAAAGCTTATTGGTGCTATAATAAAAGGTTAAAGAAAATTATTGAAAGTGCAAGTGTTAAGGTGGATGAAGAACAACTGCAAAGTTCTATATTGATAGAAGGATATGAATATGATAAATCCCCTTGCAATGAAGAGGAAATGGAAGAAGATAAGGAAAAGGAGATGATAATTGAAGAGGAAGAGGCTTCAAAAAAGATCCCTAAGACTCCTAAGTATGTGTGGAAGAACCATTATGAAGATTAGATCATTGGAGATAAGAGAAAATGTGTGTTGACAAGGAGAAAAGATGCTATGACAAAGGTAAAAGTAAATTTTTGTTTACTTTTAGAGGTAGAACCTAAAATAGTGATTGGGGTGTCCAAAGATGAGAATTGGATAAAAGCTATGAAAGAAGAATTGGAACAAATTGAGAAGAATTAGACTTGGGAATTTGTCCCAAGATCAACAAACAAGAATGTGATAGGAACTAAGTGGGTTTTCAAGAACAAACTAAATGGGGATGGAGAAGTTGTTAGAAACAAGACTAGACATGTGTGTAAGGGCTACTCACAAGTAGAAGCAATATATTTTGAGGAAATATTTTCTCCAGCGGCAAGGATGGAAGCCATTAGAATATTTTTAGCTTTTTCAACACATAAAGACTTTGAAGTTTATCAAATGGATGTAAAGTTTTCATTCTTGAATGGTGAGTTGGAAGAAGAGGTATAATTTGAAGAACCAAAAGTATTTCACTTGTCAAATAATGTTGATATGGTCTATATATTGAAGAAGGCATTGTATGGACTCAAACAAGCTCCTAGAGCTTGGTATGAAAGAATAGATAAGTATTTGTTGTAGCAAGGATTCAAGAAAGGTACTACAAATATCAATCTATATTTTAAAGTTAAAGGAGATCAAATTTTAATAGCGGTAGTGTATGAAGATGACATTATCTTTGGAGGAAATGAAGGAATTTGCAAGACGTTTTTAGAGGAAATGCAAAAAGAGTTTGAGATTTCAATGTGTGTGGAGATGAATTTCTTCCTTATATTACAAATCAAACAATCAAAAAAAGGTATTTTCATTTCACAATCAAAGTATTTCAAGGAAATATTGTAGAATTTTGGAATGGAGGATTCTAAACCAGTGTGTACCCCTATGGTTACTGGTTGCAAGTTTATCCAAAATGATGAATCTCCTAAGGGTGATTAGAGAAAATATTGATCAATCATTGGTGGATTAATATCTTACTACTACTAGACCAAATATCATGCATGTAGTATGTCTTATGGCAAGGTTTCAAGAAGATCCAAGAGAATCTCATGTTTCAACATTGAAGAGGATATTTAGTTACTTGAAGGGAACTCTAGACTTTGGTCTGTGGTATCCTAGGGATACTGATTTCTCGTTGAGTACATAAACAAATGCAGATTGGGCAAGTTGCACAGATGAAAAAAGGGGTAAAAGTGATGGTACTTTCTTTCTTGGAAGTATATTGGTTTCTTGGTTGAGTAAGAAGTAGGATTCAATGTCATTATCTACTATAGAGGTAGAGTATATTGCAACAACATCATATTATACACAAGTGTTATGGATGAAGAAAAAATTGAAGGATATCAAAGTTTCATATGATGAACCTATTTCTATCTTATGTGATAATATAAGTTTTATCAGTATCCTTAAAGAACCTGGTAATGCATTCAAGAAAAAAACATATCTCAATCCGGTATCAATTCTTAAGGGAGAAAGTTGTAGAGAATGAGGTGAAGCTAGAATATGTGCCTACAAAGGATCAAGTTGCAAATATCTTTACAAAGGCTCTTCCAAAAGATACTTTTGAGTATCTCCAATAGAAGTAAGGGGTTATTGCCCCTCCTTATTTCAAATAGATGCACAAGTTGGTGCATTTTCCCAGGGATCATTTCAAGATATATTCTTGGTCCTAAACTGATGTTGCAGGATACCTCTTAGGGGGAGTAGGTAGTAGTGTTGTTATTTGGTGCAGTCAGATAGAACATATTTTGTGCCCCTAAGGGTGAGAGTGTAGAAAAGTGAGTGTAGTGCAGTTGCTTGCTAGTGTTGCAAGTGGTGAAAAATTGGTGTATGCAAATGATTTGTGAAAGGTGTAGGTGTTTCCCTTTGAATATTGTCAAAGGGGGAGAGAAAGAGATTTCAATGTAGGAAAGAGAGTTGAATGAGTTTATGGACCTTTTCTATTGATGGCAAAGGGGGAGATAATTGATTAAAAAACCATATTCCAGAGGAGTATTGTAGGAGAAAGAGAGAGTTTCTTGGAAGAGAGTTGGTTGAATAGTGTAGAAGAGAATATGGTCTAAAGACCATAGGGGGAGAGAGTGTTCAAGAGCAAGAGAATGAGAGTATGAAGAGTTTACCCAATTAGGGGGAGTACTTCTTGTTGTAGAGTTGTTAGTTTTGGTTTCTTTTTTTATTGATAGTTTTTCAGAGAGTTGGTGTTGCAATCAATGAAAAAGGGGGAGATTGTTGCAAGTATGTTGATGGTGTTGTCATTGATGTTAAAAGTTTCTGGTGTTTGGTCATTGATGTCAACTGTATGGATATTGTGTGTTGAAGTTGTTGGAAGGATGTTGGTGTTTTCATAGTTGGGGAGATTATTGTCAAGTCCTTGTAATAGTATGGATGTGTTGTGGTTTGATAAGAAGGTGTTGTGGTGTTGTCATCAATGTTTTCATTGATTTCGTGATGGATAAGAGTTACAGTTGTATTAATTTCACTTGGTTTCCAAGTGATTTTGAGAAAATTTTAATAAAGTGTGTAGTGTGATAGAGGTGTGCGTAGTGTTGTGCTCCGCATTTCTTCATAGTTGAAGATATGTTTGTGTGGTTTGGATGTGATGATAAAAGGTTTTTAGAGGTTTTATATCCAAATTTCAGGTTCTAGATTATTCTGCAATAAAAGTTGTGTTTGATAGTTTGTCTATCTATGTAGAAGGTTGTATGGGAGAAATGAGATTGCTCCACATTCCTCTACAATAAATTTTCTTGTCTTGTGGATTTTGGAATGAACTCATATTGTCTATAACTTAATTCCCTTGAGGTTTTAGGTGTTGAGGTGTTTCACAAGGTTGGTTAGTGAGTTGTGTTTTGTGGCAATGTGTCTAGTTGCACAAAATAATGGTATTCTCAGTTTTAAGTGGCTATGGAAGAGTTATAGAATATTTTGATGATGCTGGAAGGTTCTGAGATGTTGTGTGGGTTTTGTGACGTGTTGTTGTGTGGTCTGCATGACCTAGAGAAGCGTGTATGTGGTCTCTTGTAGTGTTAGTTCAAGTTTGACTAACCTAGCATGCTAGCGCTATTTGCAAAGGTACCTCATGGACTGTGAATGTGTTGACTAGTGTGGTGATGTGAATTTGGGTCCTATTTAACCCTTGGTGTGGTTTTCCTTTAATGTTTTCCATCACAGAGGTGTTTGGTGCTAACCTATTTTTGTGTTGCATGTTTTAGGTGCATACATTTCATTAAGGCCGAACTAATTGAGATTGTTTAGGTTATTGATGGTTATTGTTTAGGTTGTAACTCATATATATGTGAGCTAATCCTCATTGTGGTTTTTCCCTTCTTGTGTTTCCACATAAATTTGGTGTTCTTATGTGTTTGGATATATTTTCATTATTATTTTATATGTTTACCTTCTAGTAATGCTTATTAATATTGTAATGGTTAATAAGGGTTTGAAAATATATTGAGGGTTTGAATGTCTGTAAGTATACAATAGATTCACCCCCAAAATAGTTTTCATTTGCTTCTAACACCTACTTACCGAAAACCTAGTCATAAATCTATCTACCCTCGATATCAACATCCAATCAACAAAATCCTTACCAATGATCGTCAACAGACATCTATTAGTCATCCTTATCCTAACCTTGACAAGGGAAACCATTCTTCCATCCAAAGCCTTCCTTAACAACAAAACATATCAGAAAACCCTATTATTATAGCCCCCACCTCCTCTAGCGGTCCTTCATCCCCTAAGCCATTGTAATCCACTTTGTCCCAATCCACAAATCCATCCAAGAAAAACACATTTATCGATGATATCTTAGGATGAATAAAAAAATGCTCAAATCCAATATGAAAACAAACTTAGACAGTCCCATCCCATTGCTAATCTTACACCATCCAACCCTCTTCCACCATCATGCCTTCCATTGCCTACCAATCTCAAAAATGATCTTCCTATTGAAACTCTATTATCACAATGCCAAAATATTGAGTCCATCGAAGAAAATCCTATCATTGTCCAAGATAACATTCCATTTCCTAAATCATTGGATATATGTCAAGAGAAAATACCAAATAATGATGAAATAAACTCCTAGATAAATCAAGATCAAGCTATCCAAAATATCCCTATAGATCATCATGACATACAAGATAATCTAATCCTTGATCAATATCCTATTTATAGAATCCATGACAATCCAATCTTCGACCAGGATCCTATCCTTGAGTCTATCCAAGAATCCCCTCTAGATATTCATGACATCCAAGATGAGCCTATATTTGATCAAGAACCTACCCATGATCAAGAAATCCAAGATATCCCCCATCGAACTCCATATCATCCATGATAAAAGAACTTGAATTTGACCCTATCCAAACTCCAACCACCTCCATTTCCCAAGATGAGACACTTGCCTCCATTGGACACATAGATAATCAAATAAATGACATGGATAACATCAAAGAAGAAAACAAAGAAGATACTATGGATCAAATCAAACAAGAAGATACAAAATCTATGATGGATCAAATCATGAAAGAAGCAACAAGCATGATAAACAATAAAGATTCAATATCCTATCAACTAGGATCTACTTTTATAAAATCAGGCTTTCTTGCATATGAGAAAATAGCAATCATTAATGGTTTCTAGTTACACAATGATTGGTTAGCATCTTGTCTCCAAAATAACAAAGACCCCATCGCACATATAATATCTCAAAGAATGCAATGTTGAGGAAGAGGATTAGGCCTACATGAGCAAGGTATTCTAGAACCAATAAAGTTTCATGAAAATCCTGTTGTACCCCAAAATTAAATTTTTTGCTACACTTAGGCATTTTGAAGAAATGAGTCAAGATACTGTTAAATCTGTCAAAAAGGTCAAATTTAGGGTTTGCATGTCTTGCATGGGGGTTAAAACCTTGAAATTTTCAAGATCTAACAATCTGGGTCGGCTCAGAGCGACCAAATAAAAAATACCCAGATTTCAGTTTTTCATCTCTAAATTTTAGGAAAATTTCTATTTTTAGCAGTTTTCTAAAAATAGAAACTTTTTTCTTGGTTTCTCAAGAAAGGGATACTTGTAAAATTTTATAAAAATATAAATTTTGGCTTCTAGGGTTAAGACAAATTTTGATTGGCTTAAAATACTTCCTCATTAGGCTGGTGTAGTTAGAATCATGAAAATATCAGTTTTTCCCTAGTGGGTATATTCTGCTTTTTTAAGAAGCTTTTCTTGGAGATCCAAGGTCATCAATGGAGGTAAATTAGCTGCAAAGTGTCAGAATTAGATGTTCAAGCATCAAGCAGAGGTTTTCAATAGGGAACATGCACAAAAAATGAGGAACGAAGAAAGGAAGATTGAAAAATTGAAAAATAGGAATTTTTGGCTAAGTCTGGAGACTTTAGGCGCCCCAGTCAAGAAGAGGCGCCCAATCCTTCATGCCTTAGAATATTTTTCTATTCCAGAAGTCAAATGATAGAGAAGCATGTCAAACAAGAAGAAAGTTGAAAATCTCAAAATAAAAACTAACACTCCCTGTCATGGGCACCCAGAAGGAGAAGGGTGCCCAACTTTTCAAAAGGTCAAATGTCAGAGTCTGGGTTTCAAACTCTAGACCATTATTTTTTAGAATCCTTCTAGCTCTGCAACGAATCAACCAACACGATCATCTAACCATTTAGCCAACCAAAATCTCAGATCGAATGAAGAAGTCTTGTAGAAGTAGCAAACTCGAAAGGTTGAAAAAGTTAAAAATTGACTAACTCCGATGTAGTTGGGCGCCCAAGTTTTTGAGGATCCAAATCAACTTTTCTAGAGACATCACTCCCAGGAGATCCCCTTCAAAATATTCTCAGCCATCCGATGAGTCCGCTCGTCAGCCTATCGAAGCTCTGGATCGTCTGAAATGGTCAAATCATCTGAAGGGGAGGAGATAGTATAGAAATTTAAAAAATGGCTAACACTGGAGAAAGTGGGCACCCCTGGAGGAGAAAGGCACCTTAATTTTGAAGGGTCAAATGAAGTTTTCATCAGAAGTCTCCTCCAAACAAACTTTGCCAGATTCAATCAAGCTTTGCGATGAGTCATTCATCTCGTTCATCTGATCAATCTGGAGGCCAGAAGTCAGAATCAAACTAGGGTTGAAAATTGAGTTAAAGTTAAAAATGATGAAAAAAGGACTAAGTCTGAGTGAAATAGTCGCCTCCAGCCAAGAAGGGCACCCAAATTCCAATGCCTTAGTCAAATTTTTGAAAATTTCAAAAATTGAAGATGAAGACAAAAGTCTAAGTTCATTGCACAAACTTGAATTAGGGTTTTGAAGAATTAGGGCAAAAGAAAGTTTTTTTCTCAAGGCAAAACTGATTTAAGGAACCTTTGTGTTTCATTATTCATTATTTTCTTGCAGGTGGTCTTCAAGGAGAAACAAAGCAGCAACTTCAAACCCTTATTTTCAAGATTCAAGAGTTTAACTTGCTGGTTTTTCAATAAATTTTCAGATCAACACTCCAGAAGGCTTTCTTTTTCATATTTTTTCATTCAGAACATCAAATCTTTGAAGGAGGCCATTATTTTCAATTTTTAGTGTGCTGGTTTATACTAGTTCGATCTTCTGGATAATTTTTGGAGAATTTTCTCAAGGTTGCAGCAACTTCTTTTTATTTTGCATGTCATAGAAAACTTCAAATTTTACAATTTCTAATCTTCTGGGTCTATCTCAAATATTCTTCTAGACAAAACCCATATCACAACTTTTTCAGTGAAACTTCAAGTGGCTGCTTTTCAATGAAACTTTGAGGTTTTCAAAATCTAACCAAATGGGTTCATCCAGAATGTGCCTCTGAACAATACCCAGATGACAACTTTTTTTTGCTTTTTTCGAAGAAAATTAGGGTTTGCTGCTTTTTTCAATCTTCACTCCAAATTTTCAAAAACGGACGATTTGGGTTTGCTTATAATGAAATTCTAAACAAAACCCATATCTCAAAAAAAAAATCCAAAAAATTGATCCGTTTGATGAAGAAAATCAACAAGTTATTTTTAGGGTTTGTGCTGAGCTTGTCAGAACCTAGTCAAGTTTACAATCAATCTTCATGTTTTTCAGCATAAAGTACTCTCCTATGGAATTCAGAGCCAAACAAGTGTTGTATCATAATTATCTGAACAAATGATGTTGGGAAGTGCTTATTAGTACCATCATGGACATAAAACATCATCTCTTAGTTGAAGAACGTGCAGAGGAAGTGGTATGAGCGAAAGGACAAATGTCAGAAAAAGTTGTGAAAAAATCTTCTGTGGGAGAATCAAGAGAAGTGTCAAAAGCATAAAGTTGTAGAGCCGCCAAGTTATCAATTAGTGAGTCATCTTTTGGGGCAGCGATATTTTTCAAGAATAGAACTCATAAAGAAGTTGATGATGTCAAAGATTCTCTAAGTTTGATTGCAAAAGAGGAAAAGATCTTAGAAAAGTGGAATATGGCTATAGATAGTATCAATGCTCCTAATAGAGAGGCAGTTTCCTGCTTTTTGGTAGGTGAGAGAGATTTAAAGCAACAATCTTCTAGAAGCTTTCTCCAAGCTTTCTTTCCATTCTTATCTCACACTTTCTTTCTATTATCATCTCAATTCTTATCCATTCTTTGAAGAAGAAGGAAAAAAAATGTAATGAGTTGGCATTTCCTATTTTAGATGCTTTCTTAGGTTTTAGATGCTTATCTTGTTTTAGGTTTAGAAATAAAGCTTGCATGTTGGCAAGTCTTAGTTGTAAAAGCAAGGAGATTTTAGGGTTCCCTACTCCTCTACTTAGTTATAAATAAGAGTAGTGTTTCCTCATTTCTCCTGAGCCATGCTATTGATAACAAGACATAAGTGCCTTTAGTGCCTTCTCTTTGTTATTCAGTGTTGTTCGGAACCATCCTTGTGATAATAGAAGCACTGAGCTTATGCCTTCATGTTTATTATCGTTTAGTGTCAGTTCACTTTGTGTAAAGAGCAAGTTTGCATGCCTCCTTAGCTGCAAATCCTTGTTTAGTGCATGTGTTATGTGTCAATTATAATCAAGTTGATCGCATGTTGCAAGTATTTTACTACAACTTGCTGTCCTGAAATTGTAATCTTTGTTCCAAAAGTTTGAGTAAATAAAATATTGAAGCCTGCTTTGCTGCCCTCGATATAAATATCTTAAATTTCCATTTATTGTTTTGTGTTAGAAGTGTGAGGAAATAAAATCTTGAAGCTTGCTTTGCTGCTCTTGAAATAAAGTCTCATTTTTTCGTAATACTTTTATGATCTCCTTTTCAGCTTGCATTGAAATTTAGTAGATGTATGTTGAGAAAAGTTTATTCAAGTATCTTTGTCAGAAAATCAACCTTGTCCATTTCTAGACTCTTTTTCTCTGCATTTAATCGAGAGGATAGAAACATTTTAGCATAAGTTAAGTTGTAGTTGACAAGTTTCATTAAAGGGAAAACCTCAGCTGCAAAATCTAGAGTTCTATAACCTTGTGTTCTCGTAGCTGAATCAAAAAGATAGGCAAAAATTAGTTTTAGTTTACTTACTTTATGCAACTCAGCAAAAGAGGGAGCTTCCCCTCCTAATTTGAAGAGCAGTTTACTGCACATAGCTGCCTATTTCCAAAACACATTCTAGAGGTGCGATTTGAAACACCAACAAATCCTAGATATCTAGGTCTTGGCTATTCTCCACTCAACAAATCAAATGATGTTAGTGATATCTCCATGATTTTGGGGGAAAATTTATCCAATACAAATATTAAAATGGGGTCCATGGGTAGTCCTTATCATAAGGTTGCTGCCAATACTTCTCCCATCCACACCATAACCATCATTCCCAATTTATTAAACCTACCATTTGAAACCAACAAAAAGAAAATTCTTACAAATACAAAGTCCAAAATAAAATTTCAAAGGCTATTAAATCAATAAAAATCCAAGTGGACAAATGAAGTTAAAATGGATCCCGAAGAAAAATGGATCAAGTAAAGAAAAGAGTCAAAATCTAATATCCAATCAAAATATGGAGCCACAAGAAAAGAGGTCTCCCACATATAAAAAATGTCCACCTCCTTCAAAATTGTCATTACACAAGGCATACAAAATGATGGTTCCAAATACTATCCCAATAAAAATTATAAATTCCATCATCCACCACCTCAAATTTGGAAAATAAAAATTGCTACATCCAAACTTCCAAATAACTCATCCGCATCTACCATCATCCATCATAATCCAAAATCTCACCTAAAGTTTAAAAATACTACTTAAAAAGTCCATCACATCTTAGCATCAACTCTTTATCATTATAACTCTCATGGAACTCTATCATGATGTGCGTATTCTAATAAGGCCAACCTTGGTATCCAAAAGGATCACAATGATATCCATTAGTTGTATGCAAGCGCCATGATCCTAGCAAGACAACTCCTTCGCAGAGGTCACTATTGGTATATCATGGCACTAGCCTCTACATCATAACCATCAAAAGATTCAAAAATCACCGATCATCTGAAACATCAAGGCCATCCAAAAATACAAAAAAATACAAAATACAAAAAAAATGAAAAAAAAAGTCACCCTGATGGAAACCTGGCAAATAGACATCTTGTGTGACATCAAAAAAATGAAAAAAAAAACCAAAAAACTGAAAAATTGATTAAAAAAAAGAGAAAAAATCATCCAATAGTGAAAACCACTTTGGTGGCGCTTTGGATAAGTACCATGATGAAAACCTGGTAAATAGGCATCATGAGTAAGATCAGTTATCTATGTGGACCATTACACTTGGGGGCAATTTGTCTCATCTTCCATACCTTTCTCATGACATGTCCATCTATCCACCCAATCCATATCCTTTCCACCCATCTTCCCTAGCTACCTTGATCTTGGAAAGGATTGGGGCACAAACATAAATCATTCTTTTGAAAAACCTTGAAATGTCCCTCCTTTGGTCATAAGCTATCTAATAAACATCATGTCATTTCCTAAATAACACTATCCAATCCATATCTTGGAGAAAATAAGCTATTCTTATGCAGCATAGTCCTTGGAGATCATATACTAAATCCTCCATCCAATAATCCTCATGTCTCCTATCCTTTGCCAAAGAAATCCATCATCCTTTCATCCCTATCACAAGACTTGGTTTTCCCTTGTCATTGGCTCTAAGCTTCTAATCCACCTAGCCAAAATACCTCCATAATCCCATCTAGTCCTAAGGTTAGTCATTCCAAATGCAATAATCCTATTCCATACACTCTTGCTATGAAATCTAGTGCATCATCCAAAAAATTCATTGGTTTTGTTCCCAATCTTGATACAAACCTTGATCCTTTAGTCACATTATCATCACTGGTATATGTATTTACCATCCTCATGTTGTTTTCAGGATGTGTCCTTCCCATATCAACAATTTATCATCATCTTCATCACCAATCCATTGATTTTCAGCTTGACTAAGGGCAAGATCATGTTTATCTTTGTATCCTTGTCCATGCTTTCTTGCTTGCTTGTGTGTATCTTTCACATGCATTTATCATGGTTCTTATAGTATATCACCCATAAAAAAATATTTCCTTTCATGCCATCCATAATAAACAATTCACAATCCATAATAAATTTCTCACCCATCATAATCCACTTTTCATATTAAAATTTTCCCTTGCTGAGACTGGCACTTTGATTAGACACAAACATAAAATTTTCAGAAAAAAGATTTTAATAAATTATGAAACAACAAATGAACTATCAATATATACTTCACACCTAACTAATCATCATCTATATTTATCTCTTATCTTTTGTCTTATACAGGTTGTTGCATTCCTCAAAACTAGACTTGTTGCATTCCTAAAACTAGACACCATATTTAAAATTATATCATCATCATCATCATCTATATTTATCACTTATATTTGTCTTATATAGGTTGTTGCATACTCAAAACTAGATCAAGCATCTTATACGAGATGCTCCATTCCTAAAACCAAACTCTTTCTATTATTCTCCATTTTTGGCAAGATCTAGATGGTTGTGAACTCATTTGGTCTAGTAAGTCTTATATTTTACTTGATTTATCTTTTTTCATGTTCCTATGATACTCAAGGATATCTACAAGTGATTAGAGGAGCGAGGATGGATTTTTATTTTTTATGTATGTTTTATGTTTGTGGTTTGTCTTGACAATATGGTTGGGGCAATTATTTTATTGTCACTAGTATGAGTCATGACACTCCTTGTCTACAATGTGTTTTTATATGCAAATGGATAAAATTTAGCACATTTTTATTTCCATAACTTAGTGTACATCATTCATTTTGAAAAATAAAAACACTCAATGATGATATATGTGCACTTATCAAAGCTCAACATGATTTATTCATCAATTCGTTCTTGAAACTATTCATCTTACTAACTATTCTTCCCTTCTCACTAAAATTTTATTCTAGATAATATTTCTTTAATCTATTCTATCCAATAAATCAATCGTATTTGCATTTTATATAGACCAAACTAACCATTCATCACTTCTTACTAACTTTTTCTTCCATCTTATTAGAAAATTTGGCTCAATTTCTAAATTTTTTGCCTAATTTCCTTAGGGGGTGTCATAATCCCGCTTCCGTTAGGGCATGATGGGACAAGACATGGTCAAATTATTTCCTAATTTTTATTTGAAACAATGTTACTTCTAACATTGTCTCAAAGAGGGAAAAAATGCAAACACTAAAATTTGTCTTGAGCCTATGATAATTTTTTTTGACTAATTTTTCATCTAACCCTAATTTTGACTAAACCTATTTTTCATCTAAGTCTAGTTCTATTGTTCTTCCCATCTTTAAAATTAAATAATTTTAATTATTTAATTATCCTAATTCTTCTCTCTCATCGTTTCTTTGATTAAATAATTATTTTTATTATTTAATCCCTAGTCTAATATTCTTTTATGATTAAATAAATATTTTAATTTATTTAATCATCCCAACTTAAGTTCCTCTATAATTAATTAAAATATTTAATTTAATTAATTATTCACAAGAGATGGAAAATAATTAAATTTTATTTATTTATTTTTGAAAACTTGCCACAATTTCCTCTTTACTTAACTCTTCCATTTTCTATTTTCTATTTTGGTTATTTCTTCCATTTCTTTGTTTCCTTTTTCACTTGAATGGCCCTTTCTTCCACTTGGCTATCTCTTTTAGTTAACTCTTCCACTTTCTATTGTTCTCTCCACTCATCTCTTACATTTTTCTATTTCTTGATTCACTTTTCTCTTCCATATTTTGTACATTTTCCATTTTTCGAATGAGTAACCCTTCCATTTTCCATTTTGAAAATGAACAACTTTCCCATGTAAGTTGTCTCATTCGATCTTGATCATCAATCTTCTATTCAATCTCGTATGTTCATTATGCCAGCCTATTCTATAAATTCAATCTTTATTTATTCATTTGGATAACTACTGTCTTTGAATTGTTTCTAAAAATATTGTCATGAGCTTATCATATTAGTGCACTTAGAAAACTGGGAGAAACATTACAAAGCTTCAAAAAGATAAAAGGATAAGAGCAATGGAGATGAACCATTGTTGGCATAGGAAGGGATAATCACATTATTTCAATTTAAATTTCTTATATCATATTCGTGCTCTATTTTTAGGTTAGAATAGTTTTTCTTAAATCTTATGGTTTTGTGGTTACCATTTGACGATTTATGCATTGCTTATATTTTGATTTCTAGTCTAATAGATGGAATGGGTAGTATTAAAATAGATCACTGATACTATGAAATAAAAAGGTTTGATTTTCCTTGAGTACTAGATCACTGATTTCAAATTAACATATTTTTATCTTCTTCTTGTAATTGTGACAAAGTCTTTTATGATATGCATATAAATGATTTTAGGGCACTAAGGCACCTTTCATCTAATATATCTATCTCATTAGGTGTGCAACCTGATACTACTCCTCATCAATTTAGATATTGCAAAGATATTCTAAGTGAGGTGAGATCGACCTCGTTTGGAAAAAAATGATTTAGAGCTAAAGATAAGTGAATATTATGTCTCAGTAGAGGGTGTATGGATACTAGTGTTGTAGGCCCATAATGCATGATTAATTTGGAGGTGCCAATCATGACCAACTTCATTGATTGTATTTTTAAGGATTTTAAAGGAAGTTTATTAAAAGCATCATCTTGGCCATAAATAGGCAATGTTAGATATGGATTCTTTGTGCATAAGGTGTAGAATTCTTGGTTCTTGAAGTGTTTTCCCTTATTTGTGATAATATAAATATGAATATCATAATGAAATATTATGTAGTGGAGGATTTTGTGATTTTATTTTTGGTGATGTAGGTTAGTGGAATGGATTTTTTCCACTATAAAGCACTCAATAGTGGTTATTATGAATTTATGACCATAAAAAAAGGGGTGATTTTTTCCAATGAGGTCAAGGCCCCACTATGATAAATTCCATGGATTATTAATGGGTTACAATTCCTATGAGGATGCATGGATCATATCTCCATGCTACTAGAATTGTAAGAATTTCTTAACAAACTGGTTAACATCTTGTTCATATCTAGGCTAGTAACAATCTATTCTTCACAAATTTTTAGCAAGTACAAAACTAATAGAATGTGAACCATGAATACCTTCATGCACCTTATGTAAATAAGTTTGGGGTTCATCTGTGTTGAGGAACCTTAGGAGGTTATCATATATTAAGGGGGTAAAGGAGATCCTAGATCTAACTAATGGAATAACCTAGATCAATCATTTATTGCCTTAACAATGGAACTCAAACAAAAAAGGGTGTTAAGATTGGCAAACAACCTAAAAGAAGATCCAATCTACCCTAGGCTTAGTTCCTTTATTGCAAAGAAAATTAATTGATTTAATGTGATTTAATTAACTTGATTTTTTATGAAGACCTAATCTAAAAACATGAATTATTCACATAACAAAAAACAAAAATTTACAAAAGTAATTATAGATTTGAGGATAGATAGAGGGGTGGCTACAAAAATGAGTAGGATTTGAAATAATTATACAAGTGTGAGGGTGCCCTAGTCTCATAATAGATTTTTGAGAACCCAAAACTTGATCTGTAACTTACAATTCTACAATGCACTTTCATGTCTTGAAATATGTCATTTATTGATCTAAACCTACAAAAACATAAAAAAGAGAAGGAAAGGGGTGGCTATATAATATTTTGACTCGGTCACACCCCTATTTTGGTATTTCTACCTCCACAAATAGTCGATTTGTTGATAGGTAAAAGTGTGTGCTCTAAACCTTAAGTGTGTCTAAGGGTTTAACAAGCTATGATATACAAAATAAATGATAAAAGCCCTACTTGAGTGTGTTAGAGATGATTCATAAATTACAAACATGAAGTTAAGATCCAAGCCAAGAGAGAATTAAATACTCAAGGGAAAATCAATGTGCTCAAATGCCTTACTTAGGAAAATAAGGAGATCAAAGTATGAATATGAGAACATACTAAAAATAAAGTCATTAGGTGCTTAAAAGAAGTCAAATTTATCCTCAAACCTTAGATTCCAATTTTTCATTCCATTGGCATCAAACTCTAATCATTATGATTAACTAGATAAAGCTAAAAATTTCTTGTAAATCCATATGATAGGATGCCAATTTTGGAAGAGCTTTTCCATAATTGTGATTACATAATTTTTGAAATAATGATTCATGTTTAAATAGGGAGACATAGGAATAAATTAAAGTGTAGGCCGACTCATTTAAATTTAAATTTTAGGATTAATTTACTACCAGATATCGAAATTGAATTCACGTCACATAAGATAAAGAGTGACATAAATTTATGACCTACTTTAATAGGAAAAACACCTGGACTAGGGAACCCTCACCCTTGTCCATGTGTTTTACACACATCAAAGTGTGATCCAAAATTTTAGGGTCTTTTTAATCAGGATTTATCTAAAAATAAAGTGTTTGTTGGAGTTAAAAGGGTGTAATGTGATTAAAAAGGTGTTTTTAGGGTAGTAATAACACATTATCTTGAGTTGGAGGGTAAATTCAAGGCTAGGAAGTGGTTCTAAAATGAACTAAGGGAGTGGAAATGAAAATGAGAACCAAATAAAGTGTGAAAATTATGCTTTCACCCTTAGGGATCACAATTTACGATGCTACACTTAGCCCCTACTTTAGCGGTCATATGACACTACATGCATATGCAAGATAAAGTATAGGAAAGTAAATTAGAACATATGAAAAGGGATACCCAAAAGAACACTTTAGAGGATGTAGAACATTTCTAAGTGAGAGAATGAAGCCCCTAGTGCATAGTAACCCATAAAACCACAACATAAGAAACTACATCTTGCAAAACCAACTAGTTAAAAATATAAAGTCATCTTGCATACATAACTGACTAAAATAGTCTAAAAATTTCTAAGTAGAATTAAATTCAAGGGTAGATGTATTCTCTCTATTTTATCTTGCTTTATGGATGTAGAAATAGGGTGGTAGTCTTTTCATGTCGAACTATTTAGGTTTTTGATGAAAATACCTTTGGTAGGGTCATTTATAAAATGACACCAAGATGAAAATCATTGTAATAGATCTAGGGCGGAACTGGGATTCTAATGCAATAGATGGATTGAAAATTGGAGTTTGCAAGCCCAAGTTTTGATGATTCAAATGAAGAGTGGTTTGAAAGAGAAACAAATGTTTCATTTCTTGTTTCTACTATAATTAGCAAATTCTTTTAGTTTTTCACCATTCATTTTGAATTTGTAGTGTGAGGGCCTCTTGAGTGAGCCTGAGCATCCTTAGGAGAAAATATACCATAATGATGACTATTGTGCACCCAAGCTAGAGACCCTAAGCTACCACATTGCACAAGGAGTGCCAACATGAGAGGTAAATCATGTTTTCACTTTCAATACATTTAGGAGCTTAATTTCCAATATTTTGATTTGATTTTTCAAATATGGGAAACCCATGTCCAAACTAGGTGCCCTGGTCCTTCATTGGTTCCCTAGTCCAACCTAGGCACAAATATCCTGAATGGGCACCCTAGACCACTAGAGGGTACCCCTGTCTAAGATATTTGACTTTAAAAATATTGATTTGACTTAAGATTTGCTCGATATTTGCTCAAGGAATTGGTGAATGGATTTTTTGATGATTGATAGGTACCAACACATATGCAAGAGCACTCATGAGGTCTTGTGTATAGAATCTTACTTGAGCATGTTGAGATACTGTCACTAGTAGAGGCAGGGTACCTTAGATATATGGGATTATTGTGGGTATATACCATGCTGACCATGAGATATCATGATGCTATATTGATGACACTTATGGACTAGTG
This sequence comes from Sequoiadendron giganteum, assembly GCA_007115665.2. NCBI lineage: Eukaryota > Viridiplantae > Streptophyta > Pinopsida > Cupressales > Cupressaceae > Sequoiadendron > Sequoiadendron giganteum. The sequence goes on along the minus strand of CM021103.1, from coordinate 113,512,630 downwards.
GGATGCAGACACCTCAACCTTCCATCTTCCAATGGGGAAGATAACCATGAAACTTGAGGATCTATACAAGATTCTACTATTTCTCATATGAGGTAAGACCATATTTATTGAGGAGGGGAGATAACTAGATGGAATCCTAGATGATCAAATAAACTGAATTGGAAAAGTTATGCCAAAGGATGGAAAGGTCTAGATATATTTGTGATGGATACTACATGGTGATGTATATATCCCCATCATACATAATATTTTTATTATGACCATAGCACTTGATGGGTGAGTCATACACCTTGAAAGGGTTCTTATATACACCATTCGTGTGATGGAGGGTTAGCACACCATTTTTACTTGGGGGTAAATTTTTTTGACCCACTTCTACCATGATCCATACCATCATCTACATTATGAGTCACATAGTTTGATGACATGAACTCTTCTCCAGGTATAAGAATTTTAGCACATTGCATGCATACAAATCATGGGGTATTTGATAGATCCTACATGGACCTTTCCTTGATCATATGCCTACCCTTTGAAGAGACCATGGTAGTTTGGTGATTTATTATATTGGAAAGTGGTGTTTTATTGATTATGAGCCATGGATGTGACATGGAAGTCATATAGGAGGCTACACGACAAGTCAAGTGAGTCTTGGTAGCTAGTGAGGATGCAAAAATATTGGTTTTTTATTAGTCAGTATATATTTTTATGTCTTTCTACTATAATTGAGTGACCCAATAGTTTTTTCATCCTCAACGAGTCCCTATTTCCTGATCGGTGTATATCCAAGTGTCTCACAACAATACTAGACCCAAAGATGTGGCTCACCCTACTATCATGGACATCTCCTTAAGTGATTCTGATGATGAGGAGTGAGATGTACATATTGTGTCTGATGCATATTATGTTTGAGTGAGTATCACATATATGACATGGTGGAGAATTTCTTGTCTAGATCATGTATTTCCTATAGACCATTTTACTAGCAATCCAAGGCCATGGCCATAGTGTAGTGAGGATTTCAAGAAGAAGGAGATATAAAATGATGGTGGTAGTGGGAGAGGTGATGATGAAGATATCATATGGTAATGTAACATCAAGAGGAGATCCTATAAAGTAGGAGGAGGCCAATGATGTCCTTGAAAAGAGGCCTAGGTCTCATCCTCACATATCATGAGAACTTCCTACTATAGCAAAGAGATTGAGTGTCCATGATCATAAAAGATGAGAAAAGTAACTGCTACCATGCCCCCAACCTTATGAGTGAATACAAGTGTAGCTACAGTTACTACACCCAAAGATCCTCACTGACGAGTTGGTGATCTAGGTGAGATGATATATGTGTGTTATAATTTAGCATACTAGATGTATTTCATTTTAGTTTAGATTTATATGATGAGATATTTGAATCAATTCTTTATTTTTATTCTTGTAGTTGGAACTCAAGATTGGATCGACAATATGGGTCGATTCATGGTAGAGGTTATCCTTGATGTACAACCTCAACAACTAGTGCAATCTAATTATAGACCACAATAGACCATAGGGTGACATGTAGAGATATTTAAGTCTATGGTATGGTTGAAAGATATATATGAGGAGACTATGGTAGAGAGAGATCAGACCCTAGCTAATCTTTGGGAGTCAAGAGTAGGAGCATCATCTTCTACCGATTTCTCTCAGATTATCCTATAGGTAGAGATAGATAGAGTGTGATATAAGAGAGATTGACTACAAAAATAATACATAGAGATACAAGAGGTATCCATAAAGCCTAGAGGTGAGATCAGGGGTCTATAGGCACAAACTAGTTTTAGGAGTTATGACTTACTATTTCGCATCAACCACCACCTATAGTCCCTAAGGGATATGATAGACATAGGCCTGTAGGTTGATAACATGATTATGTATGATACACCACATTTTTTTAGAGTGGTGATATGTGAATGTATATCGATATTATGATATATATTAGCATTTTGATTTGACATATATGTGTTTAATATATTATTTAATGTTATTTATGATTTAATTAAAACCATGTGATATATTTCTTTAATTAAATGCAAAAAATACGTGCAAATGTGAATTAATTGACATGGATAGAAAATTAGATACACTTTTGATTTAATAAAATACTCTAATCAAGATCATTTAATAAATATGGAAATTATCTAATTGGTACATGTATTGGTTAATGGTTATCTAATCTAATTGAACAACTTAGGAAAAAATGTTTAATAAAGACTAGTGTACACATGTTGAACTAAATACACTTATGATCTAATTAAAAAATGCAATTAAGTGTAATAATTATCTAATTAGCATGGTACATAAACTACTAAATTGTATGCTAAAAATAGTTATCATAATAAAGATTTTTTTTTTCAAATTTAAAGATACACACAAATTTTTGTCATAAATGAAGCAATGCATAAAATAGGTAAAAGTATTAACTATCTAACACACATGCTCTAAACAATATCATACCATTCAAAAAGAAAATGAAAAAAAAAAGCATAAAACCTACACAAATACATAGAATTAATAGGTTCTTTGAGAGGCGCATCGCCCATTGTAGAGAGATTATATACACTTGATTCATATGATTCTATGATAATGTAAGGTCCTAACAAATTTGGATAGAACTTCCCTTTTTATCTTGGCACAAAATTCACATTACATTGATTTTAATAAAGCACTAGGTCACCAACCTTGAATGAATGAAGAATGACATGTTCATATTAGTTGCTTTGAAAAATGTTTTGATAAGCTTGTAGATTTTTGAGAGTGTGTACATATTGTTTATCAAGCATCTCAATTTGTGGAAGTTGTTGTTCTCTATAAGAATCATCATCTAGGATACCATTGAGATAAATTGATAATAAAGTAATTTCTAACTTCAAAGGCATGATCACATCGGTGCCATACACAAGGTTGTATGTAGTGGTTCCCATATACATACAAAAACTTGTTCGGTAAACACATAATGCATAAGAGAGTTGAGTATGCCAATATTTACCATGTTTATTGATATTTTATCTTAATATTTTTTTGATTATTTTTTTATAAGCTTCTACTTGACCATTTGATTGAGGATAGTATGGTATTGAGAAGCGATGTTGGATGTGAATTTTTTTAAGGATCTTCTCCAATTTTTTTTTCTTAAATGATGCACCATTATCAAAAACTAAAGAAAAAGGAAGACCAAATCATGCAACAATATTATCAAGACTAAAGTGATAGATAATTTAAATTGTCATGGATCAAATTGGAATCACTTTGAACCATTTTATGAAGTAATCCATAGCTATGATAATAAAGGATATTTTTTTCCAATAAGATCCAAGCCCCACATGAAAAATGGGCAAGGAGAGATGTGAGCACAAAGTTACTGAGTAGTAGCATGAGTCAAATTATTATGTTGTTGACATTGAGGGCACTTTTTGACAAAGGAAAAATAATATTGTTCTATAGTTTTTTAATAGTAACCAATACAAAGTAATTTCTAAACCAAAGATCAACCACCAAAATTTCCGCAAGCAGATAAATGGGCCTCTTCAAGGGAAAAGGGGATCTTTGATTTGTTGAGACAACAAAGAAGAAGACCATTATATCCCCTTTGGTATAAGATGTTAGATAAAATGATATATCATTCCATGAGCCTCCAAATGTGAGATTGAATATTTTTGGATGAATGGTCAGGAAAGGTACCATCACACAAATATTAAAGTATATGGGAGTACCATTCATCTGAATCAATTTTGTGACAAAAAAATCATAGGGATTTTCAGAGATCAATTGGTAATAGAGGTTATAGATGGTAAAATTTAAATCTATGGATGAATCATCAAGGGATATAAGGGAGGAAACACTTGCTATTGCATCTTCATGTTGATTATCCTTTCTAGGGATATTATCAATGGTGTAAGAAAAAAAGGTTTTAGTATAGATAAATTTAAGTCATGATATTGAGATAGTTTATCTTGTTTTGATTGATAAGATCCATTAATTTTTATTATAATCAATTGAGAATCTCTGAAAATAAAAAGATGTTGGATATTAAGGGATAATTATGCACACAAAATAGTAATAAGAGCTTCATATTCCATAATGTTGTTAGTGCATAGGAAATTTAGATGGTAAGATAGAGGAAGGGGCTTGCATAAAGCGGGTATTAGTATAACACTGAAATCAAAGACAATTCGACACCTAAAGAAATCAAATAATAAATCCCATGTCTTATCAAATTCTAGTGAAAGGACACGCTCATCAGGAAATAATTCTTGATTTGATAAAGCAAATGGTGAAGGAACATCAACTAAGTGGTCAATCAATTCTTGACCCTTAATTTCCTTCTGAGAGAAAAACTTTAGGTCAATTTTTGTTAACAACATTACCCATTTAGCAAGGCATATTGATAAACCATTTTTGGAAACAAGATGTTTTAATGGATTAAATTTTACAATGACATGGATTTAAATGTTTTAAAGATAATGTCTCAACTTATGCGTGGTAAACACAAGAGCTAATTTTTTTTCTCTATTTTGGTATATCAAACCTCATAATTGAGTAAAGTATGTCTAATATAGTATACAAGATGTTCTTTACCACCATTGTCATGTTGTGCCAATAATGATATGAGAGCATTAGATGAAGTAGAAGTGTAAAGAAGGAAAGGACATCCTGAGGTAGCTAGTTGTAAAATAGGAGGATTACTGAAGTATTATTTTAAATTATCAAAGGCTTTTCTACAATCCCCATTCCATAAAAAATGAGAATCTTTCTTAAGGATTTGAGTGAAAGAAGAGTTTGATCTACTAGTAATGAGACAAATTAGTGAATAAATTGAATCTTCCCTTGTAAACTATGGATTTGAGAAATTTTTTTTGGAGATGACATATTATTGACATTGATTTTATTTATTTCCACCTCAATACCTCTATGTGACATAATAAACCCTAATAATCTACCACCATCCATAACAAAAAAACATTTACAAGTATTTGAGTGCATTATATATTTCACTCAAAGATTTGATGAAGGATTTTTGCACGATTCTAATGCAAGATAGAATTAGCTAGGATATCATCAACATAGTCCTCTAGGATATTATGAATAAATTCATGAAAAATTAATGCTATAACAAGCTGATATGTTGCTCCGACATTTTTTAATCCAAATGACATGACTTCCCAACAAAATTATCCCCAAAGGTGTAATAAAAGTCATTTTATATTGATCTTGAGGATTGACGAAAATTTGATTATATCTAGAAAATCCATGCATGAGGGAAAGTAAAGTATGTCCATTAGTAGAATCAATAATCATATCAATGTTAGGGAGAGGAAAATAAATTTTCAAAGATACTTTAATGAGAACACAAAAATGAATATATTTGAATATGATTATCGAGATTAGCGATAGACATAATATTCAATATTAAAGGCGAATAGTCAATAGGGTGGATACATACAACTTGTAAAATATTATGAATCTAAGACTTCATTAATAATATAACCTAGGGGTTCATTTTATGGATCTTTTGTCCTATTGGTTTAACATCATCATGCAATACAATGTTATGTGTTACTACTTTAGGATCAATACAAGGCATATCAGATATGTCCAAAAAAATAGTTCAAGAAAATCATGTAAAAGAGTAGAATATTCTTGTTGTTCATTAGAATCAAGGAAATTTCCAATTAAAATAACCTTTTCAAGATTAGAGGGGTCCATCGATACATCAACAATATCTCCTACAAAAAGTGTATATGGTTTGGGACATTAGGGGGATGAGATAATTCTTGGAAAATTTCTTTAGAAACCAATGTATCAACTAATGTACAAGAATATTTCAAAAAGTATGCTTTAGCACTTAATCAATAAGGAAATATATGTTCATGATGTTACTAAGATAAATTTTCATAAACTCCCAATAACTTTGATAAGGTTTCATCAATTGGAAAGATATCAAATGATGGCTCTTTAGTAGTAGAGTTTATTTCTACCATTTTATAATGCATTAGATTAAATTATAATGTAGAATAATCTTGAGATATCTCATTCACATTAAGAGAGGGTATACACGAGACTTTGGTAGGTTTTAAAGGGTGATAACCAAGACCGGTTGTCGAACCTTGTGAGTTAAGTTCTAGAGGGACCTTGATACCTTGTTCCTTTATACTGCAACCATTACCTTTATATCTAAATTTAGAAAAAAAATTAAATCCTCTTCCATAAATGGATTTCATTTATTTTTATCAAGGTATTTTTCGTAAATGGTATCATCAAATGTGGATGTATAACTAGCATTAATTATCAAATTGGAAGAAGGGGTTGTAGTGGTGAAGTAAGATATTTGAGGAGAATGCATCAAAGATTTTTTCAATGCTACTAAGACATATTTTGATTATTTGGGATTTGATGATGAGATTTTATACTCTCCAATATGGAATCAAAGTATAAAGAGATTTATGGATATGAGTTTTATGTTGTATAGGAGAAAATTTGCACCCCTTAGGAAAATTCCTCTTTTACCCTCCTTCACTTTAGAAAACCAAATTTGGAGGAAAAATTCCACCTAAGCCCACTGCCTTTGTTCCACTTGGTGACCATTTTGTGTGCCAATAGAGGAGTTACTATCAAAGACGTCTATGCAGCGTGCAGATGTCTATGCGGTGTGCATATGTCTACACGGTGTGCAAACATCCGCACGGTGCACTTATGTCCCTGGTAGATTCCTACACCTAGAACTTGTAGATGTGTTATAATTCCCATTGGGAGTCAACTTGTAACAACCTCTCCGATTGATTGACCCAGATATGGTCATTTTCTTCACCCTTTCCTTCAAATTCACTGACCTTCATTCATTTCAGAGTTAGTTGATCTCTTCACATCCTTTCCACATTCTCTCCTACAATCTCTCCATAGGATCCAAGTAGCTTCTTCACCATCTCTTCAATCCCAAGCAAGACTTTACACTTCACATCAACAACATCAAAACTCCATCACTTCAGTAGAGAAAGTGTGGAACAAAACACCATGGCAACAGAGGCTTGAGTTCCTCTTATTTTTCTCCCATACTAGCCTTGAGCGCTTTGGGTGGAGGTGGTAAGATTTCACTCCTCTTCTCTATTATTTGGTTGAGTAGCATAACACTATTTTGTAGTGATTTAGTACTCTTTACTTCATTTCTATATTTCTCTCTATTTGGTTGTCCGTAGAGGTGCGAACACAAAAAAGGGGGTGGTCTAACCAAGGCAGATCCCTATACAACCCCAAAAATTTATCTCTCTCTTATGTGCAGGTGTTGAATATATTCATGAGATGGAGGCTTCACCACTCACATGACTGTAAGTGTTTCCTTCCCCTTCTTCTTCTTATCTTTATCACATTCTATTAATTTATTGCATTCTAGAAGTTCTCAAAAATTAGAATAGAAGAATTCAATTTGTCACTCTCTACGATAAACTCACTCTCTGCTCCGTACGATATGCCAACATGCCTCTAGGATGCCAATGTGCCATGATGTCGTCCTTTAGACAAGAGCTTGATGATTTGTCTAGAGAATCTCTATGACCTGCTCTTTTTGGTTCCAGAACTCTCGCTGCTATTCTTTGAGGTAGTTTAGGGAAGTTCGACCCATGAGGCTCTTTGATTGAAGAGAACTCATGAGTAACGAATCCCCCTTCTCTACATATGTATGGCTTTGTTTGTAAACAACTTTCAGATTTTAGATTTTCTTTAACCATATAAATCCTGTTATTATATCTATATATATACATTTCATTACATGGTGAAGGGTAGATGAGAATCCTCCCATATCATGAATCCATGGTCTACCAAGAAGAAGATTGTATGAGAGAGAATCAAGTATGACATGGATAAGGGTAGGAATTTTTTTAGTTCCCACCTTAATAGGTAATATTATTATTCCCAATGTCTACATACCAATATTATCAAAGCCATGAATAGGGAGAGAATTAGGTTTAATGGGAGATGTATCTACACCAATTTTATTTAAAAATTCAATACTACAAACATTAAGACTTGATTAATTATCAATTAGAGTACATTTAATTCCATGTTGGTTAATGATGAAAAAATCATGATAACATTGTATTGCTTTTGAGTCTAAGAAGAAGGTAACTGACTTTGATGGAATACAATATCTAATTTTGTTGCATTTATACCATCTAACAAGGCTACCACATCTTTTAGCTTAACAAAAGGTGGTAAGAAAATATTTTGTAAAGCCTCTTGGAGCATGACATGGTATGCAGGTGAAGTTTGTATTAGTTCCCAACGAGAGATCTTATCCAGGGTAGCACAAAGTTGCTCAAAGATATCATACTCCTTACCACTATATTGAGGAAGACGAGGTGTGGGAGGAATAATAGGTTATGTAAATAAAATTGAAGGAATAAATGGTGTTTATTTAACTTGTTTGTTATTTCGAGTATTGTATGTATGAACAACTACATGGTAATGTGGTTAATGTGATACATTTTGTTGTACATGATTTTTTTGAGTGAGTTGTCTTACAAGTTTTAAGATGTGACTAGGAGGATTAGGTTGATTTTAAAGACCTAAAATAATGAGAATAGGTTGAGTTTGAAGTTGAGGATTATGAGGAGGATAGATGATGAGTTGCGGTTTAATTGATTTTATTGTATTGATTAATCTTTGACATATATAAGTGTTAGGAGTCTTAGATGATGATTTTTTTGGGAATAAATAATCAAGGGATTCATCCAACATACCAAATCATCACTACTAAAAGGGTCATCAAATGCATGAAAATCTCATAGAAAGAGATATAACATGATCAAATAATCTTACTTTCTCCAAGATATTAAAGATATCACAAAAAAATGTTTTTTTTTTTAAATTATGATAACTTGTCAATTAAAATGTATGGTTTCTTAAGTTTTTATTCCTTAAGGTGAATTGATCTAGTATAATAGATTATATTTGATATAGGGAAGATATCTAGAGACAAGTTACAGATCCGAGTAGAGGGTACAAATGTAATACCCCTCCGTTTTGTTTCTCCTTTCATGTTGTTTTATGCTTTGCCTGGATTGCAGCTACTTTGATACTGGACACATTTTTATTATGATGTTTTGATCGCTACTCTTGAGTGACAACTATTATTGTGTGATGTGATTATCTGATTTTATTTCACATGCTTTGATGAATTAATGATGTCAGTAGAATTATCATGTGATTATTTATGTGAAATATTGTTTATGACGTTAGTTTCAGTCTTTGATGAGTGTATTGGTGAAGAAGACGGGTTCGCATCACTCGCTTGCGAGCGCCCTGCGAATCCGAGATTTCTTCTTCACGGTGTGAATTATATGCTGGATATATTATATTGTTTACTTGATTTCAGGTTGCAGGTACGTGACATCAACTCCACCAGTTTCACAGGTTTGAGCGTGTCGATCCAACGGTTAAGTTGAATGGGAGATAGTAGCTTGGTAACATGTGTCAGGTCTACACCCTAGCCTTAGTGTGTCGTCAGTTCTGAGTATTGAGTCATGTTGTCTCTTATTTGATGTTAAATAATGTTTTGAAAAGTGTTGTCTTATTAAATAGTTCTTTTAGAAAACTGCATTGGCTGGAAGAAATGTTTATTTTTATAGTATATTAATGTTATGCTTATTGGTTATTTTTAAAATGATTATTGAAATTAAAGTTAAATTATTTAATTTATTAAATTTAAATCTCAAGGGATTAAATTTAATTATTAAATAATTGTAGGTAAGTTAATTAAAGTGAAATTATTTAATTTATTAAATTTAAATCTCAAGGGATTAAATTTAATTATTAAATAATTGTAGGTAAGTTAATTAAAGTTAAATTATTTAATTTATTAAATTTAAATCTCAAGGGATTGGATTTAGTTATTTAAATAATTTAATAATAATTATGTAAGTATATTTGATTGTTAAATTAAATTAAATCAAAAAGGGAATTATGTGAAATTGAAATTTTTCTTTAAAGTCAAATTAGGGTCTTCCAAAGAGGAGAAATGAAATTAACTTTTAAATTCAATTTCTTGTATTGAATGTGAATTAGGGTTGCATTAGGTTATTTTGGAATTTTGAGGAAATGATGTTTTATAAGATTAGGGCAGAAAAATTTGGGGATTCTTCTTCCTTCTTTTTTTCACAGGTATGAGATTTTTGGAGAGGGTTTGCACATGAAAGTTTTGAGAATTATTTTCTGTTTGGAGATTTAAATTGAAAGGAGAGAAAATTCTGTGAAGAAGGTGGAGCTATTGGATCAAAGCTTGCTGGAAATTCTTTGCATTGTGGAAAAAGAATTGTGAGGAGCTCAAAGGAAACTCTGCATCAAGAATTTTGGCTATTTCCTGTGGCTGCAAATAACCAGGTTTTCTTTTATTTCTTGCTTTATTGTTCCTAGTTTAATCTATTTTCTAAATGATAAGAAATTGCAAATGGGTGATTTTTCTTGAAACCCTAGGTTAAACTTCAACATTTTGGTATTCAGATTTGTTTTTCAAAATACAAATCCTCTTAGAAAATTTTGTTGAAAAACTCAAAATCAATGTATTACTTTTCCTTTGTTTATATTATTTGAAAACATGATGGATGTCTTCTTTTAATATTTTTGGTCTTTAAAATCTCTTGAGCATGAGATGTCTATTGTTGTAAATTTTATTACTGGGTTAAATTTATTTCTTCAATTTCACCAGTAAATGTAATTCTGGAAAAAAATTATATGTATGTAAATATACATTACATATATCATATTTTAGATATGATATATATAATCTATATTTACATATATATAGATTTTTTTATTTTATTTGTTGTAATTTCTGTTTTGTCGCCGGTACGCGAACGTACGAAAATTTCGTACTGCGTACGAAATTTTCTTGGAAAATTTTATTGGAGGAAAAAATGTCATGTGTGGGGGGTTCGGCCCCCCACTGTTTTGTTTGTTGTTTTATGTGGGTACGCAGTACCCACTGGGCAGTGCGCCCACTGCATGGGGGGACGCACTGTCCAGTGAGGACTGCGGCCCCCTTCCCTTTGTTTGCCAGCCGCTGTACATAGAGTACAGTCGGCGCAGGCGTTGCCAAGTCTGCGGACTATCCGCGGGTACCGGTAGTCGGACGAGGTACCGTCCGGACCCGTGTATATTATTTTTTAAAAAAAATTTGTTTTTAGTGATTTTAAATTCATTTTTAAATTTTTTATTTTTTTTATTTTTATTTTTGTTTATTTAAATTCGTTTTAAAATTTTTATTTTTTATTTTGATTGGATTTAGTTTATATATATAGTATTTAATTAAATATATATTATATGTATTTTTATATTATATATGAATATATATAATATTTATATATATATATATATAGAATGTAATTTAATATTATATATATTGTTTATGTAATTTTATTTAAAGTTTTTCTTGTATAATCGATTTATTGGATCAAGAAAAATATTGATTTTAATAGTGCATATTAATATGAGGTGTTTTTCTTTGTAAAGGTGTGTATTTTATACCTTGTTAAACATAGGAACATTCAACAACTTAGACAATTAATTATAGTCAAATTTATTATTGCTCATGATTCGATTTAGTTGTAGAGATTACGTATTTAATAAAAAAAATTGATTGGTTAATGTAAAGTCTTGAATGAATTATTTTACCTTGCTGCGAAAAGCATTAGATAGGAACATGGTTTTAAGATAACCCAATATAGAACTTTTCATTGTCAATGCATGAGTTCATTTATGTATCCTTTAATGAGTATGTTGTGAATGAGTGTTGAGTAGTTGGGTTGTAAAGTCTTCCAGAAAAACGTGGTCATTCCCTTGTTAAAACTATTGTTTTGATTTCCCTTGGGTAGTGTTACAAGTATCTAGTGTCCTCCTAGTGTTGGAGTGGATTTCTTTGTGGTTGCCTCCTAGGATAGGAGAAAGCATGTTGGTTCAGTTCTGTAACACTTGAGTAACCCTTGGAGTTAGATTGTGTAGTGTGTTATCCAATTAGAAGAGTGGCTTTTGTTAGGGGCCGGAGCCCAAAGAGGTAAACCGGGTAACCTTCAAAAGTATTTTTAATAAGTGATAACTAAAATAATATACTTAGATGATTAGGATGCATTTCACATTAATCAAGATAAATTAACCTCACTCATAGGCACAAGGGCTTGTTTAGACTTGGGGTGAGTGAGAAGGCCTAGAATGGCAAGATCACTATCTTGTCCTTATGAGAGGTAGTTGATTCCACTTGAGTTAGTATGAGTGCCGGGATTCGGTTGAGGCCACCAGGATTTTCGGAGCCTATGAAGAATGCCCAGAGGATATCTCATGACAAACCTTGCGATGACACTCTGTCTAGGATAATACTGTGTTATGTTGCGTGTATGGTTTCTTTAGCACACTTGATTATATTATGTCTGGAAGCAATGTAACCATGATTAGAGAGACTTTTTTTGTGCATATGAGTGGTTGAGTCAGCTTGTACCAGTATGAGTCTGCCTTTGGTTTGAGGTAGTAGGTTTCTCGTCCATGTTACCTTGTTACTATCTCCTAGCATGGGGGGTGGGCCTACGGGTCCCACATGGTTGGGTGGAACATGCACCAAAACCGTTGGGTCCCCTTGATCTTCAGTACTTGGTGGCGAGACTTCTTGATGGACATCTCGCATTTCTTACTTTTAATTCTTGTACTTTGTATCTCATATTGTAATGATATTGATTTACCCCTCTTGTATTATGAGGTGGACCTTGTAATGATCATACTTATGTATTTTGACTCATTCTGGGAATGAGGATTGTAATAGATGTATGTAATAGATTTATGTAATGAATGCTTCATTTTTATCTTGTATCTTTTTATGTTATCGAATGTTATTACTTGAGTTATTTACTTTCAATGTATTTTAGATGTTGTATGTTGATGGGGATTTATGTAATCTCAGTTATGTAACCCTAGGGGATGTTGTCAATTATAGTTGAACATGTGGGTTAATTCACTTCTTTTTAAAAAAAAAATTGTATGCTTGTTTAGTGAATTGAAACTTCCTCTAGGGTTGCGTGGCGGGGCATTACTACAAAGGTCACACTATCATTAAAATTTGAGCAAAAAAGAGCAGGACAAGGGCAAGGGTGCCCTAATCTAAAAATATAGGCTTTTAAATTTTAATTTTTTTAACAAGTGACATAGTATACATAAATATCAGATGGTGATAGTCTAGGCCTGAAATTGCATAAAACTCAAAAATTTATAAGGTTCCTAATTTTTTTATGAAAAGTAACTAGATGTGATGAGATGGGATTTAAAACCATTCAAAATTACTAGTATGTTTAATCCAATCTATACATTAGTGTTCTTAAAATAAATAAAATGATAAAATCTGATAATAATTCAGATATCTTATCGAAAATTAAAAATAAAATACTTCAAATTTTTGTGCAAGATCAATGAATGTAGATAATTTATCTTATTTTTCAATTTAAATACATAATTTTTTATAAATTTAAGTAATTTCATATCTAATGATTTGAATAAAAAATTAGATCTAAGATTATGCATTGAAATTTCAAAATGTTATGCAAGTGTAGGTATGTCAAGTTCACCAAAATATTAATGGGGAAAAGGAGATCATAGATATAACTAATGGATTAAACTAGATAAATCCTTTCTTGGCTCAATTGGAACTCAAACTAACAAGGTTTTTAAGGTTGGCTAACAACCTAAAAGAAGACCTGATCTACTCTAGGCTTAGTTCCTTTGTTGCAAAGAAAGTTGATTGATTTAATGCGATTTAACTAACCTAATTTATTATGAATGCCTAATTTGAAAAACACAAATTATTCACATAGACAAAAATGGAAATTGACAAAAAAATAATAGATTTGATAAGGAAAGACAGAGGGGCGCCTATGACAATAACTAGGGCCTAAAGTAAGTAGACAAGAGTGAGGGTGCCTAGCCTAAGAATGAATATCTTTTGAGCACTCAAACCTTGATATGTAACTTATAGGTTGCATTGTACTTTCATGTCCCCAAATTCCCTTTCTATATTTTAACTTGCATAAACATAACAAATATAAGGGAAGGGGTGGTTATATAGGAGTTTTCCTCAGTCAAACTCCCATTTTGTTATTTCTACCTCCATGAATAGTTGATTTGTTGATAGATAAAAGTGTATGCTTTGAACCTTAAGTGTGTCTAAGGGTATAATGAGATATGATATGAAAAATAAATGAAAAAAATCCTACTCAAGTGTGTTAGAGATGATTCAAAATGACATAATCATGAATTGTAAGATCCAAGCAAAGAGAAAGTCAAATCTCAAGGGAAAATCAATATTCTCAAATACCTTACTTAGGGTAGCAAGGAGTTCAAAGTCTAAAGATGAGAAAATATTTAAAATTAAGTCATTAGGTTCTTAAAATAAGCCAAATATATCCACAAACCATAGATTCCAAATTTTCCTTCCATTGGCATCAAAGTCCAATCATTATGATTAACTTGATAAATATAAAAAATGCTTGTAAATCTATAAGATAGGATATTAATTTTGGTAGAGCTTTGATGTAATTTTGATTGCATGTTTTTTGAAATAATGATTCATGTTTAAATAGGGAAACATAGGAATAAATTAAAGTGTAGGATGACTCATTTAATTATAAATTTTGGGGTTAATATATCACCAAATCTTGAAATTGAATTCATGCCACATAAGATAAAGAACACCATAAATTTTGGACTTTCTTTATAAGGAAAAACACCTAGATTAACCTCACCCTTATCCATGTATGTTACATACATCAAAGAGTGATCCAAAAGTTTTCGGTCTTTTTAATTAGGATTTATCTAAAAATTGAGCCTTTTTTGGAGTTAAATGGGTGTAATTTGATTAAAAACATGTTTTTAGGATAGTATTGACACATTATTTTGAGTTGGAGGGTAAATTCAAGGCTAGGAAGTGGTCCTGAAATGCACTAAGGGAGAGGACACTAAATCAAGCACCAAATAAAGTGTGAAATGTGCTTTCACCCTTAGGGAGAACAATTTACATGCTATACCATCAAGATTACCTCTATAGAGGGTATTGTCGAGGATGGTGAAACAAGATGAGTGGTAGATAATTTTTTGTGTTGGGTATTAGAAAAATTGGGCAAGAGAGTATTGTCGTGAAGGTATGTATAGATATCATGATAACAAGTTCACACACTAGTTCAGTATCGAGGAAATCATATGCTAGTATCAAAATATTCTCAACAAGAAAATCTCACCTTTGGCTATTGTTTGGCATTTCCAACAATTATAAAATGGTTTCCATGGAATCTACTACTTGATTTCTCAAGTGAAACACCTGCTCAAACTAAATTTATGAAAATTAGTGCTTGAATTTTTCTACCATTATTTTGAAGGCAAGAGTTTGTCATCCTTTGTTTGATACTCATCATTTACTTGTTTGATGAAAATTTGGGAGAAATTTTGCAATCTTCCATTGGATATTCATCCTAAGATCTATGATGAAAGATTCATATTTCGATATATTATTTGTGTATTGGAAATCTAGGTAGCATACCTTAGATATACAATCTCCCTATGGTATGAAAAAAGATCCATACTCCTAAACCATGCTAAGCGTGAGAACCAACAAAATATAATTTCCATTGTGTATGTTCAATGATAGAAAGTATTGATTCATTTGGACATTTTGAAATAACTGTGTGATCTAGTAATAAAGGTGCTTTAACTAACTAATTCACTATCATAACCCATTGTTCCATACATCTAGTGAGATAAACTTTGGATAATAGGTACTTAAGTGGGTTAACCTTTGAAATGAGCTTTATTTTGTGATTGAGCATGTAATGTCCAAGTTTCTAGGAACTAAAGATAATTAAAATACATCCTTGTTCAATTGGTGTATAGTTTAGATCATAGCTCACTAAGGTGAAAATGATGTAGTGGATAGCTCTTTCATTTCCACTGTCATCATGCTATTCTAGAATTTCCCCTAATGCTATTAATGTGTCATAATTATACAAGAGAGAGTTTCTTGGAATGGGTGGTGTAAGAATAGAAGGTGATGCAAGGTACTCTTTAAGTTGATCAAAGGACTGCTGATAATGATTATCTCATTTAAATATCATATTATTCTAGAGAAGGTGAGAGAATAATTTACATTCATCTACAGGCTATGCAATAAAGCATCAAATGGCTTGAATCTTTCCTTGGATACTGCATAGTTTTCTTAAAGTTATAGGAGGTATTTCTAGTATGGACTTAACTCTTTTTGGATCCACTTTAATGCCTTTATGTGACACAATAAATTCAAATAGTTTACCCAAAGTGACATTGAAGACACATCTATTTGGGTAAAGACGTACATAATATTCAACTAGTCAATCAATTTTTTTAAGTAATTGGATTTACCCTTCTCTTGTCCTATATTCTTCCAAGAGTTCATCTAAATGGTCTTTTTTTTGAAGAAGATCATGGAATATCAATTTTATAGCTAGATGATATATAGCTCTAATATTCTTAATCCCAAAACACATCACTTGATAACAAAGAGTGCCCCAAGGAATGATAAAACTAGTTTTATGCTCATTCTTTGTAGCTTTTATAATTTGGTTATACCCTAAGAAACCACCAATGAGTGATACAATTTCATGTCTTGTGATGAGATCAACTATGATATCAATGTTAGGTAGTGGGAAATAATCTTTTGGTCATGTATTGTTAAGGTCTCTACTTTTTTTTTCAAACATGGATGGCCCCAGTTAATTTAGAAATTAGAACAATATTAAAGGTCAATTTAAGATAATTAATAAGAAATATAAACCCAACTTATAGAATCATTTTATATTTCTCTTTCACTAAGAGAGAAATTTGTGAATGCATTTTCCTCAACTTTTATTTGATCGGTTTATCGTTTGGATAAAATTCTAGGTGGTGTACTACTAATAATGGGTCAAGACATAACATATATTTGTAATACCATGAAAATATTTTATATGCTCTCTTTAAGAAGGATGCCATTTTTTCAATTGTGAGAGAGGTTGCCATGAATTTGATCTTGTGGTCTCCTTTAGTTCCCAAATTAATATCATGTGTATCCTCAAAAAGTGATGAAAATTATCCTAATAATGGGGTAATATTGAGGCTAGATTTAGTTCATCATCCTATAGCTCCTCAAAGAGGTCTTTAGTAGGGGAACATCTTTTATTTTTACTATTTCATCATCTGTTACTGCTTCATTGATGTTTTCACTAGGGGATTTTAATTTTATTTATTTTACAACTAGGGGAGTTGACATGTTCACCAAAGTACACCTCATTATTCAATTTGATATCAAATCTCAATTTATGATCTCACAATGGTAAGTGTTCATGAAGCCCCATGAGCTCTATGATTGCCTCGCCATTTTGAAAAGTGTCTAAAAACATAGACTCTTGTTGGCCTCAATATATTAATTTGGGGTATATGAGAGGAGGATCAATGGAGGTGAATGTGGTAGAGATACTGCAAATATGTAGGTCCTCAAGTAATTTACCAACATGTTCAAAGGAGTCTTTATGGGTTCCTCCATTAGTGATATTGAGAATAGGAAAAACTCTAGCTACTTCTATGAGGATAAAATCAAGCTCTCAGAGCACATTTTTACAAGATCCATACCCAATTCCTTGGTTACCATTATTTTTTTGTGGATTTACATGTTCCATGATTCCTTTCTCACTCAATTTAAATCCATTTCCCTTATAGCCCATAATTTTAATAAAATGAAGGCCTTTTGCATATGAATATTTAGGTAGATAAGGTGTTTGTTCTTCTTCATATTTATAAGTCCATGATGTTATATCACCTTAAGAAATTTCATTGGATGAAATTCCCCAAAGTTGAAATGTAATTGGCCCAATTTTGAAGGAGATTATATTTTTTGACTTAGAAGATTGATTTTGACAAGGTGACTTGGGGGAGTGGGACTTATCCTATGTAGAATGAGTCTTGTAGTTCATACTCACCACATCCTTTAAAAATGATTTTTTCCTTGATCTCAAGGGTAACGAATGAGAGATAGAAAAATATATTAGAGATGATGGATATAGATAGTATGATGATGATGAGGTGATATAATTTATTGGAAAATGATATGAGAAATTATAGCTACCTTCCAAAACAATGCAGTACTAGAAGGGTTGTGAGTTGGAAAGAAAAGTAAATTTTGTGCCATTGTATGGAAAATCGATGCACTGAAGGTACAAGGATGGCATGAATTGCATGGTATGTATATATGGATGTCCAAGGATAATTTTATACATGAGATCAAGATAACTTTATCATTCCTTTTGATTCTTGTCCAACATCATCAAATGAAATGATGGTAATTTTATTTTGAGGATATATGCATCAATATAACATCTTCATTTTCTTATTAATTTTAGACTATATAGATTAACACTTGATCAACCATCTATGAGGATACTTTTAATTTTATTCTTATGGATGAAGGATTCAATATGGAGTGCTTTATTGTGGGATTGGTCATTGTATGATGCCTTGGATTATATGGTTAAGATTTTTGACTAAGTTTAAATAGTTTACTTTGGTATGATAATGTTATGAAAGACTAGGGGTGATGTTAGATGAAATTAAAAATCACATGAAAATATAGGAAAGAAGACTTGAGGAATATGCAAGCTAGAGATGATGGGATCTAAAGATCTATATTTAACTTTTATAAAAAAATGATTTTTTTTGGATAGTGGTTTTGATTTTGTTTGAATCCATTAGTTTTTTAGTTTGGGAACTTGTAAGTGGCATGGAAATATGGAACTATTTGGGTTTTTTGATGTGGAAGTTGATTAGGTATTGAACTGGGAGATTTTTTTAAGGGATGATGTAGTTTTTTATTAAGATTCTAAGTGTTTGTGTTTAGGATGATAAAGGATGGTTTAAAATTAGATATCTATGTTTGAAGGATTTTGTGTGTATGGTTATGATGTTTGGGATGATGGTGTGGATTTAGATGGTTAAAGTTTTATACTTTTGGACTAAGTTTAAATAATTGATTTTGGTATGGTAATGTTATAGAAGACTGGGGGTGATGTTGGATAGAAATAAAAATTGCATGAATAAAATCTAGATCCTTATGTGATTAGGGATGATAAAGGATTTTATCATCTCTTACTTAAAATTGGAAGGCTCCTAAGAAAAATTGGAAGACGATTTTAGAGTTCACTAACTTGATAATTGCCAAGGTTCTTAAGCTAATTTATCCAAATTCAATAAGGGATAATTTAACATAATTGTAGTTGAGATGGGAAAGTTCTCAAGGAATATGCAAGCTAGAGATGTTGGGATTTAAAGATCTATATTTAAATTTTATACAAATTTTATTTTGTTTTACTATGGTTGAAGACAAAGGTGTAATTTGAGTGATAAAATTTGGTTGAAAGATTAAGGAGTTATCTGAGTCCTAAATCCAAAATGGAAGTGAAATTGGTTATTTCTATGGTTATAATGATAAAATAGAAGTTTAAAAACTATAAAATTAAGTGGTAAGATGACAAAATATTATGGGATGTCCAATCTAAGCCCAAAATTAAGAATAAGTTGGTGTGGATATGGGGATGGAAAGGTTAACTATGCCTTGATTAAAAAAGGTGGGATTTTTTTGTGAAGGTTGGATAGTTTAAAGGTTATCCTATATTTTTCTAAGGTTTTCAATGTTAGACTTTTCATTAAAAAAGGTTCAATGTTTTGGTTTAAGTATCCTAATTGTTTATGCAAGGTCCAATATCATGAGCATCGATTACAACTCTTTTATTCATTTAATGATCCCATTATCAAGCTAGCTAGTTAATTTTATTTATTGATTTATGCAATTTTATTTGATATGAGCTTTGGAGGGATGTGTATAGAGCATTCTGGGTGATGTACCCTAGGTGAGTCATGAGCTAGAATATGAGATATTATAAACCCAACATGAATAAAGTGGAAGAAAATTAAATAGTTAAAAACGACCAATATGGGGGGCAATATTAAAATGTGTAAATTTTAATTGATGTGTTTGAAGTGCCAACTTATCTCTAAAAGTAAATAGAGTAAAGATATGTGCTCTCTCATTTAATGAATTGTATGCAATTGATAATATCATAGTACATTAATCATATTAATTTTATTGTTACATGAAAGGTTAATATTATTTATATAATTACAAACCCTTGTAGATGTAAATTGAAATTTGGATTAATATTTACATTGTCGTGTGTATAATAGTTGACTTGATTTAAGATGTTATTTATGTATAATCTAAGCAAGGCTCAAGCTTGCCTTGACTTGTAGATCATGGAAGTGATAATCAACCCTAGAAGTCTAACTAATTGTTACCTCAAACAAAATCCATACCTTTGATTATTGTACTCAAGTCAATGACATTCTAGTTTTACAATTATCTATGTGGGGGATATGCTAATTACCATTATGCATCTAGTATGAATAATGGGACTTAATTATAATTTTAAGACATTGGTATGTTTTCTAACAGATTTTATAAATGTAAGCTACCATTGTTATGCTAGCTTAAATAATTTGGATCAAACAAAAGGTTAGTACTATTTAAGTTGGTTTTTAGAGGTAAAAGTGTAAACAAAGAAGTTGGGTACAATTTTGAATGCTTAAGTCACTTGTGAATAAAATTATTAGAATATTAAGTTTGATTTTATTCAAAATAATTATGTTTTATTAAGTTTAAAAAATGTAAAGGGAATCATAAAGTGCTAATCTTGAATGACAAGATTTAAGTATTTTGACCTTCAAGATTTTGGTTATAACAATACATGTGGTAACCAAAAAAGCATGAGAGAGGTATGTAATTTTTATTTTTTCTAAGTTGATAATGTAAATTATGAATGTCTTGATTTATTTTTTTATCAAGAAGTATTGAATATTGTGATAAGTTGTAGGTATATACATGAGTCGATGAGGAATGAGAGAATCCTAAAGGGCCCTAGTCACCTACTTCACATGTTGGAGTAATATGTTGTTTGTGTCAATATTGGGCTAAAAAAAATTATTGTGTGTGTGTCAAATAATTTAAGTATTTAAAGTTATTATATTTTAGCTTTATGATGGGGATGTTTTAAGTTGTTTCCTTGATGTCTCAAGAGGGTGGGCAAAAAGTGCAACCCATATATAAGGTTATCATCCATTCTTATGAGGTGAATGTTTTTTAAAATTATGTTATTAGAGTGATTTTGAGACCCCAAATGGGATACCTAGGGTTAGGGCATCTCAAGAGGAGGATATAATGTGATTTAGGTGGGTTTTGAGGGGGGTTGTTGGGATTTCTGCTAGTTAGAGTTTTGGGGAAGAAAAGGATAATGGAAGAGGAGATATTTCTCACCCATTCATCGAACCCTTTCCATATTGAGAGGTAAGTCTCCACATGTTTAAACCCTTTGGAATTTTTATAGTTTATTGGGGTTGATCTTGTAACAGGGTGTGTGAAATGGGTGATAAGAAGATGGTATTTTTAATCATAGACAAACCTATGAGTTTTTGTGCATTGTTGTGTTGTGTTGTTTTTTGTCTTTTTTTTTTTTTGTATATGAAGTGCATCCTTGAATTGAAGTTACTTGAGTGTGAAAAATTGACCATGTGGGTGTTTCAGTATTGTGTAAATTCTTGAGTAAGGGTCTTTTGGATTCTCTTAGCTTGGGGGTTGGTGAGAACCTTAAGGGATTGATGAGCCAAATGGTTGGGTAGAAAAGAGAAACCTCCCCATTGGCTTGAAATATATAGGTATAACTGAGTGCTCTACATGTGAAAAAATCTCCACCTGTGAGGACTACAACATTATGTGTGAAATAGTAAAGACCTTATGAAAATAGAAATATTGTAAAAGAAATTTGTTAAGGTCTAAAGATAAATGTTGAACTCCATATGAAAAGGTTTGTTTAAGTATTATTTGAAGGGCACGAAATGTACTGAAAGGGGGGTGAATCAATAGATCTAATCAATTCAAAACTCTTAACTTCAACACAAAATATTAGATCATGCAACTTGAAAATTCACTACTAATAATTGGGAATTAAGCACACATTCACACAATTGAACACTAGATATACGTGGAAACCCAAGATAGGAAAAACCATTATGAGAATAGATACTTGGATCTAATGTCCAAATCCATCCTCACAAAGTATAAATATACAAGTGAATTTTACAATATGAAGTAGGCACCAACCTATTGGATACACCAATCCCCTAATTTATTTGTAGGTACCAACCTATTGGAGACTCCAATCCCCAATAGAGCAATACAAGAGGTAGAACACCAATCCTAATGGATTACAAAGATAAATATTGTAGATCTTCTATATAGTTGAACACCTCTCATACATGTGTCATATTTATAGTTGACACTCTTCCACATTACATATGATCTTTTGATATTGGCACACATACTAAAATGCAACTCTCCCTTTTATATTCACCACCTTCTCTTCAATTTATACCTTCGACCAAATTTTCTTCACATTGGTGTAATTATATTTTACATTATGTATTTTTACATATAATAAATATATACTTGGCATTGTATTAACACTCTTCTATGTCAACCAAGGATGCACAAATAGCCAAGAAAACATAAGGTGGACCTAAATTAAAATTGCATTAAATGTGTAATAAGTTGGTCCAAAATCAAATTTTGTTGTCTCTAAAATAAAATGATGTTGTGCACCACCATAGTAACCTTAATCGCATCCTATCTTAACACCACATGCAAGATTTGAATTTTGCATGCTACTAACCATTACTACACAGGTCTCAAATATCGACTGGTTGACAAATAAGCATAGAGAAACTTCTGCCACTTCAATATTTTTTCATATTAAACATATCCTCTAGAAACTCTAGAATGTGATAGAACAAGTGTAGGCATACTCTCTTTTGAAACCATACGGCCTATAATGCCTCCACAAAGTAGACTTGAGAAATTTTGAACCAACACTGAACTGAAATATTATGGTACAACCTTTTGGATCACCGCTATCACACTAAATGGATGTAAGAATGATATTACAAGCATATAATAGTCATACAAACACTCCTCCATATAGATAATAATGTATATTTCTTTATTTAGTGATATAATTGATATGAAAATATAATTACCAACATAGATAGGTATGCAACCATACTAAAATTTTGACATACAATATACTTCTAGAATATAAATAGTAACATATACTTTTGTAAATCTTTACAACTTAAAAGGATATTATAGGGAGATATAATGATAATTCATGTACTACTTAGCCTTTACCCTTGACACAAATAACTCCTTTGACATCAATCCTCGTACTACATCAATGATAACCTTTGACATAAATGACAACCTTTATTCAACAATCTCCCCCTTTTTCATTGATGGAAAACAACAAAATGTTGGGTCACCCATAAAACTAGTCGAACACACATGGAGATATTTCTCCCCCTTAGATTGATTTCTCCCTATTGGAAGATATAAAATTTTGAGTTCAATTTCTCCCCCTTTGACATCATTTCTAGTGGTCAACACTCCCCATTTTGTACTTTTGGTACTCTGCATAATATGAAACCTTATTTCTTAGATAGACTCCCCTTGAGTCCATACAACATTACTTCTGAAAAAATGTTTCACAAGACCACCAAGCCTTCTTGCGATAGGGAGATAAATATCCCCTTCAACCTATACTTCCTCTTGATTCAAGAGGAGGTAGAAATAATTCCCAAATTATTCTAGAGAAACTCAAATGTCTCGTTAGGAAGTGGTTTTATAAAAATGTTTACCACTTGCTCCTTTGTCAAAACATACTCCAACTTCAGCTCCTTTTCTTCAACTTTATGTCTCAAAAAATGATACTTGATTTCAATGTGCTTTGTCCTTGAGTGTATTACTAGATTCTTTGAGATATTTATGGTATTTGTGTTATAAAAAAGAATAGAAATAGGTTCATCAAACTCAATCTTCATCTCTTTAAAGTTTTTTTTCATCCACAATACTTGAGTGTAGGATGAGGCTGCAAAAAAGTATTCCACTTTTGTTGTAGATAAAGAAACCAAGTCCTATTTCTTGCTTAGCCAAGACACAAAACTATCACTAAGAAAGAAATATCCACCACTTGTGCTCTTCCGACCATCTATGCTTCCTACCCAATCTTTATTTGTGTATGCAGTTAGAGTAAAATTTTCACTCTTTGGATACCATAGTCCAAAACCCATTGTAGCTTTAGAGATCAGAATATCCTCTTTATTACTTTGACATAAGTTTCCTTGGATGTCTCTTGAAATATAGCTACCACTCCAACTACCTAAAATATATCTGATCTAGATGATGTCACTTATAATAAACTACCAATCATAGATCTATACAAGGTTTTCTTTGTCAAAGAAGATTCATCATCTTTACTCAACTTGCATCTTGTAACTATAGGTGTACCCACCAGTTTGCATTATTTCATCTTGAACTTACTTAGCATCTCCTTTATGCACTTGTTCTAAGAAATGAATATTCCTTTATTTAATTGTGCAATCTACAACCCAAGAAAGAAAGATAATTAACCTAGAATTGAAATTTCAAACTCACTATGCATTGCCTTCTAAAACCCCTTTCACATGCCATCATTGCTACCACCAAAAATTATATCATCTACATAGACCACCACTATTAGCAGTTGATCATCTTTTATTTTTATGTACAAATAATTATATTTACTTCCTCTTTGGAACCTTTGTTGTTGCAAGTATCCATCCAACCTTGAATACCAAACTCTGAGGGCTTGTTTGAGTCCATAAATGGCCTTCTTTAATTTGCACATATAATCTAGGTTGTCAGAATATTGAAACCCTTTCGATTGTTCAATGCAGACCTATTCTTCTAGTCATCCATTCATAAATGTTGATTTAACATCCATCTAGTATAAATTAGAATTATTGAATGTTGAAAGAGATAACAAACATCCCAATTGCTTCCAGTCTTGCTACTAGAGCAAATGTCTCTTCAAAATCTACACCTTCAACCTAAGCATATCATTTGCACACAAGTCTAGTCTTGTTTTGAGTCACTTCACCTTCTTCATTTAGCTTGCTTCTGAAACCCAATTTATTCAAATCACTTTCTTTCCTTTAGTGTTAGATTAATCATGTATTAACTAATGATTAATTAATCTTTAATTAATTATGTCTAATTTATTCTCATGCACTTAAGCTAAACTTAATAGTTCTTTTTTCAGTTAAGTAAGAGTTTTTCTATGTTAACTGAAGTGAGATATTATTAGATCATTCTGTCTCATCCCATATGATGTTGAGACTTGTTCTGATCTAATCCCTTTAACATTTATAGTTTCTCCTATATAACACTCAACCCTCATTGTATTATCTCTCTGAGATTTTCTCTTCTTCTCTCAAACTCTCAATCTTTGAGGAATTTTGTTTTCCTTGAATATTTTTGAGGTTTATTGTTTTATCTTTTTCTTTTTGAGGAATATTACAATTCTTTGTTTGTAGATCTCTTGTGTGGAAGGTGTCTTTGTTCATTTTTTGATCTTGTGGCTTGTTTTTTTCACAATTCTTACATTTAGGTCTTGGGACTAGTTCCCAAGTTTCATTCTTCTTTATTTGATTCAACTCTTCCTCCATAGCTTCTACCCAAACTTACTCTTTTATTGCTTCTTTATAAGACTTTGGTTTTATCTTTGATATTATTGCAAATTGTACTTGCTCCCCAAGTCTTCTTCGGTTCTAAACCCTTTTGTCTTTATCTCTTATAATCTGGTCATTAGAGTGATTCTTTTGAGCATATTTTTCTAGTGTTTTTGTAACAAATTCCAAATCTTCATCATTACTAAAAACTTATTCTTCATCAACTTCTACGTATAGAGTTCTAGTAGACTGGATTGTTTCATCAACTCTCACATTTTTACTTTCCACAATATTCTTCAGTATTTTTTTATAACATATATATGCTTTACTTTTCAAAGAGTAACCAAGAAAAATACCTTCATCAAATTTGGAATCAAACTTGCCCAAATTTTCTTCATCCTTTTTGATGTATCATTTTATTCCAAATTTCTTGAGATTTCTGACTAAAGTTGGTCTTCCTCTTCATAAGTCAATGGAATTTTATCAGCTTTTCATCTAATCTAAACTCTATTTAGGATATATACCATAGTTTGAATCGCTTCTCTCTAGTACATATCTGATAGATTCGCTTGACATAAAATTGTTCTTTCCATCTCCTATATAGTCTAGTTATTCCTTTTTGCAACTCCATTTTGCTATGAATTCCTAGGAGCAAAAAATTGTCTTTGAATCCCATGCTCTTCATAGAATTTGGCATACCTATTAGAATTGAATTCTCCACCTCTGTTTGATCTCAAAACCTTGTTTTTTCTTTCAATTTCATTCTATACTAATGCCTTGAATACCTTAAACTTCTTAAATTCCTCTGACTTCACTTTTAGAAAAGTAATCCAAGTCATTCTAGTGTAGTCATCAATGATCATCATGAAATATCCATCTCCTTGTAGACTCTTTGTCCTCATAGGTCCACACAGATCTATATGGACCAAATCCGATGGTATTTTTGTAGAATACTCCTTCGCAAGAAATTTTATTTTTGTTTATTTTCCTTCATGACATGGTTTGTAATTGGTAGATTGAGGCTCCTTAATCTTTGACATATCTCAGACCATTCCTCCTGAGATAATATTTACAATGTCATCAAAATTAATATGTCCCAACCTTTCATGCTAAGGACAACTTTCTTGTCTCTGCATAGTAAGACAATTTTTTCCATTCAACTCATGGAGATGATATATGTTGTTGTTTATGTTGATTCCTTCCACAATCACAGTACTTGTTTCTTGATCTCATAGTCCTCAACACTAAAGGATAGCTTATAAACTTTATCACACTTATGACTTACACTTAAAAGATAATGTTTTCGTCCATCAACATACAAAACATCATGTATCTTTGTCCTACCACCATTAAGACTCAAAGCACCCTTACCGGTAATTTTGGAAATACAATTATTTCTAAGAGTCACAAAATCTCCTTCAAATTTATTGAAATTCATGAACTTACTTTTATCTCTAGTCATGTGGCTTGAGCATCCACTATCTATGACCCATAGATTCTTTTCTTTCTAAGCACGTGGACCAGTTTGAGAAATCATTGATTTCTCTGAATTTTTCTCTTCTGGAGCCTTCTTTCACACTTTATCTAATTCATGAATTCTATATTCTTATCATTTCTTTCCTATTTTTGATAGAGGAGGACTCACAAAATTTATTTTGCAATTCCTAGAAATGTGTCCAAAATTGTTGCATTTGTAGCAAATGATATTAAAATTGAATAGAGGAGCAAATGCATTATTGTTGACAAATATTTTTTTTAGTCAAAAGGATTGAAGCTTGTATTTTATATTAATAGCTATAATAGATAATTAAATAATTACCAAGGATGGAAAGCATACTAGCTTTACAACTGAAATAACATAAAATCCTTTCCTCTACCCAGCTGTCCAAAATACTTACAAAAAATTGTTTTTACCCCCTATACAATTTTATTGCTACCCATATTCCTATACTTTGAAACACTGCCACCCTAACTTATGCTTACATATACTTATATATTCGCAGTCTGAACAAAATTGACATAAACATTACATTTTAACCACCCTTGTGGGAACAATTCACTGAGTTTTTTCTTTGTCCCTCACGAGCTACCATATGCACTTGACTTGTTGCTAGAGTTTGAGAGTACACTGCTATATTAATATCTAGAACTTGATGATTTTCCCTATTTTCTTGATGAATTGGTGGTGGAATGCTCACTTGCCGACCTTGAGGGAAATCATGTGACAAAATAAAACATATAGCATGGTATTTTTTCTTGAACTTGTCAATTTCATCCCTGCCAAACTCAAAGTGATGCCTATTCAGTGCCATGTACAAATAGCTCGATGATCCTTTGAGAAAAGACAATTTCATATCTTCATACGCATCCACATATCTCTATTTGTGAAGGAGATAATTCCTTGGAAATAAACCACCCACAAACCCTTTACCCTAAGTGAACTCATAAGCTTGAACACTCTTTAACAAAGCACTGTATTGCAAATAAACTACATTGACTACTTTTCTTGCAATGGACTTAGGTGAGTTGAGCTTTTTCACTAAATCCATGACGTTGGAGAGAATTTTTGACAGAATATTTGCAAGGAAAATGATATGTTGAGATTTAGTGTGTAAAATTTCCTCTCCAATTACAGACTTGATGCAACTGAGAATTGATGGGAAAATTACCTAAAGAACATTTGCGGCACTAAAATAGAAACTAGATCTTTTCTATAGTCCACAACCTTATGACTAAAATTATTGCAATTAAAATAGTAACCATAAAAGGAATAATTAAACTTGGTGTTGTATCCCTATCTTTTAGATATTCTTCTAAACTTGAATAAAGCCATATTTCAGTGTCTTAATTTCATCACTTGCAATAACTCTTTAAGACTTTTTACTTTTGAAAATAGTCACTTCTAGACTTGATTTAGTAGGCTTCATAGATTGTTCAATTCCTTTGTTCTTCTAATCATCAAAACCAATTCTAGTTTTGACAATGAAGATCTCTAACATCCCAATATCTGATGTAGATTTTCAATACTCTTTCCAAATGTCATTTACAACTACTAATTCACCTTCTCAAGATCTTTCCTTATCGACTCAAATTCTACTACAAGATTCTCATAGTCCTTTTCTCTTTCCAACAAGCTTCCGATCATAACATCTTCAATCCTTTTTTCCTCTTTTGCCTAGGTCTTCAGTTCAACAATCATCTTCTCTATTTTCTCTAGATCCAGAGATACCTTTTTTTAGACTTCAATTATTCTACAATTCTCTTCTTTAGTATCTTAATCTCTTTTCCATCACATAGTAGTTCTTCCACAATATCTACTTCATCTTCATTATTTCTAAAATCCATTTTTGTATCCACTTCATTAGATTCAAAAGCCATGATTACAAATTTTTCTTTTTCATCTCCGGAGATATCTTCATCTTTTTCATCAATAGAGTAACTTCTTCCTCATTAGTGTAGAAAATATTTTATTTCCTCTAACCTTTATTCCTTCTCTGAAATAATTTATTTTCATATTTTTTCTCAACATTGTTAGAATCCTTATAGGGACGCTTAGCCATAAAATGTCCTACTTCACCACAATTAAAAGACTTAAAAGGTAACTTGCCTAAATATACTTACCGAACCTCTTTGTAGCTTTTTGAAAAAATTGGATTCCTTTGGATCTAATCTAACATTATAATCTTGATCAACTTGCTTCTTAAATACTCTGAATTCTACCTCTTTCCTTATAGAATCCTCACTTTCAAATCTCATTTCAAAATTAGTTAGAATTCCATGTAGTTCAATCATCTTAAAAACATTTAGACCCTTAGATTTTTCAATTGTAGAGACTTTAGAATCAAACCTTCTAGGAAGAGATCTGAGTCTCTTTTTCACAACATTCTTTTCTTTCAATTCCCCACCAAGACCTTGAATAGAGTTAACAACTTCATCAACCCGAAGAAAAAATTTGGTAATATTTTCATCTTCTTTCATCTTCAAGCTTTTAAACTGAGATCTATAAGTTTGTGGCTTTGCCTCTTTGAATTTTTCATCACCTTCATAGATGGTATGCAATTTTTCCCATATTTCCTTTGTTATTTAGCATTGCATCACTTTCACAAATTTAGAGTTAATAATCTCATATCTCTCTAAAATTGACATCTAGATATAAAGTCCTGGAGCCATCAACTAGGACTCCATCCTAACTTTCCAGAAAACAAAATTGGATCCATCAAAGAGTGGTGCTTTATTTGTAGAGAATCCTTCTTGAGCAACTAAGTGTGCCATCTCATAACTACCTTGAGTTGTCGGGTTTTCTTCAAAGAAACTTTTCTTTGATACTAAATGAAGGGCATATAATCCGGTGAGAGGGGGTGGGTGAATCAGTAGATCTAATCAATTTAAAACTCTTAACTTCAACACAAAATATCAGATCATGCAACTTGAAACTTCACTCCTACTAATCAAACATTAAGCACACATTCACATAATTGAACACCAGATATACATGGAAACCCAATATGGGAAAAATGATGGTGAGAATAGTTGCTTGGATATGTTATCACCCAATAGTGCATCCTTTCTAAGTTGCATAAACTTAGCTTACTGGTGAAACATTGGATCCTTTTCAGGGTTGTGGGTCACCTATGACAGAAGAGAACCTCTAGAGAGGGTTAGTTCCCTTGGTTCTATCACCTAGTCTAACCTATTTACTACTTTACTTGATGGAAAACGTAGAAAGAACATGAAATGAACCTACTACTAAGGTGATGCGCCAAAAATATATTTTTATCATCATTTGGGCTGTTGTTTTGACATACAACTAATCAATTTTTAGTTGTTTATGCCCAATGTAAGTGTTTGACATGCCTATGCATAAGTATTTTATTGAAAGGTTTGTGCTTCTTATAGTTTAGAAGGAAGAACGTGTGTTTTTATTCACAACTAACACCTATTTGAACTATGACACAAACAATAGCCTATACAAATATATATTTTCTGCTTGAAAATGATTGAAGTAAGACATTCATTCAAGGATTTGCACATAAAAATCACAAAAAATCCATCAATTACCTCACACACATAACAAAAGCAAAACTTTTGAAGGCCAAAATGCTTGTTTTCATTGATAGAAAATGTGTTTACAAAAAAACATGATTTGAGAATATGTATCTCTTGCTTGATAATGTGTTACAAAGTGTTATGTTTCAATCTAAAATTGAAAAAAAAATGAGTTACAATATAAAAATGAGTAGAAGAAACTTATCCAAGTTTACAATGTTGCATCAAAGTGAAAAGAACTAACTTCAAACGAAAATAGCTTTCCTTTTGTCTATCCTATGCTGGAGGAAAAGTAGGACACATTTAATGACCATTAAATTACCCATTTTCCCTCTTTGTTGACTACTTCCTTTTATCTAGGCACTTGAAACTGCCTTCCCCTATTTGACTCCACAAAAAGCTCCAGCAAGGCATTGGTGAGAGAAAATGGTGACCTTTTTAACTATCTTTTGTCTTATTTTTTGCTAGAAAGGATCCTATATATTTTCCAACTGTTAAAACTACTCATAATTATCCCAAACTACCCCCTAAATCCTCTCCAATGAGCTCTTTAATCCTTTGAAGATGCCACTAAAGAATATGCCAGATGTTCTCAAAGAATTGGATAAGGCCTTGTGAATGACCATATTGATGCATTCCACTTGTTCTCACTCAAGACCAATAATATTCCCCTGTCACAAACTTTACCAAGTCAATGCTAAGATGACATACTTTCTCATGACTTTCCTGTGTATTATCATATGTACCCACTATAGAACTATGTAGTACTTGTTTTCCTATGTTTGACAATTCCTTTTACACTGAATATCTTCATCTCCATTTCTAGGCCTTATGGATGACATGTTTGTCCCTTGTTAAGTGCTCTATCATGCGTTGCAGATTATTTGTTAACAAGATCATGTCATCCTCTTGGTGAAGAATCTTCTATTCTCAATTTTTTTGTCTTTTGTGATTGATACATTGTCATAAGGTTTATTTATGACTCTCCCCACATCTATGAAAGCTTCCAAAAATGTTCTCATGCATACATTTAGACTATTATACTTATGGTTGCCCTCTATATCACCATGACTATCATCAATTAATTTATCTTTGAAGCCTTCTAGATGCTAATTACATCAGCCTTAAAGACCTCCATGTGTGGTGAAATTGTAATAATGATTTGATGTCATTACATGCTCACAACAGGATTCACCCAATATATCATCTCAAGATGTAGCTTCACCTAAACATAAACAACAACCCTTTTTGATGCCTTACTGTCACAGTCTCCATAGTAAGCTTCACATGACTGCCCTTCTATAATCTAAATGAATATCCTTTGTAGCAATGCATCACTCATTTCTTCCTATTTTTTAAAGGGAAATAACAAAAAGAAAGGTTATTTGAGGTTTTGTGCCTTCAAATAAACTTTTAGAGGATAGCCTTTTGACAAAGTTCTCAAAGAAGAATCCAAAAATACAGTATTTGTTTCAACATGGTCATTCTCTTCATAATCTTCAACACAATTCACGTCTCTTTGATAGAAAGACCTTCATTTATGTCAAAATCACATTAAAACACTTGAATTTCTAACCTCACCAACCCCATAGAGTGCTCAATCTGTTGATCTTGCTTAAACAATGTTGAGAATATAGTTGCATTTGTTTACAAAAACAAGTTCCTCTTGAGCATAAACTAGCTACAATAAAGTCACAGTGACTACTATGCTGCTTTGTCACACAGATGGAGGCCCAACTATTTTGAAAGCTTCTTGTGATTTCTCCTCCATGTTGAAGGCTTTCTACACTACCATTATCATCATATCATGAAAATATTACCTTTTCTTGTCTTCATAATGCATGACCCTTGCGATCTCTTAGCACTTTGCTTCTTTAAGGGACGTCTTTTCCTTCCAATCTTGTATCAGACTTGTTCAGGGTCTTCTCTTCATGATCTTTCTAGTTGTTCACTTTGTGACTGTGCATGGATTTTCACTTTGAAATTTTTCATCATTTAGAACTTCCTTGCCAATTTTTGCTCCTAACTTCATATATCTTCTTGATTTCATAGTTGTCAAAGAATTCTCGAGACAAACCAAAACCAAAACTATGATAATGGTTATTGTCTAGATTAAACCTCTTATGATTGATCTCTTCCCTCATTCTCAAGTCAAGAGTTACTACATTATTTCCTCTTGATTCAATACAACTGTCGTTGTCCTTGTTACAAGTTTTTTCATTATATCCTTGAAATTGCCTCATATTGACTACCAATTTCTTTCTATACTAGCCTCAACTTCCTTTTTTTTCTTGAATACTTGTCATCCTTTGAGGCTTTGTGTATTTATCACAGTCATAGAGTTATAGTTGTCCCTTTTTCAAAAACTATCTTCATCTCTTCTTTTATTCTTTAGATCTTTATTGTTATCACTCCTTCACTAACTCTTCATGGAAAAAGTTAGGTTAAATATAGAAATTGAAAATAGCTACATGATTTTTCCCTCAGCTCAATCGAATTATAGATAGAATCATTCATTCTATTGCTATAAAGTGAGCCTCTTTCCTTTAAAGAATCAATTCATGATTCACACTCCAATCCCTTCCATATTTGCACGAGTGTAGATTCTTGAATATTTTGTTTTTTAACACTGTACATAGACCTAATACGTGAGGATTATTTTGAGTGAGTGAACCCTTCTAAGATCTTCACTTGAGGACTATTGTCCTATTGCATGTCCCTTTTTGAGGTATCATCCTAACTGTCCTATTCCACACAATGTTCTCATTATAAGACTATCCCACCACCTACATTATTTTTGTTGCCCTCTTCTATCATGCAACCTATTGTTCTCATGGAACTCATATGACCACCTTTTATGGACTATATAAACTCCTTTAGTGTAATTTTTGTCCTCTCCTTCCTATTATGCAAGGTCATTCAAAACCTCTCTTCTACTTTTTGACATTGACATATGAGTGTCATATCTATGTAGGTCTCTAACAGACACAATGGGAGATCCTTTAGAAACATCATCATATTTTTTGAAAGTGATGAAATTTCCTTTGTGATACCTTCTCTCTAGAAAATTGATTGTCCTTTGCATTTTAGCTTATGCACGAGCTTCTTCATTTGATTTCAATGGCCTTGAATAGCACTTAAAGAAATTTCCATTCATGCCTTAGCATTTAACAAACATATAGGGAATATGAAACATAGCTTATTGAAATCATTGTTGACACAAAAATCCTAAATATCACTACCCTAGACTACTGGACAACTTCCTCTATTCATATCACAATGCAAGGCCCTTGTAGGCTGAAAGTATTTCCCATAAAAACATAACATTGTATTGATAATGCCTTGAGGACTAAGGGTCCCATTTGGAGGTAAAGAATAATATCATATGAATTCATTCTCAGGTTCATAAAATAATTTTTTATATTTATGTGTAGCTTTTAATGAACTTGGAAAACTACATTGTGTAAAATGAGAAGCTCCTTCAGCCAATTGTGTTATTTCTTGAAGTTGATGGCATGGAAGAATTTTCACCTATCAATGCTTTCCTCAAAGTAATTGGTGCCTTCTTTATATCTCCTTATGAACGGTCACTTTTCACAATGGTGTTGCCACTTTAAACCTAATGCTGATATTAAAAGTGTTACCTTTTTTCAAGATTTGTGCAGCAACAGACAAACAATCCATCTTATACCCATGCTAAAAGTCACTATCATCTAGGGCTTAATAATGATCAACTTTATACTCTTCATTGACCCTCCTATAGCCTTATAGACCACCTCATTAATTAGTAGCATTGTATTTGTGTGAGTGTCCTTTGGATATGACTATCATCAACATTCATCAATGTTGGATAGTCATCTTTCATAATGATTTTTTCTATCCTTTTCATTAGACTATTCTTCTTTAACAACCATCACCAAGCTACATAGATATCATGCTCTTTTGTGATTGTGGTTAGATTTCCCCCTTCATGATTATGTATTTTTGACAACCATGATTATTGTCTTTTATGCCATAATTTTCCTTTAACTAATTTCAATGTTGTCCTTTAGTGTTGTAGCTTCAAGGAACTATCTTTGCAATGTTAATGTCATGTTTGGCAGGTCATATTCGAATTCATAACCACTTTACACACATTGATTTACCAGACTTGTTATGCATAAGACTACCATTTTCACTTGATTATTGTGTGAGGGGGAAATCTATGACTTTAAACAAGGTAATTGCAATGAAATATAAGCTAATCTAATCAAAACAAGAATCTCGATCTATGCCCATTCACTCACAAAATGAATGATTAAGAACACCGAATTCAAGAAATGTAAATGAAATAAAAAAAGAACAAATGAATTCACTAATCTAAATTGTTACCCATCCCATGTCATAGTATATTTGTGAAGATTTGGTTGCTCGTATCAATGTGAATCCTCCATGGTTGTGCGTGAGAGCTTTGAAGAGTGTCCATGTGTTTGATCAGAGATATTGGTTGAAGATTTGTCAAGTGATTAGGATCTTGATAGTACTTCATTGTGTAAAATAGGTTGATTCTTTGATCCTTTTTTGTGAGGAAAGAGGTTTGTTATATATAATTTGTGATTTGAAATGGACGATCAGGATCGCGTAGTAGAATATCTTGATTGACAGTCGAAATATGTTGAGAGGATTTAGATGGGCATAATTTGTGCAAATAGATTACGTAATTAGTGTGATTGGGGAATAGATTGATTAGTCATGAATATATATTGAGAAATCGGTGGGATTGAAGAATAGATCGATTTGTTAGGAAATAGATTGAGCAATCAATGATTCGTAATTTTGCTCAATTAGGAAAGTGGTTGAGAATGATTAATTAATTAATTAATTCTTTTTTGGAGTTGAACGTGCAAATCAAGTTTGAATTTTGCAAGCAAAGTTGCATTAGTTTGATTTGATTTTTGATGATGTTTTGAATAGTTAATCAAATTATTCAAATTTGGAGGGAAAGTGAGTTAAATAAATTATTGTTTTAATAATTTAATCAACTTAGGGGACTAGGGTTAATTAAAGACATAATTAAATAATTGATGTTATTTAATTAATTAGGAGGAATATTAAATAAATAGATTTTTTTAATTTGTCAAAATTGATGAAAAGTGAATTAATTAAATAAAGTTGTTTAATTCAATTAATAGAGGAAATCAAGGTTTTAGGACTTTATTAAATAAATGTAATTTATTTAGTTCGTCAAAAATGGTGAAAAAGTGAATTAATTAAATAATATAGTATTATTCAATTAATAGGGGAAACTAGGGTTTTTGATGCTTTTGATGTGAAGTGTAGTGATATTTGATGATAATGATGTCGATGATGTGAAAATGTCATTTAAGGTGTGTGATAAGTGTTAGGTCAATTTTACATGTCTAAATTTTGCCCCTCTTTGATACAAAGTATGGGTTGCTTTGTTTCAAAGATTCAATGTTAAGATCAAGATTTTGAAAAAAAAATATGTCCCATTGTGCCCCAATAGTCAATAGAACAATGGTAGGACTCTGTGCTGCCACCTCAAGAGTTTGGCCAAAAATTTCAATTTTAAGGTCAGGTTCACAATCTTGTTGTATTTCAGTTTAGATGTGTTTAGGATGAAAATTTAAGTCTATAGATCTTTTGTTCTTGTTCAAATGTTCTTAGGAACTCTTATTTTGAATGTAGGAAAGTTCCCTAAGTAAAAATTATGGTTTTTGAGGGTTAAAATAGGTAATTAGGGTTCTAATTACCTCATTTGCACTTTGAGTCTATAGAGAGTTATTGCATCTATATTTCTCATTTTTCAATTGCCGAGGAGCTATGGTGTTGATTCGGGGAGCCCCACATCACACAAACATGATTGAAGAGTATCGATGACCCGCAAGCGTCGGTGCCTTGGTATGTACTCTCGATTTTCTTTATTTTCTTTCCATGTTTCTGTAATTAATGCACAAAGGCATACTAGTCAATAACGTAGGATTTAGGTTTTTGGTGCTTTTGCATTAGTTTCAATGCCTTTGACAATTTGACACAAGTGCTTTTGACATAACTTTGCACATTTGACTTCAATTTTCACTTTTGTCCTAAAACTTTGCTTTTGAATTTCGCCTTTGATATTCTTTTGCCCTTTTGTTTGCTCTTCCTCATTTTTATCGGCTTTTGTGATAAATTTGCACCCTTGTCAAAAAAAATCACTTTTGATTTTTGCGCTCTTGCTATTTCCCATCACTTCTGCCAATAAATTCCTCACTTTTTCCTTATTCTTGCATTTTTGCTAAAAATTTCATCGCTTTTGACAAAATTTCCTCGCTTTTGAATTTTTGGAACTCTAAGTCTTTGTGTTCATCATTTTGAAGTTCATTTTGCATTTTCAAAGTGAACCCTTGGCATAATGGGTTGAATGATTGCAGGTGGTCCATAAACCACTGCAGTCGAGTGAGTGATGATCTCAAGATCTATTTGATTGTTGGTTTTGATATAATGGAGTGAGATATTCTAGATGTTGTTGGGTTGTGACACATATGTTACATGCCCCCATTTGATGTCACACTACAATTATGACCATTCTCATGGAGTGATGGAATTTGGAAAATTCTTCATTCCATTTACCCACAGGGGAAACCACCATTACCCTCGAGGATGTGCGGAGGATCCTCTATCTACCCATTCACACAGATTTGGTTACCTATCATGTTCGATGGGGTACTCGCGCTATGTGTCATGTGCTTGGTGTGAGACACTTGGAGGTTCAACTCTATTTATCTGATTTTGTTGGTAGTGTTAATCCATTTCCCCTTGTTCTTTATGGTTTGGTGTTAGGGTTGGTTGTTCCTGATAGGAGAGGTCATTAGTTTCCTATGGGATGGGGTGTATGTATTCAAGAGATGTTTGAGCATGAGACTAGATATGCATGGGGTCCATGTCTCCTTTCCCACCTTTACAATGATATGAATGAGGTTGCATATCATGGTGGGAAATCTATATTTGTAGGTATCTCTCTTTTGCACATATGGGCTTGGGAGCACATTGCCATTGCTCGGCCTGATGGTATGTAGGATCATACTACTGAGGATCCATACTCATACCATTATTGATATTTTCTACATTATACCTTGCATGGGTAGCTTCCATATTGGCGTCGTGTATTTGATGATATGCTAGGTTTCATATGGAGACCATATATGGATTGTGGGGCATGGCCTGAGGATCAGGAGTAGTTGGTGTACTATAGATAGAAAATATGGTTGATTGGTCATGCACACTCTCTTATATATTGATACTTACTTGACATGGTATGTGGGCAATTTGGGGAGAGACAAGGTTGGTTCCCAGATACTTATGAGGCTCGGTTTGGTTGAACCACCAGAGAGGTCCATGTATGGGGCCTACAACCTGATCGTGATCTTGTTATTGCTGATTTCAAAGCTCTTTCTCCATTCGGATGGGGTTGGCTAGTGGGCCTAGTAGATCCAGGTACTACTCCCGATTAGGATTAGTGGTGGGAAAAACATTTTCCTATGAGATTTACATATCCTAGTAGTGATCACATAGTGGGCAGAGTAGGCATCATAGGTCACCGAGGAGAGCGAAAATGTATTGAGATCTTGGTAGAGTAGCTCGATAGGGCTCAATAGGATGGTGCCTAGGTTGGATAGGATGATCACATGTAGTAGGATTAGGGATAGGTCCTAGGTCCCCCTCCGCCACCTAGGGATGGAGGTGCTCAATTAGTCGTAGAGATAGTGCGGTGCCAAGCCACGGAGGCGCAAATTTTTTCTCTTACTACAAAGAGAGACACAACTCGTCAAGAGAGAGATAGTTTTAGGACAGAGAGATATAAAGATCAGGCATTGTCTTTTTGCGAAGACATAGTTGCAAGCTATTACCACTGAGAGGGATAGTATGAGGATAGAGTGTGATAGTATACGAGATAAGAAAGATTGATTGTTATGGATGTTGACATATTATCATACTCTTTATGATGCCTTTGTTTCTAGAGCACAACATCACCCACAATTTGGAGAGCCTAGTGTTGCAAGGGGTGATGCCAAGTCAAGTGGGCATTCTATCAGACAACTAGATCCAGATGGTGATCTACAGCCTGGTCTCTAGATTCCTCCTTTTCCTATCAAGGAGTATCATATTTGTACTTGATATCTTATGATGTTATTTAGAGACTTATATTATAGACATGATTTTGTATATATATTCATCAACCCAATCAAGGCCTCACATATATGTATATTTTTGTAGTTATCCTATCACACTTGTTTCCATGATGATGATGTACTATGATATTCTCCTTTTTTATGATGATATATATGAGATATACATTCTTTGATTTGCCTTCACTATGTGTTTATGTGATGATTATTGATTGATGGTGTATGATTATGTATGCTTATGTATGTTTTTCTTATTTTTTAATGTATGCAAATGATGTGGATGGATGGATTGATCATATTGTCCTACATGATGTTCCATTTTGATATATGATGTTATATGATGGATGTATGCCTTATACATGATACATGATGTTTTGATTGCTATATTATCATCATGATATGTATTGATGTTATTTTGGATGCAGGATGGATATGGTACTAATGATATTGTGATGCAGGATGGATGCTAGTTCGAAGAAATATTTGATGATGGATAGAAATTTGACATAGTTATAAGTACCGATTCAAGTTGTTTTCTCTTGGAGGCTTCACATTTTGACCAATATTGTTTGATGTAGAAAATAGATATGATGCACTAGGGTATTAATGACCAAGGTGACTTTGTATCCATTTTGTGGAATTTGACTTGATAGACAAAGAATATTCCCATTCATACCAGACATATGATTTTTTTTTTAAATTATATGGCTGTGTTGTGTTAAAAAAATTGGACCACTACACAAAGAGGTATGAAATACCGAACATGCAATTGCTGCATGAATTGTCTTAAAACAATTTTCATACACTCGATAAAGAAATTATTCGCCATGGTAGTATAATAAAAATATATTACAAACAACAAATTGAAATGACGCTCAATTTCCTCCATTCCTTCTTCTCTAAATCCTTATGGACATCCTTGAGAGATCTTGGGAATGAGTCAATAAAATAAATCATAAAAATAAGACTACAAAAAGATAAAAACAAAGTTGTAGTATCACTTGCCATGTTTGTTTTAAGGTTCCATGCTATTATTTGTTGTTTATCATGTCTTTCATAGGAACGGATCTGTTAAGGCATATCTCAGGATGTTATTGGTGAATTGTCAAAAGATAGGTACTTCATACTTTGGAATTGTTATTGTTTGTTTTGTGATTAAATATTTGTGATTTTTTTGCTTCAAAGTTCTAGCTTTTGATGTTTTCTTTGTTTTTTTGTCTAGTTTTTCAAAGAGTGATTATGACACTTTGTTTATTATGGATGCAAATTTTATTACGATTTGCGATAATGGAGATAGGAATTTTTGATTTTCTGAGTTTTATAATGATGTTTTTGTTGTTTTCAGGGGACTAACCTAGGGCCTTAGGGGCTCATCAAAGATAAGACTTTCCTACATTTTACATGTAGAGACCATGTAGTTCAACCGATTTGATATGAACATGTTTTTTATCTTTTATGTTTTATGATTGTTTTCGTATTTTGAATGTTTGTGACTATTTTTGAATTTTGTATTTTTTGACTAATTTGAAATAAATCATGATAGAAACATAAGGGGATTGACCTAAGGCCTTAGGGGTTGATCAAAGATAAGCCTTTCCTACGTTATAAACATAGAGACCGCATAGTTTGACTGGTTGACTCAAAGCATAAACTTGTTTTTGGGATTTCAAACAACATTGATAACTTGGATTTATATTCCACTTCCATTTCTAGAGGATATGTTGTGGGAAATCTACTTGAACTAGCTATGAGGTTCAAGAAAATGTTGATATCTTAGACTGTTTGAGTGAAGGAATAATCCAATGATGTTTTTTTTTTTTATGTTTTTTATTTTTGTATAGATTTGACCATGATAGGATGCTCAAAGATCTAATCCATGACTAGCTTCAGGAAGTTTCTCCCAATTGAAGACAAGACTACTTTCCTTAACCAGTAACAAGCCATGGTTAGACACATTCTTTATTATGGAATGAATGGGTGGATTCCTTTGGTAGTATCGATAAATAATGATGCGAGTCTTATTCAAACATAACGCCCATTTTCCAGGTTTTCATTATGGTACCTATTTTAGGAGCACCACAAAGTGGTTTTCACTCAAGGAATGTTTTATTTCTCTTTAATATTTTTCTTACTCTTTTTTTCATTTTTGTATGTTTGTATTTTTTGGATTTTTTTGGATTTTTACCCTTTTTCCTGGGGTATTCTAATGTGCTTTATGTGTATAACTTCTTGAGGTGGCTTTTGTTTAGTGGTTCATCTAAGGGTTCTACTTAAGGAGTAGCCAACTAATAATACCCAGAACCATAACTTGTTGTGATGATAAATGGGCCTAACTAGTTGGGTTCAAATTTTCTTTTTCCATCTTGATTTAGTTGTACCCTCTAATTCTCCTTGAGGACCAAGTCACCAACCTAAAAAAAATTGTCTTTGATTTTCTTATCATAGCTTCATTTGAGCTGATTTTGATAAACCTAAAGATGGTTTAACATGCTCAAATGCCTTTCATCTAGGAGCTCCAATTCATTTAACCTGCATACCTGATATTCTTTGTTGTTGACCATGCCTTTTAATGAGATTCACAATGAGGGGATTTTAATCTCGATAGGTAAGATAGCCTTTGATCCGTAGACCAAAAAAAATGCTGTGGCACTTGTAGGTGTTTAGATGCTAGTTAAATAAGCCCATAGGGTTGGGTTTAGCTAAAAATTCCAATCACGACCAACATATTAATAGTCATCTTTAGTATTTTCAGCATGGTTTTGTTAGATGCTTCAACCTGACCATTTCCTTGGGGGTAATAGGGCATGGAAAACATATGTTGGATAGAGAATTTGGAATAGATTTCTTGGACATC
Source organism: Sequoiadendron giganteum (assembly GCA_007115665.2). Classification (NCBI taxonomy): domain Eukaryota; kingdom Viridiplantae; phylum Streptophyta; class Pinopsida; order Cupressales; family Cupressaceae; genus Sequoiadendron; species Sequoiadendron giganteum. The sequence goes on along the minus strand of CM021103.1, from coordinate 113,470,861 downwards.
TTGATTCTTGAATGGGGTTTTGTTGTCCGTTATTATTGTTTCAGGAATTCCATACCTATAAATTAGATAATTTAGAATGAACTTTGATATTTGTTTCCCAATGATGTAGGTCAATGAAATTGCCTCTATCCATTTAGTGAAATACTTTGTTGTTTTGATAATAAACTTGTGACCATTAGATAAAGTAGGTGAAATATTACCTACCAAGTCTAATCCCAATTGCGAAAAAATGCCATAGTGTTGTGATGGTAACTCATGTGCTAGTGCATGAACAAGGTCACTATGTTGTTGGCATTGAGGACATTTTCTAGAATATTAAATTCATTCTTGTTCCATGGAGGGCCAATAGTACCCCATTCTGAGAAATTTTTGGACTAGGTTAGGTCCACTAGAGTGGGATCTACAAACACCTTTTTTTACCTCTTGTAAGGCCATTTGTGCTTATGCATTAAGACACTAGAGTAACATACCATCTAGACCATGATGATATAGGGTATCTCCTACGATTGTAAATCGGGAAGTCCTATGGGTGAAGGTTTTCTTTTGAGTCGTCATTAGGTCAAGTGGTATGATACTGTGCTGGATGTAGTCAAATGTGTCTTGGTACCATGGGGAGTTAGGACCAACAACAACACATACTAGTTCTGATTTCAAGAGGTGGAATGCAATTACAAATAGTTGTTCCACGAGGAGCTCATACTTAGGAACATTTTGTGGAATATCAAGAAGTGAACCTATTGTTGCCATTGCATTGACAACTCTATTATTGATATGAGGAATATTTTCAAAGGTTATTATGTTAAAATATTCCTTGAAGCTATCTATCATCCTTTTATATGGCATCATCTTATCATCTTTTTTCATGGTACTCATTGTTCACTTATCTAATCACTAGTCGAGAGTCTCTGAAGGTAGCTCTTTTATTCTCCATCCAAATCCATTTTGAGCCCTGTGATTAAAGCTTCATACTCTGAGATATTGTTCATGTGAATTGGAAAGCAATCTTTTATGCCTTGGTTATACTATCTCCCTATGATGTCAGAAATAGAATACCTTATCTAGAGCCATGTTGAGTGTGGGACCTGTCAAAGTATAGAGTCCAATGGACTGTCTATTCTTTCATTAGGATACTTTAATCTATAAATTCCACTGTGAGAGGCTTGTGATCATCTATGGGTACTTCGGCGAACTGGTCTACTATGATTTTTCCCTTTATAGCTCTTCTATCCACATACTCTATATCAAATTCACTCAGAATCATCACCCATTTAGAAATTCGACCTATTAGGGCTGCTTTTACTAGTAGGTACTTTAGTGGGTCTACTTTTGAAATCAACTTTACCTTTCAGTTTAAGATGTAGTGTCTCATATTTTATATCATAAATATGTCTGAGAGACACTCTTTCTATGGGCGAGTAGTTCAACTCATAGCCCACCAGTGTTAGCAGACCACTCTTTCTTTGTTATCCTCATCTGGTTGGGCTAGGAGAGCTCCCAATGTTGCTTGTGTGGTATACACATAGAGTACTATTTCCTTGTCTAGAATAGGCAACATGAGTACAAGAGGAGTAAGTAGGCACTCCTTGACTTGCTGGAATGCTTGGTCGCATCTCCCATCCCACTTGAAGGTGATGTATTTGTGTAGGAGATGAGTGAACATGTGACATTTGTTTGCTAGTTGTGTGATAAATCACCTAATGGATTGCAACTTCCCTTGTAAACTCCTCAATTATTTTAATGTCTTTGGTGGAGGCATCTCTAGTATAGATTTTACTTTTTCAAGATCCACTTCAATCCCTCTTCTTGATACTATGTACCCTAACAACTTTTTGGATGTTACCTTGAACAAGTGCTTCTTAGGGTTGAGTATCAAATTATATTGTTCAAGTTGATCAAACACCTTTGCAAGATTGGTCAAGTGATCTTCCCTTTTGACGGACTTTGCTAGAATGTCATCCACATAGTCTTCCATGATTGTATGTAGCATATTATGGAAGATGGTCATTATTTCTCTTTGATATGTTGCTCCTACATTCTTTAGACCAAATGGCATTACATTCTAGCAGAAGGTCCCCCAAGCACAAGTAAATGTTGTTTTGTGTTGATCATCTGAGAGATATTTTTATTTGGTTATATCTAGAGAAACTAGCCATTAAGGATAGAATCTCATGCCCTACTATTAGATCCATGATAATTTCAATACTCAGAAGGGGGGATTCATCCTTTAGATAGGCTTTGTTCAAGTCTCTAAAGTTTGTGCAGATCCTTATGCCCCCAATAGGCTTTGACACTAGTATTAGATTCGATATCCATTTTGGATAATCAATGGGTCTAATGAAACCCACATATAGTAACTTCTTTAGTTCTACCATTACCAATAATTCTATCTGAGGATGCATTTTTCTTAGTTTTTGCTTGATAGGCTTCACTCTAGGAGAGATGGACAAATGATGTACCACTATTGCTGAATCTAGTCCATGCATATCTATATAGGTCCACACAACGTTTACCTTCCTATCGTTGATGAATGTTGTGAATTTTTCTTTATCTTCGGGATCAAGTGAAAAAGCATGGTATGTTATCTTTGGGTCCTTTGTTGTGCCAACATTTACAGACTCTGCTTCTTCTACTAGGAGCATTGATTTTTCTTGATATTCCAATATGGGGATATTGAACCCTCCATCTTCAATTGGGTGCCTCAAGGAGGTTTTCAAATTTTGATGCATCCTTTATTTTCCTTTTCTAGACCTGATAGAGCCACATTGTGGTCTTCTCTAGGGGATCACATTTTTTGTTTTTATGTTTTCTCTTTCATTTCTGAGACTATAGGATTCAATCTCTCCACCGAAGTATGCATCTTGTTCAAGTTCCATAACGAACCCTACTTTTTGATCCCTTGTTGGCATGTATTTGAAGTCCGATGAACTCTATGATTGCCTCATCATTCTAGAATTGGTCCATACCAGGTGTATGTTGTTATTGGTCCCAATCTATCAATTATAGGTAGTAGAGGGCTAGGCTATCATCATTATCCACAAAGCTTACGAAGGTTCTCAAAATGGTTGGTATGTCTCTAGTATCTTTTTCCCATTGGGTGTTTAGGTCATCATTACTAGAAGTGGGGAAACCATATCTAGTAATAAAGGAAGGAGAATCCCATTTGTATTCATTAGAATCCATTTCAAAATAATAATAGATATTGGGAATGGTTTTGATAAACTAGAGAGGGAACCTATCGATGCTAAATTTGTCGAATAATTCTTCGATGGGTAAATCATTGTCCATGATATGGTAAATATCCAATTCCTTAATGCTACCAGAACTTTCTTATTTCTTAAAAGAGGTTCATCTGGTTTTTGGAGTAACCACATCTTTTGTCTCATAGCCTAGTTCCATATTTTTCTTTCTTTGTTCCACTATGATAGGCTCCCATAGTAATTTTTTGTATAGCCCAAGGCCACCTATTCCTTGATATCCAATTTTTTTAGCTAATTTATAACCTCTACTATTAGGATTGATTAGAATGGGTTGGGGTTTTTCTTGTTCCTTTTGGTCCTCTTTGTAAATCATGGATGAGAAGTCCTCTTTGAATATATCTATGTCCTTCATATCTCCCCACTTGGTGAAAATCATGGGTTTGGTTATTATTTACAGTGTCTACACATACTTGATCTCTTTTGGACCTCCATATACTTTGGGTGTTGGTGGAAGCATGCCAATGTTGAATGCTTGGTTGAAGTGGTAATTTCCATTACCCTTGTCCAGTACTTGAACCTTGGTTTCCATTTTCAGTTTCTCACTTGATGTGATATTGGTTGAGGTTGATGGTAGCATGGAAGGGTCAACATATGAGAATGAATGGAAGGATATGTCATTGCTAGGTATGTGTTGGATCTTATTATACTTCCCCTCCAGCTTTGCACATAAGTGGATGGGTTTACGATTAGAATATAAGGTCATCTCTTTTCCTTCATGGGGAAACTTTAGGCATTGGTGAAAGGTCAATGGTACCACTTGTAATGCATGGATCCAAGGGCATCCTATGAGGAGTTTATACAACAAATCAAGGTCAAGTACTTGACATGTAGTTTATGTGATGGTTGGCCCTATCTGCACCAATAACTTGACTACCCCTTCTAAATTCCTTTCAAGGTCATCATAGTCCCTTATAGTAACAATCTTTCCCTTGTCTATCACATTGTCAGAATAGCCCAAATTTTTGATGATTTTCAAGGTATAGATGTTTAGACCTGCACCATTATCTATCAACACCCACTTGACCATGTTCTTATGGACAACAACCTCTATGTAGAGAGCTTGGTTGTGGAATGTTCTTTGTGGAATATTTTTCTCATAAAATACTAAACATGATTATTGGTCGTTGTAACTAATTAGGATTAAGTTCATTAGAGATCGATGCTTCCAATTATTTTTCCAATATCTCCCTATGTGCGGGTGATAGTTTTAGCAGTTCTAGGATTGAGATTAAGGCAAGAGTCTTCTTCAGCTATTCCATAATGTTGTAGTCATTTGATGACTTAGCTATGGGTTTAGGAGGGGCTCCTTGTATTTTAACTCTTCCTCAGTGGGTAGTTATGTTATATTTGTTATCTCCAGCCCGTATAGTCACTATATCTACCCTAGTGTCATTTGCTTGAGAGAGGGTACCTAGAATTGTGTCACCATACATGTAGTTAGCATTGTGGTAATCTTGATCCTTTCCTTTGTCATTCCTTTTAGTGTGGTTTGGAATTTGGTTTGTGTATATTTTAAGGTCTTTTTTCTGGGTCGATGTTCAACATCCACTTCTCCTTTGTCTATTAAGTCTTGGATGAGGTGTTTAAGTCTCATGCAATTGTCTATTGTGTGTCCTTTGATCTTGTGGAATTGGCACAAGTCCTTCTCATTATACCATGGTGTTTTGAAGTTAGGCTCCCTATAGTTTGGTCGATCATTGACCTTAATGAGGTTTTGTTGCACTAGCTTACGCATGACTATCTCAAGTGACTCTCCTAGTAATGTGAACTGCATCCTTGTTTGATCGTATTGCCTCTATTATCCTCCTTGTTTCATTTGTTGGTTGACTATCTAATTGCTCTTGGGATAGGTAAGCTGGTTGTTTTGTGTGTTATTTGGAACATAGCTTGTTTATGCGACTTGTGGTTTTTTTAAGGTACATTTTGTGCATTTCATAGTGCTCTGGAATTAACTACTCTATTGTTTGTAACATTCTTGTTCTTTGCCCAGATCTTAGGTTTATCGTTTGAACTAGAGGAACTGTCTTTTGAGTTGTTCAATTTAAGGAATCCCCTTTCAATTAGGGCTCTCTCAATATGCAATCCATTTTCAATAGTTTCTTCAAAGTTCGTAGGACATAACATAGTGAGTTGGTATTTTATCTCGAGTAGGACATTTGAGACGAAGATATCTACCGATTTCTTGTCAGGAATGTGCCATTTGCATCAACTAGCTTTGTGCCTCCATCTCTGTAGTTAGGAGGTAAAGGACTCTCTTTGAATTTTTTTAATCTCAGATAAATCTATGATGGTGACATATTGCTTGATGTTGAATGAGAAGTGTGGCTTATGAATTTTCTAGATAGTTCGTCGAAGGTTTTAATTCTTGGTGCTAGATGAGAAAATAACTCCATATCATGAACTGCAAGGTTGCATGGAAAGGGCCTCATAAGGTAAGAGTCATTATTTTGTACCTCCATACATGATACTAAAAAATCTTGTGTGTGCTCTATTGGATCTCCTCTTCCTTTGTATTTGGAAAACTTGGGTATTTCAATGTTTTTGGAAAAGGTACCATAGTGATGGAATGATCAAATGAGAATGAACATATTTCTTGCAGGGTATAAGTCTTCTTTGTATTCCCTACCTGCATGTCTGGTATTCTTTGATTCATAACCTCTAGTTGTAGTTCCATATAAGTTTTTAGTAAATTTGTTTGCAATTCTTATGTGTAATAGCCTTGTTGTCCCACACCATTTTTTTGGTCATAAGTTGGATAGAACGGGGGTATTGAACCTTGGTAGCCATTTTGAACATAGGGTGAGTTAGGTCCTTGTTGAGTGTAAGGAGGGTTAGCTCCTTGTTGAACGTAAGGGGGGTTATCTCCTTGTTGAGTGTGAGGAGGGTTAGCTCCTTATTGTTGGTATGAATTATACTAAAGGTTACCTTATTGATGCATTAGTAGGACACCTTGTTGGTAGGAAGAATTGGGAAGGGTACCATGTGGCACACCTTGTTGTTGGGATGCAATGTTTCAAAGTCTCCATTGATGATACGTTAGTAGGACACCTTGTTTATAGGAAAAATTTGGAAGGGTACCATGTGGCACACCTTATCGTTGGGGTGAACTATACTAAAGGTTTCCCTAATGGTGCATTGCTGGTTACCTTTTTGATGGGATGAAATAGGAAGGGTACCATGTGGCGCACCTTGTTTTTGGGGTGAACTATATTAAAGGTTTCCTTGATGATGTGTTGGTGGGTTACCTTTTTGATGGGATGAACTAGGAAGGGTACCATGTGGAACACCTTGTTGTTGGGGTGAACTATACTGAAGGTCTCCCTGATGGTATGTTGGTGGGTTACCTTGTTGATGGGACGAATTAGGAAGGGTACCATGAGGCACACCTTGTTGTTGGTACTGATATGGAAGGGTACCTTATGGCCTGCCTTGTTGATAGTATACATTTGGAAGGGGACCATGTGGTCCACCTCATTGATGGTACTATTGATTGGGAAGGATACCTTGTGGTCCACCTTGTTGATGGTATTGTTGATTAGGAAGGGGACCCTATGGTCCACTTTTTTGATCGTATTGCATATTTTAGGAAGGGTCAACATACCAAGTGTTTTGAGGTATGTATTTTCCTAGTGGAGGATTGTTTCTTTGTGGTACATACTTGTATGGACCTCTTTGATAATTTTGTGCCATTGTCCCTTATTTGATTTGAGTTGGTTTTCTATACAATGGGTTTTCCATGGGTTGACCATTGTTTTGTGAGAATACAAGTGGCATGTTTGGAATCTTTGTGGGTTTAGATATTTGTCTCACAACTAAGTTATCCCATAAGGGAATATGATTAGGATCTTTAAGAGCATCCATGTTAAAGTCTATTGCCAATTTAGCACCACTTTGTGCTAACTTGAAGAAGTAAGAATTTGGGTCCTTTTTCAACAGCTTGTCCATCAATTTGAGCACCTTGGGGTTGTTGGAATTTGGAATAGTTCCTCATCATTTATTTCCTCCTCAATATCCACCTCTTCTATGAACACTCCTTTTGGGTCCTGGTTGGATTTCTTTATCACTTGTTGTTTTCGGTTTAACTCTTCCTCATTGAATGTTTCTTTGTGCATGGGTCTCTTTTGGGGTGTTTCAAGGTCACTTGTCCTATAGCCCCATGGGCCACCTTCATCATTCATGGTGTTTGTTGGTTTGATGTTGGCATCATTTTTGTTTTCTTCCATGTTCTGCCTATGTTGTGATCTCATAGTTTTCATAAACAACTGCCAAGCTTTTATGAGCGTTTTTATGACTCTTAGCTATGGAAAATAATGCTTTTGTTTTTGGACTTTCTATTTTAAGGAAAATGACATTGATTTTGTTTTTGAGATTTTATATTGAGTATCTAAGGGTGATTGGCCCATTGAAAAGAATAAATAGAAATGGATTAGTCAATTTTCACAGTTGTGGTAAGTTGTCAAAATGTGCCCTTTGGCAAACTTTAGACTAGGATAGTTTTTTTAAAGTCGGAATATGGATTTCTACTTAAGGATTTTTCTCTTTATAGATATCATGAAGGATGGATACCTATTTCCATACAAGAGGTGGCAACACGAGTCTTCCGACTGCTAGGTCTACTTTCTCTTCCTCTTTATTTAAGATGTTTGTTGTGTTTCTCCACTAGTTGGGTGTTTCATTCTCAAATATGAAGCTCCTTAAACTAATAATGATATCAATTTGTTCACCTTCAATGTGTGTGAGACTTGGTCATAGGATCAGTTCTATAAGGTTTGGTTGTTGAACTGGAGAAACCGGTCGCCAAATGGTCATATGGTGAAAGTGTTGATTTTTTGATATGGTTTGTTATGAAGCTCAAGACCCTAAGGTTTGAGTGTTGCTTTGAGGTGACACTATTCTTGGAACTCAAAATTTTGAGAGTCCTAGATTGATATCTCACTTCTTCCTCTAGAGGATATGCTGCCAAAAATCTTACTTGAACTAGCCTTGAGGTTCAAGTAATTGTTGATATCTTAGAAGTGTGGGCGAGGGAATAGTCTAGGTTTGTTTGTTCTAATTCTTATTTCTAAAAGGAGAATGGAATGTTAAGAGTGGATGAAGGAATATATGACCTATTTGGGTTTCCAATTTTTTTATTTCAACAAAGATCCTATAACCAACTTTGGATCATCTTTTCTAATTTTCAGTAAGATAGAGCAAAAGCGATGGGTTTTGAGCAGAAGTGATAGATTGTGAGAAAGAGCAACCAATGTTATCAACTGCGGCCTAAAATTTATCAAGTGTGTTGGATTTTGAGAAGAAAGTGTGAGCATAAATGTCAAGTGCATCCTTTGTATGTATTTTTCCAATGCAGTGACTTACTGAATCAAAAGCGAGCTTTCTTGGCAATTGCGAGCAAATTTTCGGCAAGTGTGATGAAAAAGATTTGGCAAGTACAAAAAAAGTATCAAGTGCGGCCAATTTTGCATCAAGTGCATTGGTTTTTTCAAATGCAACATATTTTCATTGGTGGTTGTTTATGGGACATAGAGCAAAAGAGAGCTTTTTTTGGTGAGTGTGACCAATTTTTTGCCAAGTGCAAAAAAATCAGTAGCAAGTGCGGCCTCTATTCAATTTTTTTTTCCAACTTCAATAATTTGGTAGCAATGTTGATGTTTTTCTTGAAATTTTTGGATGTTTTGATCTATTTCCAAATGTGGCAAGTGATACAACATTTTTTTATTAACTCAAAAACCATGTACTTGTGCAACCTATATGTATATGGATTTAAGTTGTGAAATCACGATACTCAAGCCATAGTTTTCAATGTTTACTCTAAGCCAATGTAGCCTAAAATTAAAGCCTGAATATTCAAAAACCTTTAGGGATATCCTCAAGGAGTGCAAATATAGGGGTTTTCTTAAAAGCATACACTAAGTCAAAGGGTTTGTGATTCAACCATCATGTTTAGTGTTTATTTTGATATGTTATTTTTAGCTCAAGCACAATGTTTGATGTCAAATTTTTTTTTGAATGTTTTGGCAAGTTTTATATAAACAAACATTACAACCCTATAGATAGAAAACATCCTTTTAGGTAGGCTTGCATCATGCCCCGAACGGATGATTTTACATGCAACTTATGGTTTGGGTCTGAATTCAAACATGGAAAGTAACTTCTTGGAAGTAAATTCTAATGGGTCGTAATGTTTTTGGATATAAGGGTAGCTCCTACAAACTTTGGTTCTTAGTCATGTTTTGGGATTATTATTTTTGGATGTCTATACATGCGGAATTTTCCTCAATTAAGAGGCCTTCCAGCCCTTGCAGGTTTTTACATATCACAAGAATACTGGGGAGATTGACGTCAGTATAGAACAACACTTGGTCGATGATGAACTTTCCTCACACCCACAATAATTTATATAGAGGAACAAAACATAATTTTGCTTAGGTTGCCTTTGAGTTCTCCAACGTGGGATGTGTCTCAAAAGGAAAGCCCTCTAAAGGTATGCTTTGAAGTAAAAAGTGTGAAACTCAAGATGATTTTTGTCACCCAAGATCACCAAAAAAGGTTCGAGGGGAGAAGATAGTCACCTAGTTTTCCAAACACGGAATACACTTCATCGCAATTTGATTTTTTTTAAGCATCTTGAGCGGTGGTATCCCCAAAAAAGTTTGAATAAGATAGAAATGGTTCTTTTTAAAAGAATCCAATGTAATTGTTCTGGATATCAATTAATGAGATAGAAAAGGTGCAATACAAAGATTTATTTATTCATTTTTAAGCCCAAAACTTGAGTGTTTCTAAACTGATCCTATTCTTACTCGGTCAAAAAAATGAATTCGAGTGTTTTGTCAACAAAAGGAAATCGTTGGGTCAACAAAAAGGAAATATAACATTCCAAGTATCAATTTGAAAGCTTAAAAACATTTTTAGTGCACCAATTCGAAAGTGTTTTTTTTGTGGGGTTCCTTTTAAGCACCAAATTGAGTGTTCTCTATCTATGAAAGCTTTGAAAAAATGTTCATTTTAGAGCACTTAAATTGAAATGTGTTGTTTGTAGGGTTCTTTTTAAGCACCAAAATGAAATTTTTTCTAACTTAGAAAGCTTAATTCATTTTAGAGTACTTAAATCAAAATGTGTTGTTTGTAGGGTTCCTTTTAAGCACCAAAATGAATTTTTTTCTAACATTAAAATCTTGAAAAATTGAAACACTTTGACTGTTTGTCTTCCCTGTAACAAATGTGTTAGTTATTTTTGGGACAATCATCAATTACACCTCTACAAAACCCTACATAAATTACATTAGTACCTATCACACATTCAAATCAGGCACTTGTTAGCATTAGAAATCAAACTTTTACCTATAGATCTCAGACACAAGTTAACAATGCAAAAGTGTAGGAAAACAAGCAAAACTGCCCTCTATCAAAGAGCAAAAGCACAGAAAAAAAGAAGCAGAAGCACCGTCTATCATAAAACAGAAGTGTCAGACATTAGAACCAGCCAAAAGCGCCAAAAACATGGTCAAGTGCGCCAGAAATAGGGTCAAAAGCACCAGAAACAGGGTCAAAAGCATCAGAAATAGGGTCAAAAGCACCAGAAACAGTGTCAAAAGTGCTAGAACCGTGAAAACGGTTAGTGTTAAGGACCGAGGTCCCACTGGGCATGCCAGAATGTGTGAGGGGGAAATTGATGAGTGTAAACAAGATAATTGTAATGAAATAGAAACTAATCTAATCAAAAAAAGAATCTATATCTATGCCCATTCACTCACAAAATGAACGATTAAGAACACTGAATTCAAGAAATGTAAATAAAATAAAGCAAGAAAAAATGAATTCACTAATGTAAATTGTTGCATATCCCAAGTTAGAGTGTATTTGTGAAGATGTGACTGCTCGTATCAATGTGAAGCCTCCATAGTTGTGTGAGAGAGCTTTGAAGAGTGTGTGTGTGTGTGTGTTTGATCGAAGATATTGGTTGAACCTTTTCCAATGGTGATTAGGATCTCGACAATACTTCGTTGTGCAAAATAGGTTGATTTTTCGATCCGTTTTTGTGAGGAAATAGTTTTGTTATATAGAATTTGTGATTTGAAATGGATGATCAAGATCACATAGTAGAATATCATGATTGACAGTTGAAAGACCTTGAGAGGATTTAGATGGGCATAATTTGTGCAAAGAGATTACGTAATTAGTGTGATTGAGGAATAAATTGATCAATCGAGAATATAGATTGAGCAATCAGTGGGATTTAAGAATAGATTGATCTGTTAGGAAATAGATTGAGCAATCAATGATTCATAATTTACTCAATAAGGAAAGTGGTTGAGAATGATTAATTAATTGATTTAATTAATTAATTAATTTTTGGAGTTTAACATACAAATCAAGTTTGACTTTTGCAAGCAAAGTTTCATTAGTTTGATTTGATTTTTCATGTTGTTTTGAAGCTTGCCAAAGTGCTTATAAACTTTCCATTATACTTAGTGACATGGCCATTTTTATTTCAACTACAACAACATGATTTAAGTGATACATCTTCTAGAGTTGTTTCCCTTCCTTTTCAATAGTTGGACCCCATAAAGTAATATTAATGGTAGATGAAGAGATGTCTATCAATTTGTTGTTCCTTTGAAGAAATTCGATCCCATCCCTCCTCCTTATGGTTGATCTTGGGTCCACACATATGACTATTCCAATAATTTCAACAAGGATATTATTGTTTAGTTCTAAAATATCCTTGAAGGGTGTGAAAGAGAACTGATTGTTGGGAATTACAAGGTCATATTCAGAGAGAAATTTTGGAATCCTCGACTAGACAAATTTCAAGATAGATATTCAGTGTGTTGTACAACCTATTAGCTGACTTAATAGTTCCACCAATATTGTATATAATTATCCAACATGAACATTCATGTAATGAAGGTTTAAAACTTCATTAAAGAAAGTTAAACATATTTTAGTGCACTCACAATCATAAAATAAAATGAAAAGACTTACCCTTATCCCTTATGTGTGTTGAAGTGATGCATTTTTTTTTCATGGTAACACAACCCTTTATAAGCCCCCTTATCTGAAATGGATTCAAATTTATAATAGGAGTAATATTGGAGGGAAGGTCTTTATTTTGTAGGGATGAGCATAATCCAAAAAGTGTCATGTAAGGATGTGGCTTTGTTACCATATCGTTGTCATTCATGCTTATAGATGGAGCAGTTGAGCTTGTAGCATTTACTTGTTGGGCCTATTCTTCAAACATGTAGGCAGGTTGACCAATGATATCCTATTGCAAACATGTGTTTCTCATTCAAAGATGGCAATCCACCTATAAAGGTAAAATGAGTAAGTATTTTGGGTAGGAACAAATGTGACATAGTGGATAAAAAATGCTAAGCTACAAGCTATTATTTGGAATTTTGTAGAAGAACATGGAAACATGGTGGCTCACCTTGAATTACAAAGAACATGGCAATTGTATCCTATGAGTTTAAGTATAGATCCCTTCTGGAGTTATTAATAATCTATGTATTGGTTGTACTTTTTTGGAAGAGTAGCCTTCTTCTTATGTGCCCCATATAAGAGCTCCACTCTATATCAATTAGCCAATTTTGGGCCATGGCCAAACAGTGAAATTTCTAATGCTTGTAGATAGGATTGCAATTCTAGGTTTCCATCATTGATCATCTTGATTACATTCTCAATCAAGGAATATTTTGTCAGAAGACGTGGTTGTGGTACTATAACACCATCATCAAGGCTTGTAGATTTGGCATGTACTTGTTGGGATTGTTATTCAAAAATGTAGGTAGGATGGTCAATGATATCCTACTGCAAACATGTGATTGCTAATTCCAATATGGAAATCCACTTATAAGTATACAATGAAGAAGTATTATCAATAGGACGAGATGTGACATAATGGGTTCAAGAATGCTAATCGGTAAGTTTTTATTTGGCATATTGTAGAAAAGCATATTATATGGTGTCCCACATTGAATTGCAAATAACACGGCAATATATTTAATGAGTTTAAGTATAGACCCCTTTTGGAGTTCTTCAGAATCTATGTAGTGGTTGTACTATTTTGGTAGTGTAGCCTTTTGCTTATGTGTAACATCAGAGAGCTATACTATATAGTGATCGGTTGGTTCAAGGCCATGGCCAAACATTAAAATATCTAATTCTTGTAGATGGGGTTGCAAGTCTATGTTTCCATCATTGATCATCTTAATTGCATTCTCAGTCAAAGAATACATTGTGATGAGAGAGCGAATTAGTCCTTGCAAAAGTAAGTTGTAGGTGGCAACTATTAATTACTATAATTGATGTATAAAATCATACTTTATGAATTAGGAAATCAATATGTTGTATAGCCAACAAAATATAGCTAACTAATTTGATAATAAGTGGAAAAGTCACAATCTAGTTGACTGTGACCATGCAAGCACTAGTTGAAATAAAAGTGTGTAAAAAAATTACAGTGTAAAAGTAAATTTATAAGAATACCTGTAAATGTGATTTTGAATAGGTTTGTATATCAAAATAGTGGCCTTTGGAAGTTAGCTTGCTACATTTGTAAGAACAAAAAAAGAGAAATTTTAGTGAGTAAAAAAATTAGTTCACTCTATTAAGTAGTCTAAGTAAATTGAAAGCACTATAGATGTTCAAATATGCATTTAATGCTATAGGAACAAGAAGAAAATTGCTTTGGAATAAACGAAAAATAACACTAGTGCATTATTATCAAGGGATAAGCATCGAATAAACACACATTGAAATTAAAGAAAGATACTTGGTTCACAAATGTGAATCATTTGGGGTGCAATGGAATTAGGAAACCTAACTATTGTTTATACTAATTGTGTTAAGTAAATGAGCCTAACACGTTGAACCTATATTGGAGAGTGCAAATTGTATGTGGATTGTGTCCTGGTTGAGGAAGCAAACACTTTGTAAACCATCTTTGTAGCTATAAGGAAAATATAGGGTGGTGAATTATTTTATTTTGTGAACCTTCATATGGGAATATGTGTTGTATGGTGTATACATTTATTATGTATGTTAATCTAATATACTAAAAATGTGGTATATTTTAAAAGAAGGAACTTTGTTTAAAATAATACTTTTAGTGGAAAGGGCTTGGGTTTGAGGAAGTGATTAAGATTTTATCGTTCTACTAAGTGAACAAATTGTAAGGAATGTAGGTACAACAAAGAGACTATTGAAGGAGACATATAGAATTTTTTGTCGATATATCTTTAACAAGTGCTATAAATGAAATGTTGTGAACACAATGGTTAGAGTATAATTAGTTAAAGTGAAATGAGGAAATGATTGTGATACATTACAAATAAACTACTATTCTTAATTATATGTAATCAAAGATGTCATTTTTGTTGGAATTTAAACATATGGGTCAAGTAAATAGATCAAATCAAAAGCAAAAGGCAAGAACAAAGCTCCAATACTATAACAAAATCACATAGTATGTGTGTATATTTATGAAGTAAAAGCATATTACATCGTATTGTAGTAGGTAACGTAATGCATTTTTTTACGTGAGGCAAAGTGCCTTGTTCATAGTATATTGGAACTTACATTTATTTCAAGGATTTACAAAATATCCAACTATACATAAGTTGGTAAAAGCCATAGTTACATGGTTAAATCACATACTATATACACATTTATAGAGAGAGTTTATTAGACATCATTCAAGTAATTTTGAAATGCTTCTTTTATGTAGACAAAACCACCTTGTGCGTAGAACTCATCTGCTTTCATTTCACAAAGGAAAGTGCAAAAGGAACCCAACTTCTCACAAGTTGAGTGGAACTCATGTATTGTTACTTCCATTGACTGAATGTCACAATCTTGCACACTTTGCATGTTTTGAATAGTGGCCTTTACTTGTTGTAGCAAGTCAAGGAAACTAATTCTAATGTCATTCACAAAATATTGTATGTGGATTGTAGAAGTGTCATTTCAATTGATCGATGGTGTTGAGTGGGTCAACAAAATAGGGGCACTGGAACTACTCGATATGTCAATAATCTCATTGGGTTGATCCGAATTTTCCATTCCTAAATGAAATGAAATTTTTAAAATGGAAAACAATATACTATATGTGTAGTGATGTATAAGAATCTATGACTTTCCTTTTCGAAGATGACAATCTTGATCGTAAAATAGAAAAAATATTTAAAATTATTTTACTCTACAAATGAATACCTTTAAACTACAAATATAAACTTTACTCTATCAAGATCGAATAAACATTTCTTTAATTTAATCTCCTAAAATGCGATAAAAATTACGCATAAAAAGATAATTAAGATTTTATAAAAGAACTTAAAAAATATTTATTTGCATGGTAATCTAAGATAGTGTCACAAAATTAAATAACTATTGGAAAGGGATACTAAGTGGATCATAACTGTTATTTGCATGTTAATCTAAGATAATGTCTCATAATTAAATAGCTATTGGAAAGGGATGTTAAGTGGAGCATAACTGCCATCTATCGTTGAAAAAGAAATCATTAATAATTAATTGTTACTTTGCTATTATGGATAGAAGTTTGGGTTCTCATTGGATTCACTCATAGGGGTGGTTATTTTCCTAATGGAGTGGCAAGTGTTTATAATAGAAATTGAGTAAAATAAATTGGTGCCACACTAATCATACGTCACTAAAAATTGTCTAAGGCTACAATGATATGGAAATGAAATAGTGGAAAAAGAACTTGGATGCTCCCTTGAGAGTTACATTCATTAAAAATATAACAAAATATAATAAAAAAAATATTAAAAAAATCTTTACACTACGTGAGATAAGTTTGGATAAAATATCTAATAAAATAGAATAAATAAAATATACTTAAAAATTCTTTACACTATTTGTCGTAAAATTGACTAAAAGAGATCAAATATAACAAAATCTAATAAATATAATTACAAATCTCTACACTATTTGAGTTAAATCTGAATCAAAATCTAATAAAATATAATAAATAACTTTCAATTTAATATTTTTTCCTATTTGTATTTAAATTTTGTCTAATGTAGACTTGTAAACAAATCATTTTATCTATTTTTTAATAAGTCAATATTAAATATTTTATATCTATAATAAAAATAGTATATTAAAAAAGCTTTACACTATGTGAGATACGTTTGAATAAAGTATCTAATAAAATAGAATAAATTAAATTAAATTAAATAATTATCCCGTATTTGAGTTTTTGGGATCATTTTATTTATGGTGGATGCCTATACTTGACAAGTAGGGATTTTTCTTAAATGAAATATAAAGAAGAGTAGTGGAGACTCTTTTTGATTCCTTACCATTTGTACCATATTCAACTTTATATTTTTGTGTAAAAATGGTGTCAAGGTACAACCGAGGAAAAAATAGTTTGAAAACATTATCTTCTTGACCAAAAAAGTAACTCAAATACATAAATGAGAAGGATTTACTCAGCTTTAGAAATGAAACAAACATGAAAGAAGCAGAAGAGAGATGGAAAGTTGAAGGACGCTGGAAAAATGTAGCACGTTTGTAGCCAGGTGGTGGGCACTCATGGTTGCAATATATTTTTAGGGTAAAGGATTTCATAATGTTAAATCCTAAATGTGCTCATCATCAAGATCTTGGATGTAATTTTCATTTTAGTAAACATGCTCTAAAATCCTCTCCAAACCTTATTGTCAAGTTGTAGATCACCAAATTAGAGAAGTGAAAGGTCAATACCAGTGAGCAAGAGTTTTGAGGAGTGGAAACCAATAAAAACGACCATTAGTAGCATAAAATATATGGTTGATTGAACCTGAACCCCAATTCCAAAATCTTTCATTTTTTATGTCTCTTTAGATCCCTAACCTCTTAGTATATGGCGGTGAACTATGTCACAACAAACCTTAAGCATTGTAGATTTTGTAAGAAGTCTTCGTTGCTTGTTTGCTTGTTTGTATAACTACTTTCAGCAACTTATGATTATTCCTAATTTTTCAACCATATAACTAACACACACAAACTACATAGTGAAACTTACACTCTACTAAAAGCTACTAGAGTCAAATGATATTATGGTTGATCTACAAACTACATACTTGATAAGAATAAGATGCAACATGAAAGAAAGACCCCTAATATCATTGCCAGTATGTATTCGCTACCCTTCTCTTCATAAATTGAGTATACTGTTAAGCTTAACCAAACTCTGGGCACTTAATATTTCTATATTGATGTTAAAATAATGACATGATGAGGGTTTTCACTGTAATATTTACTTGGTTCATCTGTACCATCAGCACAATAAATAAAAAATCATTAAGAAAGTCACAAGGAAATTTTTTTGAATGATAACTCTTTAATATTGTTGTACAAGAAGACAAAAATAAATGTGGTTCTCTCTCAACAGTATGACTTCAAACTTAAGGAGAACAAAGTGCTTAAAAAATATGACAATAATACTATTTAGGCATTACTAAATATGCCACAAACAACACATTTTCATTCCTTTCTCATAGTGAACAAAGACTACTTTGAACTTGCTTAATGCTTGCAACAAATATTACAATGCATTCATGTATAGCTATGACCAATGGATTAGTATGGGTTTACTACACTTGATCCATGAGGATACAAATTATATTCATTCCACTAAACATCAATCCAATAGAGATCATTCAAATAAACACTAAACTAAGAATCCATTAAAAACTTAACATGTTAAAATATGAAAGCTTCAAAACACCTTCTTTGATCCGTTGAAACTTATCTTATTGAGGGAATGGTATTGCATTGATGTGGAATGACGACCCTTTCCCAATCCCTTGGATAATGAGCTTGTTTCAATCAGTTTTATTGAAGAAAACTGATGAAACCATTGTGAGATGTGTGATGAAACATGATTTAAATGCTAAACTCACATGATGCAAGATTTTTAATCATGATCTATGCTGAGACAATTGATATGGATGTATGCAAAGCTAATCTAAATGGATTTTAAGCTAAAAATATTGAAACCCTAATTACCAAATAAGCTACATGAATGCATCTATATTACCATGGAAGCCATTAATAGAAGCTAAGCTAATTAATGCAATTAATTAAGCTAAAATGATACTAAAAAAGTGCTAAATACGAGTGTGAGTTTGAGTGATTTCAACAGCATGAGTTTTCTTTGAAAAATATGGATCCATTTGTCTCCAACTAGTGACCTATTTGTAGGAAGACAAATGAGAAAGGGAGGGTTGAGATCAAAAAGGTTAATCAATGGTCAAGGATGGAAGAAGTTGGAGGCATGGATCATGTATTCTCATCAATGATGAGATTTATTCAAGGGTTCACCTTTATCCAAACAAACACACTTTTAACTTGCACAAGAGGTCATAAGTTAACTTGCATAAGAAATTTTGTAAGTTTGTTACAAAAAAGGAATATTCCCCTTTTTGAAATGAGTAAGGAGAGAGAATAAAATATTTTCATGGGTGAGAAAAATAGATATTTATCAAATTAAAAGAAATTTTTAATATGCAAAAGGGGAAGAAATATTCCATGGGAATATTCCTTTTGGAGGAATGTACAAAGGAGGAATATTCCCTTGCAAGTGGGGGATTAGATTTAGTAGTAATTGATAATTAAACAAAGGTTTAATTATGCAATTAGGGGAATTAGATGATATTTATTAAATAAAGTGATTTAATGATAGGGGAAAGTGAAATGACATTTAATTAAATAACTTAGGATAATTTAATTAAATAAAAAGATTTAGGAATTGAAATTAAATAGTTTGATGTATTTAATTTAATAGGACGAAATGTTAGTATGAAAAAAAAGGTGAATTGACCCAATTAAATTAATTAGGTTAATAGATGCAAATGATGCAATTAATTAAATCACTAAGCTAATTTAATCAATTAAGCAGAAATAAGATGGGTTTTAAAAGGAAATAATGTCAGTATACCTGATTCAAGTGCATGATATCATTCAGGACATTTTTTAAGTGTCTACAATAACAATTAAAAATTTACTAAAACACTATATATGCCTTCAAAAAAATGTTTCTCCTTCATTTCTAATTACTAAAACATGCATGTCAATCTTGAAGGAAGAGGCAGAGGAGAAAAAGATAGAATAGAAAAGCGAATAGAAAAAAAAATAGAAAAAAACCATAACAATAAACTAAAATGATTTATATTTCATATATGTTTGAAATTATACGATACCTGTTATCATAAAACAAACACAAAGTTACTTTGTCTTCACTTATAAAATTACACTCCCTTGTTCGTTGTCTATTTATAACACTTTCTTGTTTTCTCACTGAAAAAAGAACAAACTACCATCAACTTATATGCTTAGCACAAAGAACAATTACAAAGAGGAAATTAATTACAATTAAAGCTACAGTGTGGGAAGATCCTAAAATACGATGCATGCAATTACTTCAGAACAAAGAGTATGAGTATTAAGGATAAAAAAAGGCCAAGGTTTGCAGGAAAGCATTGTGCACTGTTAAAATTCCTTTTCCTGGTATGTCCTCTGCGTAGCCTCCTGCAATTTTCTTCCAGTAATATCTTTGCTTCTAGTAGTACTCTCTGATGAAAGTCGTGTCTTTTTGGTGAATCGATTCATTCTTCTTATAGGGATAATGAGTAGTGACTTCTTAGATATTTACCAACAACAATAAATACAGTCGATGCAAATTAATGAAGTCTAAGAAAGCTCTAAAATTTAATTGATGTGAAGGGACATCCAAGAGCAACTGGAGGTTGATATTTTTGCTTGCTTAACTCCCTTCATCATGTGGTCCATAGACCCTTACTAGGCTCAAGCCACATCATGTGGTCCATAGACCCTCCAAAGAGGGTGTCACCCTTTTAAAAATGATGCACCTTATTTCTATTTAAAAGAAAAAAAATGAATAAAACAAGTAAATGTGAATGGAAGCCCTCATTAATTTCCCCCTTTTGTGCATCAATTTTGATCTTTTGTTATGCAACCAAACAACAAATTAAAAAAAGGAGAAATAATGAAAATAAATGACAATGATATTTAGACTGGCACCTACAACATCAGAGGAAGTTCATTTAGAAGGTGTTGGTTACAAATGTTTATTTTCCAACAAAGAAGACTGCAATATTTAGAAGGCTCTTACAGAGCTAATCCAAACATGCATCATGTTTTGTTTTATCTCCTTGTAGAACACACCTCCACACAACAGGAAGGGGCTCAAGCTTGGTGTCATTTATGGAAGCCACACTCAAGCACTGCCATGAGTTTTTCCCCATTCTTTTAAGAAAAATTCGAGCATAGATAAATCCTCTTTAGGGTTTTAGTAACTCACATTTTCCAATGATTTTTAGGTTTTTGATCTCTCCTTTTCCTCCTACTTATTCTGCTAAGTGAGATTAAAAATGAGAATAATTAATCTAATTTTGGGAATTTCAAGTATGTATGCATTATTTAACCCTGTAAGCGCACTCCATGGTATCTATTTTATTTTCAATA
The DNA here is from genome assembly GCA_007115665.2 of Sequoiadendron giganteum. Taxonomy (NCBI): domain Eukaryota; kingdom Viridiplantae; phylum Streptophyta; class Pinopsida; order Cupressales; family Cupressaceae; genus Sequoiadendron; species Sequoiadendron giganteum. Next base: position 113,450,099 of record CM021103.1, on the reverse strand, counting down.
TAAATTAAATTTTGTTTAAATCTAATTCTAGTTATAGATTCATATAATGATATGTATGCTAATGGATTTCTTTTATGTAGTTTTCTTAAATTATTTTATTTTGGGAATACTTGTTTGTATCACTATCTAAGAAATGGTTGTATCATTCATTGTAAATAGAAGTGTCATAATAATATTACCATTATCATTATTATTATTTTTATATTGAGCAAATCAATAAAATAATTACAAGGAGAAAGTTACGAAGCATAGCTGAATTACAAAGTTAAACATACCCAGCCACAAAGGCACATACGGTAATAAGAAAGCACGAAGACCAATGAAAAACTAGCCAAAAGGAAACCAAAAACACCAAGATTATCTATGACATTATTACAATGGCTAAGCTTATTGTCACACTGAAACCTCATAATCTAATTTTCAAACCAACCAAAAAGACCAATATTACATATGTCGTATGACATTTTTACAATGGCTAAGCTTATTGTCAAGATGAAACTTCATAATCTGATTTTTAATTTGTTGTAGCTACTTTTTGACCTCTCCATTCTTCTTGCTCAAGCCTTGGATCTGTAAAAAAAGGAAATCCACCTAGAGAAATATATAAGATTAAAGTCGTAGAGTACTAGTTACTTGATCAAAATTGTTAGAAAACAAAGCATCACATTTGTTCTTCAAATTATTTTTTAAGATCACATGCCGAATAGAATCAACTATCACATCATTTTGCATACCAAAGCCAAGAATAGCTTCTTTCCAACTCAAATCATGATTAAATATTGCTGAAAATATCTAAACATAGTAGGCCACTATTTTTTAGCATAAATATAGTCCCAAAATATATGTTTCAAGGTTTTAGCACCATGAAAAAAATGATAGCAAGCTGGTTGGACCATAATACATTTCAACCTAGCCCCAACAGGTAGTTTGCAATGTAAAATATTCCAAACCAGCACATGTGAGTCTATATACACCTTTGATTTCCATATTTAAGCACTCATTTTAGACCAAAATTTGGAGTTGAATCTACACTTCCACTTATGATTCAAACAAGGAGTAAGATTCCAACAAGGAAGTAGATGCATTTAAACCTTTTTTAAAGGAAATTGATTGAAGTGACTATGAACCAACCATTTCCAATCTTTAAAGAAATAACGGTCCCTTGGAATGCATAGTTTCATAGCCAAATCAAAAGGAACAAGTGACTTAATAAAAATAAAAAAGTGCTCGTATTTATTACTCAACCCATACTTCTCTTTGATACCAGTCCAAGAATCCCAACCAAGTATATCAAAATTCTAAATATCTTTAAATTTTCTAGCCCCTTTCTTGAATAGATAGTACGCATGTCTAAGAAAAATTATCGTTAATGGTTGATTATGATAAGTGATAAGTTTATTCTACCATATTGACATTGAGGCAAAACATAGCCCATTTTGTAGATAAGACCCTCCCCAATTCACAAAAAATCAAACCCTTTGTCACACCTTCCAAATAGATAGGAGAGGAAATGAAGCTCTGATTTTGAAGAAAGGAGACAAGAGCATTTTGTCAAACCAATGAAAATCTTTCTATTTGTTCTCAGAAGAAGCTTCCATGATTCTATGATAAACTAAAATTTTCCATGGTTCATCTCCATTAGTAGCTTTGATTATCCATTTTGTAGCAAGACAAGTCCCTAGGGTAAGGGGATCTATGAGCCCAAGGCCACCTTTTTGTTTGGGTTGAATGTAATGGGACCATGAAGAAGCAATGAACCCAACATTACCATCCCACTTAGGCCACAATTATTTTCAAATAAATTTGTTCGACTCTTCATAAAATTTCTTAGAGGGCATCCAACAAGAGGAATAGTACACATGGGTCATAATAATAATCTTTTTAGCCACCTGGATTTTACTAGCAAAGGGCAAAAATTTATTGCCAAAATTAAACAGCTTATTCTTGAGTCTATTTAAAACCAAGCCCACATTTCTGAAAAGGAAAATCCCAAGCCGAAGGGAATGCCAAGATATCTAGTTATCTCACCATGTTTGATTTTCCTCCACTCTTTGGGGATCCAATGGGCAGTGGGACCAAGCTGAAACATCAAAAATTAAATTTTACTATGCACTATAAAAAAACTAGAAACATCACAATACAATTGCAAAATGTCCAAGGTATTATTCACCTCTTCTTCTGAGTTGTGTAGGAACAACATGCTATCATCAACAAAGTGGGTACCATGTGGAATAGAGATTCGTTTGATAAGTTTCATATGATGAGCCTTGTGAAGAAGATAGCCCAAGGCATTAGTTGTAAGAACGTATAAAAAGGGGGAAAGGGGACACCCCTGACTTATAAATCATTGTAACTCGAAGGAATCTGGCATAACCTTATTAATAATAAGGTGGGCATTAGCATCTTTAAAAAAAATTGCACATGTCTTAAAATTTGAGGACCAAATCCCAACCATTTCAACATTTTAAGGATGAAACTCCAACAAATTCTATCATAAGCTTTATCAAAGTCCAACTTGACTATCAAAGAATTTTGACCCGATTGTTGAGCCCAATCCATTGTTTCCCAGGCCAAAATTAAGTTATCAATAATATATCTTCCCTTCAAAAACCTAGTTTGTTCAATTCTCACAATCATTTGGACAATGGGTTTAATTTTGATCGCCAACGCTTTTGCAATAATTTTATAGGAAGTATTTAATAAGATAATTGGCCTCCAACCATCAATGGAGTCCTTATTCTTCCCCTTAGGAATAATTTTGATAAGACCTTTGTTGATATGATGACTTGAGGAACCATTCTAAATAGCCTCTAAATAAAACAAATAAAAATCATCCTTGATATGATTCTACATAATCTAATAGAATTCAGTTGGAAGACCATCAACACCAGGGATTTTATTTGATTTCATCGAGAATAAGGCATGTTCAATTTCTTCCAAAGAGAGGATGCGATCTAAAAAAATTATATAACCTAGATCTATCACATTAGGGATATAATCTTGGATGCTCTCTTCCAAGGCCTATTGGATATCAATCCAATTGTTTTCTTCTTTGAACAAATTCCCATAAAAATTGTAGAACAACTTAAAAATTTCTACGTTATTAGTGCGATATCCCTTTTCATCCCTTATGGTTTCAATTCTCTCTTTTTTATGTTTATAATTAAGGTAATTGAAGAAATATTTAGATCCATTTTTCCCTTCCTTGATCCAAAGCATTCTAGCTCTTATTTTGGCCCCTTTCCCTTTGTAGTGATCTAATTTCCACATATGAGATTTAGTCATAGCAATATGCTTCTGAATTGTTTCATTATGAGAATCAAAGTTAAGTTTTTGTTTGGCATTTTCTAACTGTCCTTGGAGAGATTTCTCTCAGAGTTTACATTTCCAAGCCATTCTTCTTCCGAAGGATCGAAGAAACTCAACACATCAAGATATAGCAGCAGTCCACCAAGCAATGCATGACTCTCCTTCCAAAGTTTTAGGTGTTGAGTTCCAAATTCCCACTAAAGTTGAAACACATTCTACATTTTTAAGATGGGAGATATTGAGTCTGAAGGGGATCTAAGAGGATATATCAACATTTTCCAAAAATGAGGAGCTAGGATAGTGATCTGATAAGGTTGTTGAATAATCCACCTACACCAAATAATCCACCTACACCAAATAATCTGAAGAAAACTCACCTAGCTTTATGTTATGAGATACATAAAATCGATCCAATCTACTAAGTTTTCGGTCACTACCTAGTCTATAATTGGACCAAGTAAACCAGTTATTTCCATGACTATGAAACTTATCATGAATAGGATCAACCACTCTAAGTGAGTTACGACAAAAGATCCATTTTTCAAATTCCTCATGGCTAAGTTTAAAATAGTTGAACCGGCTTTGATCCTCATGTTGTTACACCATGTTAACATCCCCTCCCAACACCTAATAAGCATTTGGAATAATTTTAAACATCCAATCCCAAAGAACCACTATTTCCTTTGGATTTTTAGGAGCATATATTGAGAAAAAAACCCACAGGTTGTCCATTAATAAAGGAGAGGGCCCAAACACAACTATATCATGGGTCCTATCCCTTACCAATGACATGTTTGGAAATCCAAGGAGACAAAACAAGCATAGCTCCACCGCTGCCCTCATTGTGTGAGGTATAAATGAAAAGAGCTTCTTTCTAAAGGTTGAAAGAGTCACATCTAAATGATTGTTGTTGATATTGACTTCTTGTAAGAAAAGAAAATTAGGTTTCCATTTTTCTACAAAATATTTGAATTTAATTTTTTGATGAGGGTGCAAAATCCCTCTTACATTCCAAGATAAAACCTTGCAATTCATGATGAACCAACAAGTGGGTTATCAACCTCTTGTGGAAAGACTTCAAAATGATTAGATATGGAAATTTCTTGAACATTGTTGCAAGTTTCATTTGAACTAGCAGGAGGAGACCCAGATCTGTGTTGAGAATTAGGAGGAGAAATGGACCTACTAGGAGATTTACACAACCTAAGAGAGAAAGGGCAGGAAGGCTCATTACGAGGAGGGTGCGAAATGGAAGGAGATGGTTCCTTCCTCTTTTGAACAAACCTCCATTCATCAATCATAACAACATCTTTGTAAGATGGTTTTTCCACAAGAGGAGGTCCAAACAGAGGAGAAACAAGAAGGATTGTTTTTTTTTGTAAAGAAGACAGTGAGGTGTTTTTAATGATTGGTTGCAAATGGTCCTATTATCTACCTTGGCTAGAGCAGCTTGGGGCAATGATGAAGAGGACCTATTTTTCCTAACAAGGCAATCTTTGATGAATTGGCCATCTTGTCGGCAAAAAAAAAAATGCATTGGGCTTATTCAAATACACTATTGGTCGATCCAACTCAAAGCCTAGACCAAATAGTTTAATGTTTTTTGGCAAAGGTTTGTTCAAATAAATTTCCACACATACCCTTGTATGAACTCTTAAGCTAGAAAATTTATTGGAGCTTTGTTTGCACCATATGACTTTCCCGAGTTGTGCTGCAATATCTTTCAGAAATGGTCTAAATGCTAGATTTAAGAAGGGAATTTCCAACCACATGGGATAATGAGAATGAGAAGGACCTTCAGGGTGAAAATCAAAGGTTCAAACTTGCAAATAACCCATGTTCCATATTGTAAAACTACTTGAGCACGCTCAACAAACCTAAACATGCAAGAAACATAGCTCTTACCTAACCCTCTAATGGATTCAATCACCCAACCCATGTTTCCCAGTTTTGTTTAGCCCATTTGTAAAAATCTAACTCAGAAGGTATTCCTCTCAAGAAAAATAGAATGATAGTTTTGTTTTGATTTTCTGCAATACAATCCACAACTTCATCAGGTAGCTGGAATTCTAGGGATTTACCTTGGCTTTTTGTTGCATATCCTCTGGTGTTTTCTTCTTTTCCATCATTTGGAACAAGGGTTTCATCTACCAGTGCATTCTGACAATTTTTTCTCTTATAATTCAGAAACACCCTCCATTGAAGCAATCTCTCTACTAGAATCCAATAAAAAGGTTCTATTCATCAATCTGGCTTCCATTTTTATCCCCATCCCTTTCTTTACTCATGATTTAGCTCATAAATGATATTCCTTGTCTCTAGGTCATCACCCAGCTAGTGAAAAACACTACCCTTCACAAAACTTTCACCCCTTGTTGGTGCCATTATTGGTAATATCTTTGTCTTTGGCTGATAAAGTAAGCCCCCACAAGGAAAAGAAAGCATCCAACACCACAATAATTGCTCTACAACTAGGGTTTTGTTCACGCCCATTTACACATACCTTTCAAATAAGATAGGGATATCCCATTAGCATTATTATTACATTTTGACTTAGAAAAGAAGAAAAAAAGATCTATGTCTTATTGGATTAATTCCATGAAACTCTATCATTTAAATTAAAACCCCTAATTCGACTTGACAATCATCCCTTTTAAAATTTAAAAGAAAAATAATTGAGAAGAAGACTTTATCCCTAAACTCTAGGTATAAAGAAAATAATATAATTCAAGAATGCAAAAGTTGTGAGTAAAGGTGGTTAGTGTGATAGGAAATTATCTAATGCTTATAGAGCATATTTCAATCTATGTAATTATAAGAGATGGGATAAAGCCAACTCCTAAACTTTGAATCCTGAAGTTATTTTTTCTACAAATATATATAAATACATTATATATATGGGCAATAAATAAGTATGGTGTTAAATTACCACTGCAATAGTAATACTTTCTTATGAATGTGAATTATTAATATATATATATATATATTCTTTTTATATATATTTAATAAATAATCATGACCATTTAAGTAATAATACTTAATAATTATCCTTAACAATTTAGAGTTATTTAGCTCGCAATAGCTATTGTTGTCTCACAAAAAATATAAATAAAATTAGGGATTATGACATTTATGAGGTTTTAGATCAAAGAATTGAAAGCACACTGAAATGAATGGACATGATTTGTAATGCTACCCTATTGTGTCCCATAGGTAGGTACATGTACCTAACTAGATATCCAATCAACACTCGAATAAGATTTGTGCATGTTTCATATGCCTGAGTGCATCCCCACTTTCCACTCCAGAGCGATGTATTGGTGAAAATATTGCACAAGCAACATCATTCAATGCATATGGTAGGTTACCATGATAAGCATGGTGAGCATTTTAGTAGTTGTAAAAATAAATGAAATAGTTGTGTTTCTTCCCTTCAATTAAATTATGGGCATGACATAAGGATTCAATGCTTAGGTAGTCTTGCAATCCTTCTAGGTTTGTCTAATCATTTCAATTTATCCTCAGGAACATGGGAAAAAATAGTCTCAACATCCATAAAGGTGCTTGTTTGTGAATTTTTCATTGGTATGGTTGGATTAGGGATAAATTCCAAAATGGGCATGGTATTGGAAATACCTTGCATGAAAGAGTTGGAAGACTCAAGATCCACATAGGATGTAACAAAAATGCAAGATGTCATATGTCTACAACTACGTCTCACTGAAGTATTGGCAACAGGACACCAGGTTGTAAAGCTCATGCGAGTTTCAAAACACTAAGTGTACCCACTATGAACATTGATTGGCAAGAAATCACCAGTAAGGCACTCAAACACAAAAAAATAGAGAGTATAAATAGACATAGAACACAAAGACAAAGGTTTGACAAAAATTTGAGCCAAAAAGGGTAGGACTAGGGTGCATAGGGCACCTATGTCTTGGATAGGGTTTTGCAAAATTCAAAGTTTGGCTATCTATAATACTATTTAAGGTTTATTTTTTTGTGCAAACAGGTCTGAAAATAAATGTTTTTCTAAAATTTGTTGAATTTAAGACTATGTAACACAAAATGAAAATGTGCAACAATGCTGAAAAATGTTTGAACAATAAATGACAAATTGTGAATGCAATTTCCAGCAACAAATAACTAATTATAATAATCAAAATTTTGAAATTGATGATGTTGATATGCTTTTCGAAATAAAATAATGTGATTTTTTTTCTTTTTAAACTATATGCAAGATACCTAAATGCATGCAATGACACTTTCAATTTTTGTCTTCAGATTTTAAATGGCCTAATGTATATTTGTGAATATAATTGTGATGTAGATCTGAGCTATAATGATTGAAATAAACCCTATTGCAACCTATTGTAGACACCTAAATTTGACCCTTTACATAAGGACAAATTTATCCCTTTCCTTCATCCCCTTCATCAACGTTAATTAAATTATTTATTTAATTAATGTTTTTTTTTTCTTAACGTTCCTAAGGTATTTAATTTAATCAATTAAATACTCTATACATAAACCCACTTCATCTCTAAATTAAATAAATGCAATTAATTTATTTAATTTAGTCAATTATCCTTACCATTTTTAATTCATTCTTTCTCTCTCCTTGTCACATCCTCCATAACCTTTCACTAAACTGGATTAATTTAATTAATCCTTCATCAAGATGTGCATATCATTAATTAGGATTAATGTCACATCCTCCATAACTTATCACTTGCCTCTAATCATCATTAATTAATCTAATCATTTGTTTGCACAATCCTAATCCTAATCACTTACCCCTTTTAACATGTCCTCAAGTCAACCTTCTTGGTACATACCTTTTTTGGGTTGACCTCTTCTCCATTTGAATTAAAAATTCACACTTATTCCCCCCATGCATTTGTCTTTCCCATGGCATCTCATGTGTCACATCGTACCCAAAGGACAAGGACCTCTTCTAAAGGAATCTTGTGTTATCCTTTAGTCTCTCCTTAAAAGTGAATTAAAAATACACTTTTATTTCTCCAAGGTCTTTCCCATTCCCCATTTTGACAAGGGATGACTTTCTAAAATTCATCACTTGTCACTTTCAGCTCCATATGGAGCCAAGGAATAACTTTTTAAATAAATTCTCTCCCATCCCAAGGTACTTGCAAGTACCTTGGGACCACATGGCCTCTTCCATGTCATTTTGTACCCCTTGCCATCTCACCTTGTCCTTTGGACAACTCACCCGACACATGTCCAAATGTGAGGGCTTGTGAATCCTCAACTCACCACAACCCTCCATCTTGGCCATGGTGGCTCAATCTTGATCGTTGAATTCTCTAGAGAATTCAACTTCTTCTATAAATAACCCCCCTCTTCCTTTATTAAGGGTTCCTTATGCATTCTTAGCCAACTTATGATCTTGAGCCATTTGACCCTCCATAAGTTGTTATCACATCATTTTTCATTCAATATACATCCATCTTAGCCATTTACATCCTCATTTTGCATTTCAATCACTTTGCATCATTTTTCCATCAAGGAGCACACATATAATTCATACAAATATCCTCAAGGTTTGGATCTTGCTTTCTTTAATTGCTTGGAGACCTACAAAGGTTAGCCTTCACAAGCAATACAATAACATGAGCATGAAAAAACTCATACACACTTTGATATGATGCTTTGATCTTGAATTGTTTCAATAAATCCTCTAATGGTTGCTCTTGACTTTCTTGATAATCCTCTTGACAATAATTCTCTAATAATTTTCTTGTTTTTGATAGATATTTTCATTTAATTTTCAAATGGTGAGATGACTACATATTTATATACAATTATTCTAATTTCTTGAAAATTAAATCTTGATAGCCGACTTTATATATTTAAACTTCAAATAATAAAATGATGACATCGACATATTTGAATTTGGATCCAAAATAAGGGGACATAGGTGTCCTAGGTTTCAGTACCCTAGACCTATTTTCTATAAATTAAGGAGTCAGGGGAAAAGTACTAAATGAATGAATTTGTTTTGTGCTTGCAATTTATTGAAAAATGATAAAATGGGCCACATAATGCATTACTTAGGAAATTAAGTGTTCAATTAGGTCCAATTACTCAAGGGGGAGCAAAACATAGTGTGAAATTGTCACAGGTGACAATTTACAATGCTACAATTTGTATCGTTTACCTCTTGATCGTAATTAGTAGGAGTTGTGTAATCCTTTGCTAGTGTTTGAATGATTGTCTTATTTTGTTAGTATGATGAGATAACTGAAATTTGGTGCATCTCCATCCTTTCCATCTCTATATTCCTTCATCTCTTTTCCCTTGTGAATTTCTATATGAGGGTTAGATTATATTTTACTCAGTGATGATTTTGATCAACACTTAAATCTAGGTTTAGTAAAATAACTATCCTTCTATGGAGGTTTTATCTCATCTAAAGGGTCCCACACCTTTAGATCATTCCCATTTTATCACAAGATTATTGAACAAGTTAAACAAAGGGTGAAAATATAGGTGACAACACAACCTTATGCAAAATTTCTATTATAGCATGCAATCACATGCAAATATTCTAGAACCACATGCAACCACATGTGATATTTATATTAAAGCATGTAATAATATAAATATTTTTTAAATAAACATCCTTTTTTCTATGAATATAAGAATAAAATAATATAGAAAAATATTTCTACTTACTTGCCAAAAAATTTAATTCTTCACCCAAATTGCAAGATATGGGATTTTTTTCAAAAATTAGGTGTCAATTTTTTTAAAGAAAATGAATTGCAAGGTCAACTTCAAATCATCATATATTCGTTTTATCCAAATATATAATGTAACCACTTTTTGAAAATCTCTCAAAGTTCTATTTCTAATAAATCCAAAATCTCCTTTATTGAAGACATGTACAAAACATGCAACTCTCTACAAGAAATTGGGTCCTGAATGGAAAGAATTAGCAAAATAATGAATCTTCAATCTACAAGACTAAGTGGAGAAAATAATGAATTAGAACCTATAATTAAACATTTAAAAAAAATATAGAATAATATCTAATTCACATCAATTTCACCAAAATATATGCAATGATGTAGAGGAAATAAATAAATACATTAAAAATATAGTTTAAAACATAGCTACTCTATCCAAGAAAGCCTCTGACTAACTGATGAGAGGAAATGTATCCAAAAAAATTATTAAACTCAAGACAAACGATATTGCTTCAAGGTATGTATGTGGATTCTCTTAATTCTTACAACATATTAGTATTCTTTAGATTATAAAAATGATAGAATATTATTGCACAATAAAAATTGATTATGAAAATGATGAATAAGATACTAAATTTATAGATTTTTGGGAATATAAATGGATGACTGAGATTAAATCTTGGATTGCATGGATTGTGGAGTGAATACGAAGAGGTGACAATCATAGATGAGTTGAGATTTAATTATTATTAGTCAAGAAAATTTGATGAGTGGGTTAAAAGAAGCTAACTATTTGCATAGAATAGTTAACTAAGTGAGTGGAAGGATTGATTTATCATTTAACACAATTAATTAATTTTTTATGCAAAAGAAGAGAGTGACATGTGAGGATAATTTATCATGTACTTTCATAATTAATTATATATGCATGAATTTATTGGAATAATGCATGAGAGAATGATAATTAAATATTTAGTTTCATGATTAGTTAATTATATGTGCATGAGAGAATAATTAATCAAATATTTTCATAATTAACTAATTATATGTGCATGGATTTAGAAATAGATTAATTAAAAAATATATGTTGGAAACAAGCTACACTGAGAGGGGGGGTGAATCAATGTTGTGCAAAAATTAACTTCATCAATCTTTATCATCAAAGCATTAGCAACATTCAACCATGGTGCATAAACAAGGAAATAAACACATCACCACAACACCAAGATTTTTATGTGGAAGCCTTGTTAGGGGAAAAACCACGGTGGATAGCCAATCCACAAGTATGATCTGAGTATACTAAAATGAAGATTACAAAATTGGAATGCACTTGCATTCAGGCGCACTACCTAGAGCTCACTACTCAAAGGTTAGGCTCACTGCCTTACAAATAAAATTAGATTAAAACCATCTAAATATTTGAACTGAGAAAATTAGCATCTACAAATTCCTGCTTACAATTCCAATTAAGCTCAATAATAGATTTGTTGACCAATAAACTGATTTTGTACTTCTTCTCTATTTTGCTAATACACAACACAAATCTTCTATGTGTAACTGAAACTGTGCATCATCACTCTTTTGATCTACTCTTATTCACTATTTGCATCAATCAATACATAACTTACACACCAAAATGATATGGACAATCATATATATATCCACAATATAGGATTTAACTATACTTTGTTGGCTTCAATAGGACACAAGAAAATTACAACTGTCAGCCTCAAATTATGAAAGATATGCAATGCATACCCTTAATGACTGGCCACAACTTGGCTAAGACCCAACAAAGATGTACAAACATAGAAATATTTAACTAATTGGTTCTCATACATCCATGACTTAATACATTCAAGAATTCGGCCACAATACAAGAAAATACTGAGAACAAGTCAATTGAATCTTCTAACTTTCACACGAACTGATATGAGCCACTGTGCTTCTATAGAAACAAAGATAATATGCTAGAAAACATTCCCTAAGCTGTGCAATACAAAATAATAACCTAAAATCGTCATGCAGATCGATGAACACTATGTTACCGGATACTTTGTTCTTCCTTAACAAACTTCAATCTTCCTATCAGTATGATCAATTGATAGTGTGTGTATCTGACCATTGATTAGGGTTGCCATCAATGACAACACCAAGTGATACACACAATGTCTCTTTCCAACAATCTCCCCCTTTGGCATTGATGGAAACACTTAGTGAAAAATGGCTAAGTGTCGGACTAGTGTCAAGATAGACAGCACTGCTTTCTCAAAATTCCAAAAATTCAATTCTCCCCCTGAGATGATTGAGCATTTTTCACTCCACTCTTCTCCTCCTTTGACATCAATGCAAAGGTAGGGGTCGCATACCAGAAATGTGTCAACTCATCAAAACTTTTATGCGAAAAAAATGCTACCTTAACTTACATGAGCTGAAAGATGTCTGGAAATTCTTTCTTCAACTAAACCAAATTTGTGTCCCAAATTATTTTGATACTTTCCACGATTGTGATATGACCATAGATTAATTAATATTGTGTCTCCATGGACTCCAGGTTGCTTGGATCCGCAACTCCTATAGATTATTCTCCTTCTTTTAGACCATTGGTCAATATGTCAAGTTTTGGATAGATTATGCTCTTGAGTTCACAAGTCCTTGCCACATTTTTTTCATTTTCATGCTTTAGACTTTTTATCTTATCAAGCAGGGACATCACTTCACTCTCTGTCTTTCCAATTCCACCAATTAGAGGATCAATTTTTTTGGATATGGTGCATAACTGGTTTTCCATATCTTTTACCTTTTTCTCATTTTCTTTACTAAACTATGAAAAAGATAAACATGCTTTGTAGATTTTACTACCTTCTGATAAAGCATTCTGCACATATTTTACACATGAGGTTAAAAATACTTTGTCTTGGAAAATCATCTACTTCAATCCATCATCAAATCCATTTTGCACCTTCACCATGGCTAACTTTTCTAACAACTCAAAGTGAGTGTCAACTGACTTGATAAGTCTTTTCAGTTCACTGGAAGATGAACTAGTCGAATCTTTCACATATGATGGAATTATCTTCTCCAATACTCCAAATTCCAGACTTAGTAGTTCATTGTCCTCAATGTGAGATCTTAGTATCTCTTCATTGGCTTGAGCATGAGCAATCTTGGCTGCTTTCATTTTCTGGATTGGACTTAAGATAGACAGATTGATAGGACCTTCAATCAGTTTCGGATCTAGTTCTTCCTTTTGTTCAATCAAGAATTTATTTACTGCCTCGGTAGTGTCTCTTCCTTCACTTTTCTTTTCTTCAACTAGACTAAGAATCTCAATTTTATTTTCTTCAACTATTACTTCTTCAGTTACAGGTTATGATTTGCCTTCATTGATCTCCAATTCCCCAACTGATACAAATTGTCAACTTCAATAGGATTGTTGTGTTGTCTACCAAAGGAGTAATTTGAGTATCCTCAATCTTATCATCATTTTCTAGATTTGCTGCAGTATTTTCAACATTTGTTTCTTCTAATTCCCTTTCTGGACCAAAGGGTATTTCTTCAACATGTGCCTTTTCAGCAACTGCACCAATTCTCTCACTTAGCAGGAATTTTTTGAGATTTCAAGCTCGGTTTATTTTATCACTTCATCTGTTTTCCCAATCAAGAGCTCGTCCACTCTTGTTTTTCTCTTAAATTCTGTATTTGTTCTTTTCAAGAGCACCTTCATTTCATCTACTGACATTATCGGACAAAGCTCTACTAAGATCCTTTCTCTCATTGACTCTTCTTCATTCATGGCATTAACTCTTCTCATCTCCAATATGTCATATAAGCTTTTGGGTAGATTTGGCATTATTTCTATCAACATTTTATTGAAAATGTTCATATGCTCAATAGTTTCCTCTTCAAGAATTCTTCTATCAAACTCACGAAAAGACTCATACCATTCACAAAGTGTTTTTAGATTTCCATCTTTGATTATAGCTTTTTCAACTGCTTTAGCTGACATACCTAGTTTGTTGATCTTTGCTTTCTTCTTTGCCTAGTTGTCTCCACTGGAAGGCTTATATTTTGTGATTGATGTTGCCTTGGTGCCTTGGTGCCTTGATGTCTTATTTCTTTTACTTCTTCATCAAGCTATGTTTCTTCATCCTTAGAGATAGTCATATACACTCTTTTTCTTTTTCTTTTTCTTTTCTTTCTCTTCCCATTTTTACCGGATCCCTCAGTTTTCACAAGGATTGGTTGAGTTGTAGGGACTGAATGAGGTGTAGAGCTTCTATTTTTTCTAGCTTGAGTAGATGGTGCTGCTAGACCAACTGTTTGACCTTTTGCTTCTTCCTTAGTTGCCTGCCTTGCAGCTTCAACCTCTTACCTTTTCTTTCTTCCTTCTTTTAGTAATTTTGTAGGAACTCCTATACTCTCTACGAGAATTTAAACTTATTTTTTGACTCTTTTAGTAGTCACATGATTTATTAGTTCGTTGTGCACCTATTTGTCTTTCTCTGTATGAGTTATGAATCTTTCCTTTGTCGGATCTACTGGTTTGCTCAGTATGTGTTGAGCATACATATCCATAACTTTTCCATCAACTTCATATCCCATGGGCATGATCCAGATTGTCTTGGGATAAGTTGCCTCCATCATACACTGATCAATACTCACCATGAAGCAAATAGAGTCCTTGTATTTCTCCACAATAGAGGTGTGAATTCTTCCCCTTGCTTGCATCATAGACTGAAAGCCTTTGAAATATCCCCAGATAGCTACATTTCTTGTGTTGATATCTGAAATACTATATATCATATCACTGGTCTATTCAGCTACCGGTTTGTCCTTTTTCACTGAAATTTTCCAATTCCTAAAAATTCCCCCATGAAGTAACAGAACAAACACAAAAGCGGGGTACCATATTTGAAAGAATTTTTCTTGTCCTTCTTTATCTTTGCTAGATTTTCCATTAACTAAATTCTGAGCAATTCACAAAGATCATACTGTGCATTTTCCTTTACCATTTGATAAGCGACATAAATTGTTGTGTCGGATACAAAGTTCTCTCAACTAGAATGGTAAATTTTGTATCTGATGACCATGGATGCAAATTTCACATCTACATCAATAATGTTGTCAATGGTCATAGCTCTTCTATAATATGTTGATCATGTGGCATCTGTGACTGTTTGGTTTTTCACGGACTTGAGAATAGGTAATCCACCAAAATAATTCAGACTGGTTACTGCACTAATAGCTTCCTTTGTAATTTTGTATGAAATAGTTAGCCACATAAATTCATCATGTACTCGGCTCAAAACATATTGAACCCATGCCGACTCCAGAAACACGGGAAATTTAACCATCTGAGTGAATTTCTTCGTTTCCAGGATTTTATGCTCCGATTTTACACAAAAATGTTTGCCAATGATATGATGATTGTGCATATTGATAAGTTGAGAATTCCCTAGCTCTTCAATATTTGCATGAATGTAAACCCTAATATCCTCTGTATGTATCACTCTGTATGGAACGAATGAAAATTCTCCTAGAGGATCGGTCTCAATGGATTTGTAAGGATGCCATTTAAACTTAGGTTGAGGTTGATCCTTCACTTCGACTACTAGAGGAGTATTCATTTTCCCAAATCACAATTTTGTAAAGTTTTTCGAAAAAATACCTTTTTCGTTGAATTGCAATTTGAATATTGAAAACACTTCCGACGCTTGAATCTCACCTCAAATCACCAATATTTACCTATGAGCTCTCTAGACTTCTTCTATTTCAAATGCAAGGTAAAAAGTGAAGTGTGGAAATGACCTTTTATCGTTTACACACCTAACTCTTTTGTCGCAATAAATGCTCTAACCCTAATTCATCTAGTTACTCTATATCAATACACCGAGATCGATAAAACATCTGTGGACCTCCAATTCAAAATACCATTTCCTTTAATGAGTTCAACAACATTTTTTTATAATTTATGCATCTATTGAACGTATCCACATCAGGTATCACTTTCCTATCAAGGGTTTATATGATTTTCTTTGACATCTCCCCCTAGGCCTAAACTCCTGAGACTAATTCTTGGAGGAATTACCAGAAGAAGGCTCTGGTGCTGGTACACTTTCTTCATTAGAGGGTTCTTTCTTTACCCATTTCTTCTGCATTTGTTGCCTGACCACATCTACAGTGATCTTCCCTTTTCCTTTGATGTCTTTCTACATATTCCTCTTTTGATTTACCAGACCTTTTTTGTTCGAGCAATGAGTTGCAATGTGACCAATTTTGTTGCAGTTGTAGCATACGACATTTCTCTTACCAAACCAGTTGTTCCACTGATTTCCTCTTGATCTACACTGGTTAGCAATATGGTCAATTCTATTGCATGTATAACATGTGATGTTTTTTGTGAAATTGATTCATCATACTTTTGCATTCATTTGACTTATGAACAATCTTATGACATTTAAAAAACTGACCTGAGAATGATAGACCACTTTGATTCATTCTACTTCAGCATTGAGTGGCCATGTGTCCAAATTTATTACATTTGAAATAGTATCCATTAAATCTTTGAGCATTAGGTTGCATTACTGGATACCTTTCATATTTTTTCCCTTGGTTTCTTTGTTTGAATCTTCTTTGCTCGGATTTGGAACTTTCTCCTTCTTCATATCCAAGACCTCGCTTTTCACAATGAGTCCTTTGACTTCCAATTAGTTCATCAAGCATGGAAGAACTAGATTTAAACTTCTCTTTGTACTCATTAGTAGCAGCAAGTTCATTCCTGAATGCTTCTTCATTGTTTTTAGACTGTTCCAGTTCATTGTCCAATCGGCTGCATAATTCCAATTTTTCTCTCAAGGACTGTGTCAGGTTCTCTTCATTTTTATTTTTGTCTTCAATCTCCTTGGTCATCTTCATCTTGATAGATTCCATCTCATGTTTTAGAACTGTATTCTCTTTAGTAAGCTTTTTACATTCTTTTGTCTTTTCTTTCAAGGCATGATTAAGTTGTTCTTCTTCAATACTCTTACTATCACTCTACTTGATCTTATCACATAGTTCCTTTTTCTTCTCTCTAGACTTGTTGATTGTGTCTTTCAGAGATTCAATGAATATCTCAACATCTGATAGGTTTCCTTGTAATTTATTAACTTCGGCCTTTGACTGATCAAGATCATCTAGGGCCACCAAAAATTTTTGTTGAAGACTACTTGAATCCTTTAAAACACCTTTCAAGATATCCCCAAGTGGTTAAACTTCTTCCAAAAGAACTAGCTCTGATACCAATTATTGGAAACAAGCTACACTGAGAGGGGGGGTTGAATCATTCAACCACAATGCATAAACAAGGAAATAAACACAACACCATAACACCAATATTTTTACATGGAAATCTTGTTAGGGGAAAAACCACGATGGATGGCCAATCCACAAGTATGATCTGAGTATACTCAAATGAAGATTACAAAATGGGAATGTGCTTGCATTCAGGTGCACTGCCTAGAGCTCACTGCTCAAAGGTTAGGCTCATTTCCTTACAAAGAAAATCAGATTAAAACCATCCAAATTTTTGAACTAAGAAAATTAGCATCTGCAAATGCCTGATTACAGTTCTGGGTAAACTCAATAATAGATCTGCTGACCAATAAACTGATTATTCACTTTTGCTTTGTTCTGCTAATACACATAGCACATATCTTCTATGCGCAAGTGAAATTGTGAATCATCGCTCTTCTGCTCTGCTCTTATTCTCTATTCGCATCAATAAATATATCACTTACACACCAAAATGATACAGATGATCATATATATATCCACAACATAGGATTTAGCTATACTTTGTCAACTTCAATAGAACACAAGAAAATTACAACTGTCGGCCTCAAATTATGAAAGATATGCAATGCGTACCCTCAATGGTCAGCCACAACTTGGCTAAGACCCAAACAAATATGTACAAACATAAAAAAATTTAACTAATTGGTTCTCATACATCCTCGATGTAATACATTCAAGAAGTCGGTCATAATACAAGAAAATACTGAGAGCAAGTCAACTAAATCTTCTAAATTTCACATGAACCGATACAAGTTGTTGCGCTTCTATAGAAAAAAATATAATATGCCAACAAATATTCCCTAGGATGTGCAATACAAAATAATAACCTAAAATCATCATGCAGATCGATGAACACTGTGTTATCGAATACTATATTCTTCCTTAACAAACTTTAATCTTCTTGTCGGTATGATCAATTGATAGTGTGCGTATATGATCATCGATTAGGGTTGCCATCAATGACAACACCAAGTGATACACAAAGTATCTCTTGCCAACAAGATAATGCTATCTAGGATAAAGACAAAATTTGATTAATTAACTAGATAATGTTGAGAATTACTTGATCAATAAATTAACCAATTAAAAGGGGATTAATTATGAAGAAATTAATTAAGAAAAAATTATTTGACTAACTAATACTAATTAATTAAGTAATGGAATGAGATGTCATGGGGAATTGATTAATTAATTAAATTAATTATTCATTGTGGTGTAGGGGGACACTAATATGTGTAATTGTCGACAAAAAGTGATATAACTTCTAGGTATCTACACTAGATTCACACAAAAGTGTCAAACAATCCTCTTCATGGTGTAAAGAAGCTAAAAAACCCAACTAATATCAATGAGTCAATTATATAGCATACAAAAAAAAAATTATTAATATTAAATCTACCATCATTGTTAGCTGTTGAATTGGAGATGTGTCATGAATCAATATATATCCCCATTATTTACTACCAACACTAACATCTAAAGGTCTAGATAGCCATTATCTATCCTCTTCATGTTCATAAATTAAATAATATACATGTTAATATTTAATAGAACATGGTTGTCTATGAGTTCAACTGTGGTAGGTTATGTGGTTGTGTGTTATCCTCATACATCTAACTCCAATTATAAATATACATCATCCACTTTCTTTATTCTCTTAATCCTACAAATTTGAAGACTATTTCACTTTTGATTTGAAATGTTTTATTTATTATTCTTATCTTAATCCTACAAATTTCAAGACTATTTCATTTTTGATTTGAAGTGTTTTATTTATTATTCTTATACTAGTTTATTTGACTAAAAATAATTCACATTAGTGACTAATTTGCATATGATTGATAGGACCCATTTCATTGATTAAACAAAATCTTAACTTTAGTTTCTAGCTTTGTGATCAACAATGAGGAATCATGCTTAACTCACCTTGACAGTCCTATTCGCATTTTTGAATCAATCTAATAAGTTGGAGTTCGACTTTGAGATGCAATTTATTATAAGTGCAAAGTTTTTCTATAATTTTAACCACACCAACAAGAGTGAGATCTAGAATTTATTTCACCAATTTATACATAACATTAGGCCTTTCCTAAATTGTTACAAAAAATGGAAAATTGAAATCCAAACCATTGATTTAGTTTTAGCCTCTAGTTGATGCAAGAGAATTTAGAAAGAGATTTAATCACACATAATGAGTTCTATTTTAGGATTGTCAGCTTGTGGAGATGTTAGATGGGCATTACATCATTAAATGGGGTGGCACCTATTTTCAACATTGGTGTTTCTTACTTCAATATTTGGTCACTCCTACTTGGTGTTAAAATTAAAGATTTTTGTCCTTTATTGAGTGGTTCAAGGTGATTGGATGGGAAAAAATAATTAAAAGAATTTTGAGAGCTATATCTTAGGAATAAATTGATGATTCTGATTTGATGGTAGAGTCATTGGATTTCAAATAATTATGTGGTAATTTAGGTTTCTATGAGTAATTTAGTTTGAAAGGAGAGTCATGGAAGTTCAAATTCTAATTTTTAATTTTTGTGGTAATTCATGTCTAATTTTTTTTTAGGTTAGTTGTGAAAAAATCTATTACATAATTATGTTAATTTTGAAAAACTCTATTATGAAGTACAAAATATTTTCATGGGTCATTTCATCATTGGTATTTTATTATAGGTGAGTTTTTTTTAGTCATAAATGTTTGTTGAATAGTTACTTTAATTCATGTAACCAGTAGATGTTGAAGTTTTTATGCACTTGATTGTAAATGAAACCTACTAGTGGATATAATATTGAATAAGTTACAGTTCATTTTTTCAATAATGATTATTTTCAAAAATTTCCTTTTATGTTCATGTAAGCTAATTGGATCAATAACCCTTCATTGGGTTCTTAGTCCTTGAACTACATCAATTGGTATCAGAGCGAGGTCCATCCTTGGGTTGGCATGAGAAGAGCTCTACTAGTGTTGAGAAAGACATTTCATACAAATGAATTTCAAGTGGGGTGCTAGTAGATGATGTGGGAGAGCTAAAGCATATAGAATTGTAAATTTAGCTCAAGGAATGAGGGAGATCCTAGTGATATTGGCTACAATGGATACAACTCAAAGAAGGGGACTTCACCTTGAATATGTGAGTGGAGAAGAAGTGGTGGATGTTATAGAGACCCAATTTCTTAGAGCCATATAAAATATTGGAGGCACACCCAAATTGGGTGCACCTTGTTATAATTAAAGCATGGATGGTGAAGAACTCATAGAATGGATTGTAGAGATGGAGATATACTTTGACTATGAATCTATGGAAGAGCCCAAGAAGGTAAATATTTTCTTGCACAAGATTAAAAGGCCATGTAGATTTTTGGTGGGACTATGTATAATTGAAAGACAGAGAAAAGGGAAAGAGAACAATAAAAATTGGGATAAAATGGTTATAAAAATGAAGACCAAATTCTTACTTTCAAATTATCACTTGAGTTTATTCAAAAGGTTATATAAATTGAGACAAAGAGAAGAAAATGTAAATGAATATACCAAGGAGTTCTACAAACTTACTATAAAGGCTAGACATCTAGAATATGACCTATAAAATATAACAAGGTATGTGAATGAACTACATTTAAATATCCAAGATGAAATTAATTTGTTAACCTTTAGAAGCATAGAGGAAGACTATCAAATTGATTTAAAGGCAAAAGAAAATTTATCCAAAAGGAAACAAATTAATTAAAGAGGAAGAGAAATGTCCACTATTGGAAAAGAACAAACAAATAGTAGCAGGGAACAACAAGCACATGAAGAAAAATGGTACTTCATAAAATAATAATTTCAATCAAGGTACAAGAGGAAGAGGATATTTATTAAGAGGAAGAGGTATAGGAAGAGGCTTTACAAGCTCATGCTACCAATGTGGAGAATTTAGGCATGTAGCATTTGAATGTCCCCAAATACAACACCACAATAATAAAAAGAATTTATAGAAATCATGTTGCACACGAAGATGCAAAAAGTGTTGCATCACCTCAAAATACAAAAGAACTAGAATAAGGAGAATCAATAATGTTCAAGAGAGTGTTAATAAAACCAGAGAAGGAGAAAAAACATCTTGAACAAAGAAGAAATTTTATTTAGGGTTGTGTGTGAATCAAGTGGAAAGTGTTGCAAGGTGATTGTGCATCATGGAAGTAAAAATAATATAGTCTCTCAAGAAATGGTAGAGAAACTCAAATTGAAGAAGCTTAAGAACCCCAACTCATACAAGGTCTCATGGTTGCAAAAATGACATCAATTAGTGGTAAGTGAGCAATTCTTAGTTCATTTTCAAATTGATAACTACAAATATTCAAAAGAATGTGTGATGCAATGCTTGTGGATGCTTGTCACATTCTTTTGGGTAGACCCTAGCAATTTGATAGAGATGCTATGTATAATGAAAGAAAAAATGTGCACACTAGTATGAAGGATTAAAATGCATTTGCTTTAAGCTCATTGAAGAAAAATATTGAAATAGATAGTAGTCTTATTGTATGTTTGAGCATAGAGAAATTTTTTTTGAAGGAAACAAAGAAGTTGGGTGTAATCCATATGAAACAAGTAGTGACAAGGAGAGAAGTGGTATTGAAGGTAAGAATAAATATTTCATGGAGGTGAAAGAATGCTCAAGAGAGGACACTAAATATGTTGATTTGAAGAATAAAATTCATAAATTTCAAGTTGGAGATTTGGTATTCACTCATGTACAAAATGAGACATTTATGAAGGGGATTCATGATGAGTTAAAATGGAAAGGACTAGAACCATGTTATGTCTTGAAGGAATTTGTAGTAGGTGATTATTAAATAAAGCTTCTAGGAGGAGTAAATATTTCACCAATTCTTTAAAGTGAAGGATTTGTACCCTTATTATGAAGGACAAACAAGTGTAGAAATAAATGAGTGTTCAAATGTATAAATGTATAAGAAAATGAAGAAGACAAAAATGAAAGTAGATAAGGGATGTGGAGTAATGAAGAAGAATGAGAAGGATGAAGAGATTCTTTAGATCAAAAGCAAAGATAGGATATCAATCCCAAGATTCTCTAAATGTTCAAAGTCTTAAATTTATGAAACATTTATTTTTACCTAGTGAATTTGATGCAAGAACATCTAGCAAGAGATGTAATCATAGATATTGAGTTCTAATTTAGGATTGGCAACTTGTGGAGATATTAGATGGGTGTTACATCCTTAAATTGGGTGGCACCTACTTTAAATATTGTCATTTCTTACTTTAATCCTTGGTCACTCCCACTTACTTGGTGTCAAAATTAGAGATTCTTGTCCTTTATTGAGTGGTTCAAGGTGATTAGTTAGAAAATAAGTAGAATTTTGAGAGTCATATCTTAGTAAGAAATTGGTGGTTCTAATTTGATTATAGAGTTGTTGGATTTCAAATGATTGTGTGGTAATTTGGGTTTCTATCAAAAATTTAGTTTGAAAGGAGAGTCATGGAAGTTCAAATTCTGGTTTTTAAGTTATGTGAAAAGTCAATTCTAGTTTAGTGTTAGATTAGTTGTGAAAATTTCTATTACAAAATTATGTTAGTTGTGAAAATCTCTATTATGAAGTATTGGATACTATCATGGGTCATTTTCTAATGGTATTTTCCTGTAGGTGAGTTTTGTTCAATCATATCTATTTGTTTTGATCATTTATAGTTCATCTAAACACTAGATGTTGAAGTTGTTATTTACCTATTTTTAAATGAAGCCTATTGACAGGTATAGCATTGAATAAGTTATAACTAATCATGTTCAATATTGCTTCTTTTTAGAATTTTCCTTTTATGTTCATGTAAGTTGCTTCCAAATCAATAGGCTTTAATTGGGTTCTTGGTCCTTGGACTACATCACTAATGTGGATAACAAGTTCCATGTGTCATTTAAAGACTTCCATTATTTTATAAAATTATATCACATCATTAGCTGATAAGCTTTCCTTGTGATCTTTCAAACCCAATAATTCATTGGAATATTATCAATAACTATAAAATTGTTTTACATCAAGAAATAAATTAGTCATTACAATTACCTACATTGTATTTGTTTTTGTAAGATATTATATAAAAACAAATAATGATTTAGATTCTAAATTTATATATCAAGTACCATGCTTATATAATTTCCTTCTTACACCAATTCAGATTGACTTGCTCAATGGTTCTCCTTGTTTGTTTGTTTATTGGACTTCCTTTCATGTTGCTAGACTATCCACAATTGACAAAAAATACTTTCATGATAACAATTTTTGGTTTTGGGCAGCTTGCCTTAACATTGCCTATTAATATTTGCTCTCTATTGATTGGAATTTGAGTAGGGTAAGTAGGGTCTTTTGTTGACATGGATTTGTATGTTTGTAGACAAGGTTTGAATATCGTGGATCAATACATTTTTTTGAGTCTTTCACCTTCAAATACCATTAGATAAATTAAAGATAAGATTCTTCGTCTTCTTTTAAAAAAAAGGAAAATAAAAGATTATATTGATTCTCCTGAAATATTTGTAAAATTATGTTTTCAGTTATTTTTATATTTTTCTTTCCTTTTAATAATTATATTTGCTTTTATGTTTATTGGTTGCCGAGAGAAGGTTGAGAAGAGAAGATATTTCAGGGTTTTGTTCTGCTCTGTTAACCGCATGAGGATGGAGATGGTGTACAACTTGAAATGGATACGCCCCGTGTTTAAACAGGTAACTTCTCCCTATTCTACAAAACAATACAAACCCTCATCTCAACACACACACAAACAGGAGAAAGCCCCTCCTCACATCACGCACAAATTTAATGTCATTCACTTCACTCGGACAATTAATGCCCTCTGTAAATCGGGAAACACAAACAAGGCCTGGGACCTTTTACATTCAGCCATATCTAAACGCCTTCCACTCGATGTTGTATCCTTCACTGCGCTTTTAGGTGGCCTTGGAAAGTTTGGTGATCACCGTAGAATCAACTCCCTTCTTGCTGAAATGAAAGAGATGGAAATGTATCCAAATGTTATCACTTATACCACCCTCATAAAGACTTTGTGTAAAGGGGGTCGAATTGAGGAAGCACTTGGGATTTTGCACAGAATGAGGCACGTTCGTTGTTCTCCTGATATTGTTACATACAACACCCTAATTGATGGGATCTGCAAAAAAGGTAGAGTAGATGAAGCTCTTATTTTATTTGCTGAGATGATACAAGCTGGCCTTTCTCCTGATATTGTTTCATGCAATACCCTAATTAATGGTCTTTGCAAGGTGGGTAGGGAAAATGAAGCTCTCAGGTTAGTAGCTGGAATGAGACATAGTGACTGCTCTCCAGATATTGTTACATATACCACCCTGATTGATGGTCTCTGCAAAATAGAAAGAGTAGATGAAGCTCTAGGATTAGTAGCTAAAATTTTACAAGACGGCCATTTTCTTAACACTTATACTTATACTAGCCTGATAGATGGCTTTTGCAAGGCTGGGAAAACAAACAAAGCCTACAATCTGTTTGTACAAATGATGGAGTTTGGTCCTTTGCCCAATGAAGTGACATTCAATGCAGTTATTAGTGGACTGTGCAAAGATGGCAGGATGGACAAAGCTTGGGATTGTTTTCATAACATGTCGAAAAAGGGTTTACAACCAGATGTAATTACTTATAGTTCTTTAATATGCGGCCTATGTGAATTACATGAGGTGGAAAAGGCTCAAAAGTTGTTCAACGAGATGCTAGGAAAAGGCTTCTCACCAGATGTTGTAAGTTACAGCACTCTGATTGCTGGTTTATGTCAGAGTAACAGGGAAAAGGAAGCATTTACCCTTCTTTCTGAGATGGAAAACAGGGGACATCTTCCTAATGTAATTACATATACTACACTAATTTGTGCTCTCTGTAGAACAGGAGACATGAACATGGTAGGAAAGATGTTAGAGGAGATGGCAACAAAGGATTTGAAACCTGATGAAGTGACATACCACACAGTCATTGATGGTCTGTTGAAGGCAGGAGATTTCAGTAGTGCACATTTGCTGATTAATAAGATGCTAGATGAAGGCTTGACTTCTGATGCAGTCATTTATACCAGTCTGATCAATGTCCATTGCAAAATTGGTGAAATAGATGAGGCCTTGAGGCATTTTGGAAAGATGAAAGTGGTTGGCATTACTCCAACTATTAAAGTTTATAATATATTGATTAACTTTTTTTGCAAGGAAAACAAAGTAGACAGTGCTTTCTCAATGCTGGACGAGATGAGAGCAAAGGGTTTGGTTCCAAACATTTTCACATATAATATATTACTTTGTACCTTACGCCATGGGCATGACCTTGAAAAAACTCTTTTGTTGATGGATCAAATGAAGAAAGAAGGCTGTGCTCCGAATGATACCACTGTTCGGATACTTGACTGGCTGGTTGATGTTGGTCAAATGAAAAAATTATGTGACTTTGTAAATGATGATTCTTTTATTATTTTTAGGGAAGCATAACTCTTATCCTTTGGTGTGTGCTAGCCATATTAAAATCACACCTGGTTATATTTTTTCCGAGCCACTCACTTCAGTGTCACTCATGCATAGAACCTTACTTTTGTGCAAGGATGGGAGAGTTAGTTAATGTTAATGTTAGTTATTCAAAACTATTCCTGAATTAGATTGTGTGATACTTTTGAATCTGATCTAAAAACAGTTTTGAACAATTTCATGGATTATGGAAATCTGTGATCTTTAATCGATGTTAATTATATTATCTCTTAGCTTCACTAGCTCTAATGATATATGATAGTTTAGAATGAAAGCATGACTTGACGATTCCTTCTCATTATTGAAAATCTTTTTGTCAGTAGGTTACAGTTGCAAGCAATTCCATTATTCTACTTAAAAAATAGATTTATACATAGTATGAAATATTTTAGGGCTAGCACTACAAGCATTAACTTACAGAGGTAGTTGTAAAGGTGTATGCCACATTGAGTTCATTATTTTTCTGTTAGCCTCAAAATGAGGCATCTATTGGGTGCCCTCAACGGCAACCTAGAATCTGTATCAGAACTAAAATATGAATTGAGTTGTGAGTTGTGGCAATCCAAAGCTGTCAACTGCTTATTTAACTTTTCTATACTCAATGTGACTAATTTAACACAACTTGAAAAAACTAAAAAGATTTTTGATGAGCAAAATACTATGCTGGAGTTAAGGTCAGTATTTGCATATATAGCTTTAGTGAAACAAACTTAATATCTGCAGCTAACTGATATGACCATGCAAACCAGGTCATGATGGTAAAAAAATTGTATTTCCTGTCATGGCCAGATTGCATTTGTGCTTGTATTCATAAAAAAAATTGATTGATGGTTTGAGTAATTTTGGTATCTCAATTTATTGAGCAGCAGCCAAATGTGTCCATTCATGCTATTTAACATCCAATTTGTTTCATTCTCTTTGTTTGAAAGGAAACATATAAAATTGAAACCTCTTAGATTTTCATAATCCAATTAGTCTAGCCTCTAGGGGTTCATATTGTGACAAGCAATATCATCTCTTGTATCATAAAGTTTTTGTTTTGGTATGGTCTCAAATTTAGGAGGCAAATTAAGGATGTTTAATCTACTAGAACGTGAATATTTTGATTCTGGTTGCTCGGTATACGCAAATGATAATTCTAGTTAATGCATCTCATATAATAAATTATCAAGACTTCTCATCAATCTTTTGTGTGCCCTAAGATTCTTTTTTGTTTTCATTGGTAGATGAATTGGAGACATAAGAATTATACTATTTGTCATTCTATTCTTCAACCAGAGACTGAACAGGTGGAAGCATTTGGTCAATAGCTCTGATAGTCCCTTCCAATGCATTTTCTCCATCCCAACCTTGTTCATATCAATGTCTTCTACAGCAGACAAATCATGGTATTGAGGAAGAAGAATTCTTATAGAATCGTTTACATCTAATTTATTCACCCCTGTGTACCCTTTTTGCTGATTCTTCTCCAGATTTTCACTTACATAAGGATGATTTAATGCAAACTGATTTTCTTATACGAAAAGTGCCCTAGAAAAAGAAATCTATTCCAATGCTGATAGTTGTTTGCAAGCTGGTTTAGGGAAAAAAGAGTGCAACATCCTTGGGCAAGAGCTCGGAAACTGTATTGGCAAAAAAAAGTGCAAGCCTAACATAAATAGCTCTAGTACAATGACATGAAAACCTATTATATCATGAGTGTTAATTAAAAGTTTTCATAATTATATATTAATTTGTAAAATTATATATAATTTTTTTATTCATTATAAATATCAAAATAATTTATTAATAATGAAGGGATTGAGTTCAATTGATAAAGATGATATTGTGTTATTCATAACTGAAAAATTCAGAACTGACAATAACTTAGCTGACTCAATTTTTTTTTTTTAAACTCAGAAAAAAAACTTAGATTTTTTATTACACATTAAAAAACACTTAATTTGTTAAAAAAACAATTCAAAAACATCATATGAGCCAACTGGCATTTATCAAATGCATGCAAATTGAAATGAGACTACTTAAAAAAGCAAAGTCAAAAAGGATGAAAAATAATGCTAGACTAGTGATGGAGAAAAGTATAGCGCTTAGTTATTGCACCAGTAACTCGTGAGGCATTTTGATTTGTGAATTTCTTAAAAAACACAACTTACTAGTTATGCAAATACCATGGCATAAGTTTTGCAAGTAACATGACTTGTGAGCACTTGCGAGTTGCTAAATCTAGGGTAAGGAGTTTCATGAATAACATGATTTTTGGAAGTGTGATTGGGGTAGGTTAATCTTTGGATGATTTTGATAGATGGATTCTTTTGCTTGTGACAATTCAGTCAAAGGAAGCTTCTAGAATAGATTATGCTCTATGGTGTTTTTGGGTCGAGGATGACAAGATGGTAAAGTTTATCATCAAGGTTCAAATTTTTGGAAGTGTGATTGGGGTAGGTTAATCTTTGGATGATTTTGATAGATTGTATCCTTTTGCTTGTGACAACTCAGTCAAAGGAAGCTTCTAGAATAGACTATGCTCTATGGTATTTTTGGGCCGAGGATGACAAGATGGTAAAGCACGTGTTTTAAGGACAACAATTTGAGGATCATTTTTAGGGATGGTAGAGAGATGGCAACACACACACACACACACACGTATATACACATATACATACAAATATACATACATATATACATATATGTATATACATGCATGCATGCATACATACATACATATGCATTTGTATATTTATGTACATATGTACACATATATAATACATATGCATACACATATACACATGTATTATATAAGTATACATATGTACATACATACATATGTATTTGTATATTTATGTGCATATGTATACATATGTACACACACACACACATATATATAGTGAGAGATTTCTACAAGTTGATACATAATAATATAACATTAGTAATATAACATGACACTATTAAAACGAAGGTAGATGATGTCTGTAGAAGCTTGTACACCAACCACAATCCTAAGAAAAAAATTTGCCTACACTTCTAATGCAATACCGCATTGTACCAAACCATGGCCAATGCACCTTTAGTCTCTTTTGCAACTGACAATAATAACTAACTCTAATACCCCTTGTTGTAGTAGCTTAGCTTAAGGAGGCTTTTGGAAAAAATGTATATTTAGTCATGTTGAATCAACATAAAAGGAAAATATACTAGATATCTATTTGGGATTTTTCTTTCTTTAGACTTTACCTTGCTTTGGAATTGTACTTTAAGGGTGTAAGGAATCTAGGGGCATGCCAAACCTTAGTATGATTACAAGGATGAAGCATTATGAATAACCAAGGTTGGACAAGACCAATAGATGAAAGAAAGCTCCTCTCCCCTGCTTTGAGCTTTGTTGGCCTCAAGGGGGTATTCATATCTATTCCTCTAAGGATTTGTTGCCAATGGTGGGTGAACCCACAATAGCAAGTGCCACTTGTGGGAAATCAAAAAATTGGATCAAAAGGGGAAAGAAAATTTCCAATCACCTTCATTTGAAGGTTTTCTTCGAACAAAGGGTACCTTTGAATGAAGATGACACATAGATAGCCTTCATTTAAAGGTCCATGCAACTTAGCAAGACTATTTTAATATTTTCTTGGGTTAGGAATGTGCCTTTGAACAAAGGTGCCTTTAAACAAAGACTCCTTTGTTTGAAGACCGTGTCAATTAAAAAAAGGAATTTTAGCCCTTATGGGCTATTATTTAAAAAAATCATTATAGTAGACCTTTGTGAAATCGTGACACCAAACACACAATTTTCCACATCAATAACACATTGTGCCATGTCAATGCCACGTTAAAGGTATATCATAGGTGTGCTTCAAAAAAAGGTCATGGATAGCTAACATGGATGACCAAGGCTAGTGAGGTAGGAAAAAGATCATTGGAGCCATGTATGTAGGTTCATACTTGGAGTGCTAGGTTGAATCTTCATTTACCATTTCCAAATATAATATGATGCGAATTTATTGAATGATCTTGTTTTCTTTGGACCATTGTTTTCTTAATTTACATGCAAAAGAAAATCCCTTGTTTTTATTTTCCTTGAGATAAAGCCCTAGGTTAAATCCCTTCATTATCATCACCTTTTCATAAATGCCTATTATTGAATATTTGACCATGGAGATAATTATAATCACAATGCTCACATTGAATCACTTGAGATTGAAAAGAAGTGAGAGAACCAAAATAAATCACAAATCTTAAAGTAGGACATAAACAAGTTAGGCGATAATACATTCATTGGTCTTATTTGATGAAATCCAATACCTTATTTTGATCAAATATTACAAATTAGAGATGTTGAAAGGAATAGTGAAATTGTCGGGGCCACTTATTTTCCTCATGGATTCCATTCAATCTCATTTCCATGCTTCTTCTATCATCCTTCACTCAAGTAATTCTAACTACCTACATTATCTTTTCACCCTCGTACTTCTTTGTTTCCCCACACATAGAATTAGCACCCCTTGGCCATCACAATTCATCCCACATGTCCCCTATCATCCCTTCCATCATTACACCTACCCTCCACACCCATATCTCTTAGACACATATTTTCTATTGTATCCCCCATTCATGATTTCTTGGTGTGGATAAGTTGTAAAATTGCTATTGTTTGTTTGGCTATTGAAGTATGTGATGCTTAAAATAGAGTGTACTATGTTAGTCAAGATTAGTCCAATCCTTCAAGTCCCTTGCCAATTACCTCAACCACACCACATAGATCAAGATTTTATTCACCCATAACATCAACACCCCTTGGCCATCCCATGGTGTAAGGAATCTAGGGGTGTGTCAGACCTTAGAATGACTACAAGGATGAAGCATTATGAATAACCAAGGTTGAACAAGTCCAACACATTAGAGATAGATCCTCTCTCCTACTTTGAGCTTTGTCAAACTCAAAGGGATATTCCCTTATATTTCTTTAAGAATTTGATACTAGTGGTGGGTGAACCCATAATACTAAGTCCCACTTGTGGGACATCAAAAATTTGGATTAGAAGGAGATAGAAAACTTCCAATCACTTTTGTTTCAAGGTTTTTATTTAAGAAAAGGTACCTTTGAATGAAGATGAAGCATACATAACCTTCATTTGAAGATCCCAATGACTAAGTGGGACTATTTTAGTATTTTCTTAGGTTAGGAATGTGCCTTAAAATGAAGGTATCTTCAAACAAAGAATCCTTTCATTCAAAGATCTTATCAAATTTTTGTAAAGACCTCTTTTAGCCCTAATAGGCTATTATTTGGAAAAACGATTGCAATAGGTTTTCGAAATTGTGACTCCTGTTGGGTGAAAATAATGTAATCAACTTTTCAATAGATTACACCATCTAGACTTCAGCCACAGCTATGTGAGATTAATCTCTCCTCTCAGAAAGGGGAGGCGCCCTTCTTACTGCTAATTAGAAGTTGTAGTAAACTTAAAGGAATACTTACAAAATGTACACTGTACTCATGAAATGGGGGGGTGTGTGTTACATTCATACTTCTCTCTTTTTTCAGAGAAGATGTTTACAATGCTTCACTATGAAAAGCTTTAGATCTGAACAACTTAAACTTAAACAACAACAGGAATGCCGATATTCCTATCTTGACAAAGCACAACTTAGAAATACTAGGTATGATTTATAATAACAGAAGATAAAAAGAAAAGGGAAGGCTCACGAACGCACAAAGTCATTCCATAGCCTTTTCAAAGTGGGATCTTGTAATGGTATCGTTCATTGTATTAGAAGCACAAAGTCTTCTTAGATACAACGATTCCTCGAACAACATGAATGATTACAAGCACAAAGTCCTGTAGATCGTTCAACAAAAATCTTCAAACATAAACAAATCCAAATGATAAATGTAACACAAAGTTTACATCAACCACTTGAAGCCCTTTCAATCTCATACACAAATCGCTACTGATATAATCAACACACAAAACGATCAATTCCAACACAAAGTTTGGCATGCAATCTTCTTCTTTATTGATTAGATCTGAATTCACAATATTGAACACAAAGTCTCAATGCTTGTTTCAAAAGAGCAGCACTTCATTGCAAAATCTCAAAAGGTAACTATTACAAAAGAAATCCCTCTTATTTATAGAAAAGAGGGAAGAGAAAAATTAGGGAATCAGATGAGTAAAAATAGGAAACCCTAATCTAACTAAGTGTAATTTATTTCTATGTAATTACATCTCATAATTTTGGTGTAATTACATTTTACAAAAAGACATTTAAGATGTCAAAAACTATTTACAAGATGCATAGAGCGAAGCATCAAAATGTTCAACACTGGGAGATTAGGAATCTTCATGGTTCCTGGTTGGGCGCGGAGTCTTCATATTTCTTCCTGGTCTCCTGCATGAACGCATCATCTGGGTCGACTGTGTAATCAACAAGGGTGTGAACTCTTGTGATCAACCTTCTGGCAGATGAATGAATTTTGTTGCCCCTGTGAAGATGCGTCTTGATATTATCAAGTGTCAATCGTATATCGCAAATGACATGTATCGAGGCTTTTGAAAAACTGGCATCCTCAACTTGCAACATGACTTCTTTGTAGATCTGGGATAGTTCACTAGATCAGAAAATGTCACCTTCGAGATCACTTGATGAAATTTGGAAAGAAACTGCAAGGGTGGTGAATCAACAGGCGTTAGCAAAAAAAGTAGCATTGGGAAGCGTGAAGTGAGCAAACGATGTTGAGCTACTATTTTTTGGCCATGTGGTGCGGAAAACGAGGAGCGAAAATGAGCGTGCAGGCGAAAACTGAAGATAAAACACTTTTCCAAGTGTTAGAGAAAAAGTGTAGATTTTGGTGCTCGGGCGATGAAAATCACCGCTCGAGCACCGAAGTGATATTTCATTTTGGTGTCGAGGCGGTGAAAATCACCGCTCGAGCACCGACATTGCAAAACAGTTTGGTGTTGTGGCGGTGATTTTCACTGCCTCGACACTTGGGTATATTTATGTGGGGGTGTCAGGGCGGTGAAAATCACCGCCAAGACACCGCTATTACTTGGTGCCTTCGTGCGATGGTATTGTAAAACCTCGCCTATACACTGAGGTTTCAAAACAGTTTGGAGAATTGGCGACTCTAACCACGAAGTGCTAGGTTTTGAATCGTAGGGAAAAATGATAGCAACACACGAGAAATACAACGACATGAACAATGACATGAAGAACGCCAAAGACAAGAGAGAAATGAAAGTATTCAAAACCTAAACAAAGAAAACTAACAATCGAAACAAAACAAAGATGCGCACATACCTATGATAGTCGTGGTGAAGATGGAGGCACAAAACGCGCGCTGGAGGAAAACACCAAGAAAGATCTTTAATGAAGGCAACTCGAAATGGCACAGGAAGACACGAAGTATGAAGAGGAGACGTTAAAAACAAAGTGAGGAGATAACTTATGTTAAAAAGTTAATAAAACCTAGAAAACAACCCAAGTCGCGCGCATTGAATGCGGCTGAAAAGACTCAAAACTCAACTTAGAATTAGGTGCTCGGGCGGTGATTTTCACCACTCGAGCACCAACTCAAAACATGACTTAAGGTGCAACGGCGGTGAATTTCACTGCTCGAGTATCAACAGTTTAAAAACTAAGTTAGGTGCTACGGCGGTGAATTTCACCGCCCAAGCACCAAAAACATTTTGAGGAAAACGGTGCAACGGCGGTGAATTTCACCACTTGAGCACCAAAAACTAGAAAAATTAACTTAACTCCTGGGATAAAAAGGAGTCAGACCTTAAACTCGAACTTGAGCCCATCATCACCTACCCAAACTAGGTAGGATTAGAGACTTCGTAAAACAATTTTTTGCCTCGTTTTACGTGCTTGAAACACACGGTCCTAGGAAACGAACTAGTTTCGTAGGGGGTTATCTGCGAATCGAGAGCTGCTAGATTCTGTGATAATAGCTGGCTCCTGCTAGGGATCTTTTTTCAGTCGTTCTTTCAAATGAATGAAGAGAGAAGAACCACCAGAATTCAAGTGCCTTTATCCATTCATTGGGCTTGAAGTCAAACGACAATGACACAAAACAAAAAGACACAAGGACTTAAAAATAAGAATAAAAATACTTACCTCTAGAACGCTCGCTATTTTAACACACAAAGTGTTTGAGATGTTGTTCGCTGTGTGGAAGAGTGAACGACGTTCCATCTTTGTATGCTAACAAGAAACTATTTTCACCGCACAATTGGTGAACCAGGAAGGGTCCAGTCCATAGTGAATCAAACTTCCCATGCATACATTTTGGCTCTCTCAGTTTGTCCCATAGGAGAACGAGGTCGCCAATTTGAAAGTCCCTGGATTTAGCTTTCTTATCAAATAGTTTCTTTACTTGTTGCTAGTGTTCAGAAATGTGATCAGCAACTTGGACATGCTTTTCTTCCAATTCGGAGAGATACATTATGCATTTGTCCGTAGAATTTTCAAAGGTCTCATCGTCGATAGCCTTTGCTAGCTTGAGGGATGGGAATTCCAGAGTTATGGGTAATTCGGCATTTAGCCCATACAAGAGTTGAAAAGGAGAAATGCCAATTGCCCGCTTGGGAGTGATCCTGTCCACCCACAAGGCATCATACAAGCCTTATGCCAAAGACGTTGATTTTCATTTACTAGCTTTCGGATGATGGTCACTAGATTTTTGTTGCTCGATTCAGCTTGACCATTACCCTGTGGATAATAATCAGAAGAATGTGACAAGGTTATGCCATGTTCAAAACAAAACTCGGTGATTTCGTTTGATGAAAAGGCAGAAGCATTGTCGGCAATGATTTTGTTTGGTACGCCAAACCTGGAAATGATATTCTCTTTCAAGAATTCGCACATTACTTCAGTTGTTGCGCGCTTAGTGGGAATTGCCTCTACCCACTTGGTAAAATAGTCAGTAGCAGTCAGAACATAGACATGTCCAGCACTGGAAGATGGATTAATTGCACCTATGAAGTCTATTCCCCATTGTTGGAAAGGTTCTTCGATTACCATAGGCTTTAGTGGTAAAGCTGCTAGTTTGGGTCTGCCAACAAATTGTTGACATAAATTGCACCTACGTACCCAGGAGTATGCATCTTGGAAGAGCGTAGGCCAATAGTATTTTGCTCTCAAAATTTTGTGAGCAGGGACCGGTGCTAAGAAATGTCCTCCACACGCCAAGTCATGGTATGATTTTAACAATTTTTCTTGTTGTTCCTTGTCCACACACCGTAGAAAGGTACAATCAATGGTGCGCTTATACAAGCCATTATCCCATAAGACAAAATTTGTTGATTTTAACTTGACATTCCTTTTTTCTTTTGATGTCAAGTTGTTGGGGCATTCACC
Organism: Sequoiadendron giganteum; assembly: GCA_007115665.2. NCBI lineage: Eukaryota > Viridiplantae > Streptophyta > Pinopsida > Cupressales > Cupressaceae > Sequoiadendron > Sequoiadendron giganteum. Next base: position 113,414,839 of record CM021103.1, on the reverse strand, counting down.
TTATGTGAGAAAATGAGCGATATTAGAGAACCACTCATCAGTGGTGCTGACAAATAGCACAAGGGGTAGTTCATTGAAATTTTCTTCCGCATCTAGAACTTATTCATCCTCTGAAACTTCTTCGTCAGGGTTGTTCTCAGCAATGAGTTGACACAAACCACCTCCCCGTATCAATTTGGTGGGTTTAATCTCCAGGTGATACTCTTGAATCTTGGCAACCCAATTGCCTCTTTTTGTCCTGAATTTCTGCTGTGTTAGAATTGACTTAACAGTTGTATCTGGAACCAAGACCTTGACGTGATTATTCAGGATGTAAAACAGAAAATGCTTGACAGCATTGACTATGACAAAGGCGTGTTTTTCCATCTGAGAATACTTCAACTTGTAGTTCTTGAGGGGGCAACTCATGAATGCAATGGGCGATTCAAAACCTTCATGATTTTCTTGTACCAAAATGGCTGAAAGTGTATGCTCGGAAGCATAACTATACATTATAAAATCTTTGGTAAAATTAGGACAAACCAATATAGGAGCATGAGCGATCGCCTCCTTGATGTTGTCAAATGAAGCTTTCCCTTCTGTAGTCCAGTGGAAGGTAGTGTTACCTTTCATCATGTCTACAATATGACGAGTTTTTTCTGCAAAGTCTGGGAGGAACCTTCGCAGGAAATTTACCTTACCAAAAAATGAGTGAACCGCCTTCTTGCTTGATGGCAGGGAGAGGGTTCAGATGCCATTAACTCTTTCTGAATCAATCTTGATTCCTTCGGTGGAGACTATATGGCCAAGTAGTTTTCCCTCCGTAACCCCAAAGACTGACTTTTTTGGGTTGAGGGAAATGCCATGCTGACGGCATCTCTCCAAGATTTGTCTCAGGTGATTACAGTGCTTGTGACGCCTTTTGGAATATACTGTGAGGTCATCAAGATACACCACAATGAACTTACCCATTACGTCATAGAAAGCCAAGTCCATAGCATGTTGGAAAGTAGCACCGACGTTTATCAAACCAAAGGGCATCCGGCGGTATGCAAAGGTACCCCATAGTGTCGTGAAAGCGGTCTTGTGTTGATCATCTATGGTGACCTCAATTTGATTGTAATTGGAGAAACCGTCCAACATGGAGAGCATCTCGGATCCGGTCACATTTTACAATACTTGATCCATGACAGGAAGAGGGTAATTGTCTTTAAGTGACAACTGGTTGAGATTTCTAAAATCAACGCAGATGCGGATCTCACCATTCTTCTTGCGCACAGGGACGATATTTGCTATCCATATCGAATGGTGAATTGGGAAGATTATCTGTGCATTCAACATCTTCTGGACTTCTGCAAGAATTATTCCAGAAATATTTGGGTTGTACTGCCTTTGCTTTTACTTAAAAGGTGAAGCTCCAACCTTCAGTGGGATATCATGGTGCACTTCCTTTGGTCGGAAAGATTTGAAATCTTCATATGAATATGCTAGAACATCCATATATTCTTGTAATAGCCTAGTGAACTGGATCCTTTCTTCTGGGGTGCAACATTTGCCGATGTTTACCATCTTGGGATTAGCTTCAGTTCCCAAATTGTATTGCTCAACCTCATTAGACGAATCAGAGTCGGTGAGCTACTGTTTGACATAGTGGTCATGTTTGTCAAAGAGCCTTTCTAGGGATACCAACCCCTTGGGGATTTTATTCCCTTTAAGTTGTCAGAATTCTTCGCCGGAAACTAGATCTAGGCTAGACACAGATTCTCGCAGAGGAGAATCACTTCCTTCGAAGTACAATTCGTTCAAATTCTCTGCCTTTTCTAAGAAGGCAACTATCTGATGATCGTCGTTGAAGATCTGCCAATTCTCTGAATTTCCGGGGACACTTGGATGGAAAACCAACTCGATGGTGTAGGTAGAACCTTGAAAATCCTTGTGCGGTATGAGAAGCGTTGCTGACACTGCCAAAGAATCGGCCCTTCCATTGTATTCCCTTGGTACCACAGAAATATCAAAAGCATCAAACTCTTCGATGCAATCCCAAACAAGATTGCGGTAATGCCTAAGCCTGTCATTTTTTTTTGGTTTAGGTTTCTTACCTAACATACTATTAGCTCAGCATCACCTTGTGCATGGAAGTTTTTAATACCTTTTTTATGCACTAGTTGCATTCCCAACAACAAGGCTTCGTATTTCGCAGTGTTATTGGTATTATCAAACTGTAGCTTGAAAGAAAAAGGGAAGATCTTTCCATTAGGAGAAATGAAGATTATTCCTACTCCGGAACCGGTTGAAGAACAACTACCATCGAACTCTAACAACCAAACACCATTCGGATCACCGAGGCTAACGGTATCAAAATTTGAAAACTTATCTTTTGGCAAAGTTTCGGGATCTGATGTTGATGAATCATCTGGTGATGAGTCATTTGTCAAAGAAAGAGATTCGGCACTTTCCAACTCATGTGCCATCAAAGATTCACCAACCTCTTGAGTTTGAAGATAATAATTCCCCATTCCTGAAGATTCAAACAAGATCTGAGCTCTTGGGTCATCTGATGGGGTTATGGAGAATTTTGCTTCTTTCTCGGGAATGAGCTTTTGCATTACACCCTTCACTGGTATTCTGGCTTCAGACATATCCATACTTAATTCTCCACCAACATCCTTGCGGAAATTCCGCCCTAGGAGAATTCCATATGATGCTGGTACATCAGCCACTAGGACTATCATTTTGATCTTTTTATCAGGATATGCGACAAACGCATATTGCACATCTTTGATCTGACCGATCAAGGGCACTTGTTTATTTTCCATAGAAAAGCAATGGATAAATGTTTTGGTCATTTCTAGACCCAAGGTAGTGGCTACTTTGGCAAGCATCACGTTGTCGGATGCACCAGAGTCTATGACACAATTACTTAATTTAAAGCCATTTACTAGCAAGGAGATAAAGAATGGATCAATGCATCCAGAAGCAGTTGGGGGATTGGATACCAAATTATTCTGAGTAACCTTTGGTTTAGGAGTAATTGGGACCTCAGGAGGTGAATCCTGAGTTGGAGTAATTCCTTGATTCTTGACGAATTGGAGAAGCCTGTCAAATTGGTCAGGATTAGCTTCGAGATATTTGGCCTCAGACATTTGAACCTTGGTTCTTTTTGCATGGTCGATAATATCAAAGGCTTGGAAAGAATTTTGTAAACTAGATGTAGTGATTTCACTAATTGGTTTAACAAAAGGCACATTGGTCTTGGGAACCGGGTGATTAGCTTTGGGTACAACGGGAGTTGGAATTGAGGAATGTGGCGCACTAGCTTGTGGATTTACCGCTTTTTTAGGTTGCCATGGGAGGGGAGATCCTCTTTTGGCAATCGTGACAGGCGGATTTTCCTTTTTAGGTGGGGCAACAGCTTGAACCTTGTCAAGTTGGTTTTGTTGGTGCTGCGTAAAGACAGCATAAGTATATGTCACCAAGTCATCTGATTCCTCTTCATCCGTTATCTGCAAGTAGCTAATCTTGGAGTCGCTAGCCGATTCTGTCTCTTCCTCTTGGAAAAGATCAGCATTTTGTTCTTCATGATAATCTGGCTGAGCATAATCTTCTTGTTCAATTTCATAATATCTTGCAGCAGTGTTGGTAGGTGGGGCTTCAAGAGCGAGCCTACCTGGTGGTGTCGGACGATGATTTTGTGTTTTGTTCCTAGCGTAATTGGGGAAATTCCTTTTGGGGACGTCCTTGTAATTTGTGTTATTGTTGGCCACTTGCTTCTTCAGAGCGAGGAGCTCATTCGCCAACCATTGCATCATAGGGTCAGTGAAATTGGAATTGGTGCTAGGAGTGATGGCATTGGATGCTGAAGACCCTGATGCTTGCATCCTTTTGTTGGTGTTGGAGTTGTCGTTGATTTTGATCTCTCCGGCTAGGATCATATCATCTTCAAGGCTTGTAGCTAATTGTTGTGTCGCTTCAACATTAGCCAGAGTTTCCCTACGTAAGAAGAAACTTACCTTGGGTAACTGGGTATTGATGAAAAAGCACTTCAAGTTGTGATCTATAGGTTTAGCATCTTGTGGGATCCATGTCACCAACTTGTTGAATTTTTCCACAAATTCCCTCATAGGTTCATGAGCCTCCTTTCGCATGGTTTGTCAATTGTGCTAACAAAGCATGCGCATCTTCAGCGGGCTTGAATCTCTCCTCGAACTTGGTTCGGAGGGTAGCCCAGCTAGTGATCGAAGCGTTGGGAAGAGTATAAAACCATTCGGCAACAACCCCTTGGAGGGATTCGATGAAGAGTCTCACAAAAACGTCTTCATGTTCGATGTCCAAAATGCCACAAATAATGTAGAAGGCAGCAATGTGTTCATCAGGATGTTGCTTGCCATCACCGGTGAATTTCGGGAGATGTTTCCTTGAAACATGTGGGAGATCATGCAGTGGTGTAGCCAAACGTAGGGGACCAAAGGCATTCCCCCATGGTCCAGCAAGTGGTGAGGCCATTACTGGTTGCACGATAGATGCTTGAGTTGGATGTATGTTGTATACTGACCAAACAGGTGGGAAAGCAAATTTTTCTTTGCACAGAGGAAAACTCGTAGCACATTGCAATGGTGACCTCGTTCGTAAAGGATTAAAAGGAAAGTTACATTACAGCAACTCTTCAAACAGAGGATCTGTAACTCCTTGGGCCCTCAAACTTCGTGTGTAGCTTCGGTCCGCCAGAATGTAGATCTAAAAAAGATGAAGATTTATAGAGAAAAAATTACAAGATACAATAAGAAACTGGAAAGCATATTCACTTCAATCAAAAGCTTGAGGCTTGGATTGCGTGATTCATTCCCCAATGGAGTCGCCAAAAAATTGTTGGGTGAAAATAATGTAATCAACTTTTCAATGGATTACACCATCTAGACTTCAGCCACAGCTATGTGAGATTAATCTCTCCTCTCAAAAAGGGGAGGCACCCTTCTTACTGCTAATTAGAAGTTGTAGTAAACTTAAAGGAATACTTACAAAATGTACACTGTACTCATGAAATGGGGGGGGTGTGTTACATTCATACTTCTCTCTTTTTTCAGAGAAGATGTTTACAATGCTTCACTACGAAAAGCTTTAGATCTGAACAACTTAAACTTAAACAACAACAGTAATGCCGATATTCCTATCTTGACAAAGCATAGCTTAGAAATACCAAGTATGATTTATAATAACAAAAGATAAAAAGAAAAGGGAAGGCTCACGAAGGCACAAAGTCATTTCGTAGCCTTTTCAAAGTGGGATCTTGTAATGGTATCGTTCGTTATATTAGAAGCACAAAGTCTTCTTAGATACAGTGATTCCTCAAACAACATGAATGATTACAAGCACAAAGTCTTGTAGATCCTTCAACAAAAATCTTCAAACATAAACAAATCCAAACGATAAATGTAACACAAAGTTTACATCAACCACTTGAAGCCCTTTCAATCTCATACACAAATCGCTACTGATATAATCAACACACAAAACGATTGATTCCAACACAAAGTCTGGCATGCAATCTTCTTCTTTATTGATTAGATCTGAATTCACAATATTGAACACAAAGTCTCAATGCTTGTTTCAAAAGAGCAGCACTTCGTTGCAAAATCTCAAAAGGTAACTATTACAAAAGAAATCCCTCTTATTTATAGAAAAGAGGGAAGAGCAAAATTAGGGAATCAGATGAGTAAAAATAGGAAACCCTAATCTAACTAAGTGTAATTTATTTCTATGTAATTACATCTCATAATTTTGGTGTAATTACATTTTACAGAAAGACATTTAAGATGTCAAAAACTATTTACAAGATGCATAAAGGGAAGCATCAAAATGTTCAACACTGGGAGATTAGGAATCTTCATGGTTCCTGGTTGGGCGTGGAGTCTTCATATTTCTTCCTGGTCTCCTGCATGAATGCATCATCTGGGCCGACTGTGTAATCAACAAGGGTGTGAACTCTTGTGATCAACCTTCTGGCGGATGAATGAATTTTCTTGCCCCTGTGAAGATGCGTCTTGATATTATCAAGTGTCAGTCATATATCGCAAATGACATGTATTGAGGCTTTTGAAAAACTGGCATCCTCAACTTGCAACATGACTTCTTTGTAGATCTGGGATAGTTCACTAGATCAGAAAATGTCACCTTCGAGATCACTTGATGAAATTTGGAAAGAAACTACAAGGGTGGTGAATCAATAGGCATTAGCAAAAAAAGAAGCATTGGGAAGCGTGAAGTGAGCAAATGATGTTGAGCTACTGTGTTTTGGCCATGTGGTGCAAAAAATGAGGAGCGAAAATGAGCGTGGAGGCGAAAATTGAAGATAAAACACTTTTCCAAGTGTTAGAGAAAAAGTGCAGATTTTGGTGCTCGGGCGGTGAAAATCACCGCTCGAGCACCTAAGTGATATTTCATTTTGGTGTCGAGGCGGTGAAAATCACCGCTCGAGCACCGACATTGCAAAACAGTTTGGTGTCGAGGCGGTGATTTTCACCGCCTCGACACTTGGGGTATATTTATGTGGGGGTGTCAGAGCGGAGAAAATCACCGCCAAGACACCGGTATTACTTGGTGCCTTCGTGCAACGGCGTCATAAAACCCCGCCTATACACCGAGGTTTCAAAACAGTTTGGAGAATTGGTGACTCTAACCACGAAGTGCTAGGTTTTGAACCATAGGGAAAAATGATAGCAACACACGAGAAAGACAATGACATGAACAATGACATGAAGAATGAAAAAGACAAGAGAGAAACGAAAGTATTCAAAACCTAAACAAAGAAAACTAACAACTGAAACAAAACAAAGATGCGCACATACTTGTGATAGTCGTGGTGAAGATGGAGGCACAAAACGCACGTTGGAGGAAAACACCAAGAAAGATCTTTAATGAAGACAACTCGAAATGGCACGGGAAGACACGAAGTATGAAGAGGAGACGTTAAAAGCAAAGTGAGGAGATAACTTATGTTAAAAAGTTAATAAAACCTAGAAAACAACCCAAGTCGTGCACATTGAATGCGGTTGAAAAGACTCAAAACTCAACTTAGAATTAGGTGCTCAGGCGGTAATTTTCACTACTCGAGCACCAACTCAAAACATGACTTAAGGTGCAATGGCGGTGAATTTCACCGCTTGAGCACCAAAAACATTTTGAGGAAAACTGTGCCACGGTGATGAATTTCACTGCTTGAGCACCAAAAACTAGAAAAATTAAGTTAACTCCTGGGATAAAAAGGAGTCATACCTTAAACTCGAACTCGAGCCCATCGTCACCTACCTAGACTAGGTAGGATTAGAGACTTCGTAAAATGATTTTTTGCCTCGTTTTGCGTGCTTGAAACACACTGTCCTACAAAACGGACTAGTTTCATAGGGGGGTTATCCGTGAATCGAGCGCAGCTAATTCTGTGATAACAACTCCAAACCCACGATCTGCCACATCGACGATACATTTTTCCATGCTAATGCCACACCATGGGTCTATTGCAAGTGTGCTTCAAATGAAGGTTTTGGGTAGCTGACATGGACAACCATCATTCTTAGCTGACAAAATCCAATAACCCATTTTGATCAAATCTTATAAATTAAGCATGTTGAAAGGAATAGTGAAACTATTGGAGACACTTATTTGCCTCACAATTCTTCCATTTAATCTCATTTACATGCTTCATCTACCATCCTTCCCTCAATCAATCCTAACTACCCAAATTACCTCTTCACCCTCCCACTTCTTCCTTTCCCACACCTAGCATTAGCACTCCTTGCCCATCCCAATTCATCCCACATGTCCCATATCATCCCTTCCATCATTACACCTACCCTACACACCCATATCGCATACACACATACTTACCATTCTATCCCCTAGTCTCAACTATTTATAATTTATTGGTGTGAATGAGTTGTAAAATTGTTATTGACTATTTGGCTATTGTGATGCTTAAGTAGACTGCACTATGTTAGTCAAGACTAGTCCTGTAGACACCTAAATTATTCTACATAACTCTAATTGTCATTTTATAATGCACCTATCATTAATCATCATCAACTTAGTATCATTACCACACATTATAATTTAACCATTAAATATTTTCCATCTATTGATAATCATATTAATTATCCATTAAATATCATTTATTACATCACATATTATTTAGTAAATTATAATTATTTCTCATTTAATCCCATTATCCATTTATGGGAACTAATTATCCATATTCAAATAAATTCTATTTTCATCTCTTTAGTCAACTATTTCTTTCATAATTAGTTAACTCAATCTTCTCTCACAAATTAACTCCAGATCATTTTTAGAATATTCATCTTCATCCATCAGTCAACTAAGTCTTCAAATGGAAACTGATTCCTAACAATTATCCATTATTTAAGTCAAATAATTCATTATTATCCTTTCATGATTCAAAATGGAAATTTTTCCATTTATCAATTGAGTTGACTCCATAGTCGGTTTAGTTAATTGAAGTCCTCAATCTTATCCTTATCTCATGTTTGCTTTTTCCTCTGAAATCTATAAATAAGATCATTTCTTCATCATTTAGGGATCTCACATCTTATGCAAATCAACTCTGTTGAAATATATCATCAATCAAAATCAATCATTCATCAATCAAGTCTATTGTTATGCTGCTAAGATTTAGCACCCACATCCAAAGGAAAAACAACACCACATCATTTCTTTTTGAGGTTTGTAGTGAGATTGGTTAAGTATGAGTTTAATTTGATTTATTTATTTATGCTTTCATTTTATTTTAATTTCTTATTTTTCCAATTCCAATGCATACATTTTGGTGAACCTGATGTGAATACTAACCTTTTTTTACTGACCTTGTCTATGAATTTTTGGTTTTTTTCCTTTGTCTTGCAAGTTGCAAGTACTTTCGAGAAATTTTGATATTTAAACATTTTAAGGATATTTTTGAGGAGAAAAATACATCATGGTTGTGTCCAGAGGGGTCGAGAAATGAATTTTCATATATAATAGTCCATAATTTGGTGTAGGATAACATTTAAAACTAAAAAAACACATTTTTCAAACAGTTTCCTTGTTAATCCATACATTTGTATGGATTTATACTTTTGGACTGTTAATTTATTGCTGCATATCTTAAATTCTTATTTATAGTTATTTTTCTTTCATTTTTTGACTAGAAAATTAATTAACAAAGTTTTAATCACTTGGTCAAATTGCTTGTTTTTCATCTTTGCAATTTTCGAAAATACCAACCTACAATAAAATAAGCATAACTTTCAAACCACAAAGTAGATTGTCAAATTTTTGCAGGAATAGGAAAGTTGGTTCTAATGTGGATGTTATGAATCAAGTTATATATTCAAATAATAAATCTGAAATCAAGTATAATCAGTCAAAGTGAATGTTTCAGTTTCAAAATCCAAACAAGCACAAGCACAAACTTGTTTTTTTGATGATTTCTTTAAAATCTCATAAAAATTTCACAAGAATTCTAATGGTGTACTTAGTTTTTCTATTTGAATTATTTTGTTATGTGTTTTCACTAATCATTTAATGCAACACATTTTCACCATGAAAGAGCAAAACATGTAAACAATCATTTTTTCACAAGCCAAAGAAAAAAATAAGCTTCTAATGAAATTGGTTTTGCAAGACAGTATTAAGAAGACAAGGTTATAGACCATTTTTTTTTACTTTCTTGTTTAGTGTCTTTTCAAACTATTTCTATGAAGAATTAAAATGGAGAATTCACATTTCGATTTGGTTAATTATAGAACAAGTGTCTTTTAATCCTAAAAGAGTGTGTGTGTCCTGTTCTCTTGCATGCTTGTGTGATCTTGAGAATCAAAAACACCACTTTTTCCTTTTCTTTTTATGGTGCCTACTTAGGGATTTAATCACCCTAGAGGATGACCTCAACTCCAATGTTCTAACAAAGTATAAATACTAGGGGATGAGTTGAATACATGCCTCTTGGAATTTGTGAGTTTGTCATTCAAGCTAAGCCCCCAAGAAATTTATACCTTGGTGAAGTGAAGGAGAAGGGTGGGTTACCCTCTTCTCCAGTCTGTTTGAATTTTTTTCACTTTCAAATTCACAAGTTAGGCCTCACGTTCCCTTATGATATATAGAGGATTCCCCTAGAAATCTGGTATACCCTAGTTTAAGACCTTTCAGTCATTTCTTAGTGTGGTGCAAGGTAGAGTATCATGCTCGAAGCTACTCACAACATACTCCCTTGAGTTTAGATATAAATTCTTCGATTTGGCTTCTCTATCCTCCCGAGGAGAAAGGAAAGGTGAGCCGGTTGTCATATTGGGCTTGTGCCATTGGACCTCTATCTATCTGCTCTTGAAAGAGAAGTGTCTCATACCAATCTTTGGTATTAGCACTTGTGTGGTGAGCCTACACTAAAGTTAACACTCCCACTTGATTAATTTAGGCTTGTTTATATGTTCTTTATGTCTTCTTTTGTTAGAGTAAAACCCCCCCATCTGAAACCCAATGGGGACCTTATCCTTCTTGGGCCTTATATTTTTTTAATATTCTATCTTTTGATTAGTATAGGCTTTCAAAACTTCAAAAACCAAAAAACTTAAAAATTCACAAAATCTAAAAACATTTGAAAAATCCAAAAAAATTGAAAAATCAAAACTAAAAAAAAAAGTCTTTGATTGCTTGTCTTTACCTTGCATCCAATTGTTATCTACCAACTCAAACATCCTTTTCATCTATTTTGAAACTCCACCAAATGATCCATCCAAACCATCCCATTGTCCATCCTAATCCAAGTTCATAACCATGCCTTCATCTTACCTTGATAGTCTCCTTAGTCAAGATGAAAAAAACAAGTCACAATCCCTAGTCAATCATCCATCTACTCTCCTTTCCAACAACCCACAATACCTATTCAATCATACATCCACCCTCCTTAACAACAATCCAATCCTTATTCATCCATCCATCTATCCTCAATACCAACAACCCACAATCCCTAGTAGCCTATCCATCAATCCTCTATACCAACAACCTACAATCCCTAGTAGCCTATCCATCAATCCTCCATACCAATTACCCACAATCCCTAGTTATCCATCCATCTATCCTTCATACCAAAAAACCACAATTCGTATTCATCCATCCATCTCTCATCCATACCAAAAGACCCCATTTCAAACTTCTTACCAACAACCCATAAGCCATATTCATCCATCCATCTCTCATCCATACCAACAACCCCCAACATCCAACCTACTTACAAACAAACCATAAGCTATAGTCATCCATCCATCTAGCCTCAATATCAACAACCAATTAAAACAATATATACCATTAACCCCCAACCAACATCCATTGATCATCCTTATCCTAACCTTGGCAAGGAAAACCAATCTTTCATCCTAAGCCTTCCTCATCACCAAACCATATTGCAAACCCCTATCTCACACGCATATCCCAAATTTTCATCCCCATCACCAAGCCAAGAAATTATTATAGACTCCACCTCTTATCACAATCCTTCATCCACTAAAACATTATAATCCACTCCATCCCAATCCAAAAATTCATCCAATAGAAACACCCTTAGCAATGTTAGTCTTCAAATCCTACATGAAAAAAAAGGTTAGGTGATCCCATCACATTTCTAATCCTACACTATCCAACCATATTCCACCATCATTCCCTTCATCACCTACCAATCTCAAAACATATCTTCCTATTGAAACTCTATTATTGCCATGCCAAAATCCTAAGTCCATCAAATAAAATCCCATCATTGTCCGAAATCACATGTTCCATTGCCTAAACCATTGGATCTATTTCAAGAGAAAAGTATAAACCATGATGAAATAAACTCCAAGATCAATAAAGATCAAGTTATCCAAAAAATACCTATAGATAGTCATGATATACAAGCTAATTTGAGCCTCGATCAAAATACTATTTATAGCCTCCATGATACTTCAATCCTTGATTCTATCCAAGAATCACCTCTAGATGATCTCAATATCCAAGTTAATCCAATATTTTATCAAGATCTCATTCCTAATCATGACATCCAAGATGAGCCTATCCTTGATCAAGATCCTAAAATTGATTGAAAAATCCAAGATGATCCCCTCATCGACCTCTATACGATCCATGATCATGAAATTGAACTTGATCCCATCCAAAATCCACCCACCTCCATTTCCAAAGATGAGACACTTGCTTCCCTTGGACATGTATAGATAATCAAATAAATGACATGGATAACATCAAATAAGAACATAAAGAAGCTACTATGGATCATAGAAAAAAATAATATATAGAAGCTACTATGGATCACATCAACAAACCAAATGATCAAGAATCAACAAGAATGATGAAGGATAAATCCAAAATATCCTATTAACTAGGATCATCTACTTTGGTCAAATCACGATTTCTTGCAGATGAGAAAATACCAAGCAATGGTTTTCAACTACACAATGATGGGTTAGCATCTTTCTTTAAAAACAACAAATACCCCATCACAAAGAGAGTCTATCAGAGTATGTAGTATCAAGGAAGACGACTAGGCCTACATGAGCAAGGAATTCTAGTGTTGGAAGTTTGTGTTGTCATTGATGTCAACAAATCTATGTTGTTGCATTGATGTCAACCTATGGAGATGCATTGATTGGTTGCATTATGTTGTCATTAGTAGATCACTGATGTAAAACATTAGTGTTTCTTTGATGAGCATATGTTTGTGGATTCTCAACCTCTTGTGTGGTTGATATGTCAAGAAGGTATTGTAGATTTTGAGATGGTGTTTGTGGTGCTTGGTTTCCAAGTGCTTTTAAGAAAATTTGAATAAAAGAGGAAACAATGTGGTAAAGAGTGTCCAGCATGGCAGAGTAGTGTTCAATATTTTGCTCCACATTTCTTCATGGTTGAATATTTTCTTGCGTGGTTCGGATATGTTAATCAAAACTGTTTAGAGGTGTTATATCCAAAGTTTTAGGTTTTGGATCATTCAAAAAAAGAAGTTGTGTGAACTGTGTTGCAGTGTTGTCTGGGAGAAATAGTTTTACTCCACATTTCTCTGCATTGTGGTTTTTGGTCTTCCAGATTTGGAAGTGTTTTTATATTGCTCATATCTATCTTTAGTTTGAGTTGTTAAAATTTTGGTGCTATGCAAGGTGGATTCATGTGTTACAGCATGTGGAAGGTTAACTGATTGCACAAATGAGTATGTTCTTCAGATGATTGATGCTACAAATAATTTGTTGGATTACAAGGTGTTGATAGAATGTTCTAGATTGTGTTTAAGTGTTTTTTATGATATGTGAGCCATCTTTGGATCAAAGGAAGCATGTACTTAAATGTTTAATGGTGTTAACATAGGTTCAGTCGATCTTGGGTGTTTACATTATTTTTGGATATGATTCAGTGTTTGTGGAAGTGTGGCGAGGTGTTTATGTATGGATTTAGGTCCGAGTTAAGGTGTGATGTGGTCCACCTTCATTCCTCTCCACCATGGGAATTTTTTAGTGCCGACCTAATTTGAATTTGCACATTTGAGGTGTATAATTGACCTTGTAGATCGCTCTCAAGGTTGAAGATGGTATATATGTGTATTGATTTGATGAAGGATGTGAGAGTAAAGTATATGTGATGCGAATTATGATGTGAAGTGAAAAATTTTGAAATGCAGTGTGAGATTTAATGACTAATACTACTAGAAGCAGTGAGAAAAAGGTGTCTACATTCTTCAGAGAGAGTGTGAATGTTTTGGTGAAGCAGTGGTGGAACTTTTCTATTGCTCTATGATGGATTTATTATTGTAACAATATTCTATCTTCTTCCTTTTAATTTAGTAGTGAGCCATTGGCAGTGAGACCTTCTTTCTTTTGGGTAGTGAGCCCTCCAACAATGAGCCTATTATATTCAGTGTTGCAATTACTTTATATTGTGAGCTAATCCTCACCATGGTTTTTTCCTTCTTGGGTTTTCCACGTAAATTTGGTTTTCTCATGTGTATGGATGTGTTTGCATTAATATTTCTCATGTTTTTATTCTGATAATGTATGATAAAGGGTTTAAGGGTTGTTAAGGGTTTAAGGATTAATGAAAATTTGAATGTTAATGAGGGTATTCATGTTTTAATGTACAACCAATTCACCCCCATCTCGGTTGTCTTGTGCATTCAACAATTGGTATTAGAGCAAGGTTCCTTGGAAGAAAGATTAACCACTTGAGGTGGATCTAGGATGGTGCACAAGAAGGAGGCTCCTCTATTTGATGGATCTAATTTTTCATTTAGAAGATCGAGATGGAAGGTTTTCTTGTTTCTCTAGGGTTTGGAGTTTGAAATTTTGTTGAAACTGGATATACAATGCTTGAAAATGGTCTGAGTATTAATGATGAGATCAAGGCATATGAAAACAATGGGAAAAAAAGGTATGCTCTTTTGATTGGTCTTTCTAATTTAGAACTTGTGAAAGTTATGAGATATAAATCTGCTAGTGAGATCAGGAAGAAGTTGAAAAGTGTCTATGAAGGAGATGAAAAGGTCAAGCAAGCAAAGATTCAAAATCTAAAGACTAAATTTGAAACCCTAAGGATGATAGAATATGAAGATATTATAGGCTACATGCATAGAGTGGATGAATGTGTCAATTTCATTAGAGGCCTTGGTGGAAAAATTGAAGAAGATGAGGTGGTAAAGAAGGTATTAAGAACTCTTCCTAAATCCTATAGTAATAATTTTTTTTCTATTTAAGAAGCTTAGAATTTAGATCATTATTCTAGAGATCAATTGTTTGGTGCTTTAACTACTTTTCAATTGAGAGAGTTTGGTCTAAGTGATTCAAGAAAAGAGGTTGATTTTAAAGTTGGCAAAGCAAAGAAGAATGAGGAATCTGATTTGGATGAGTTTGATGAGCTAGAAGCAAATTTTATGAGGAGATTGAAAAAGGGAACCGAAAAATATAGAGGTAAGTTACCTTTCAAATGTTTCAATTATGGAAAGATAGGTCATTATGCTTCAATATTTCTAGTCAAAGCTTTGAATGATAAATTTAACGAGAGAATAGTACTTTAATTAAGAGAATTGATTATGTTAAAGAAGATGCCAATATATCTGATGATGAATCCAATAACCTAGATGATGAAAATGATGTATGCTTATTAATGGATCTAAAGGTTGGAACAAATTTCGCTAACTCTGAGAGATGTATGAAGAAAGTTGCTCCAAAATTAGGTCATAATGGAGTTGTGGTGATTGATTTTCATGCTAGAGAAAACAAAAACTAATTGATTGTTGACAACAGATGCTCAAATCACATGACAGGTTATAAAAGTAAGTTTTTTAAACTTGAAAAGTTTGAGGGTGGTCTTGTTAAGTTTGGTGATGATACATCTACTAAGATATGTGGAAAATGTTCAATTAGTTTTGATGGAAAACATAATACAAATGATGTTCTTTATGTTAAGGTCTCTAGTATAATATTCTAAGTGTAGGAAAAATATGTAGCAAAGGATATAATCTTGTATTTCAGGATGGTGGTTGTGAGACTAGGAATGGCTCCAGAACTTTGGTTGTTGCAGGAAGGACAAATGGAAATTTTATCAGCTTAAGGGTGTTAATGGTGTGTGTTTCATGACTCAAATCAATGAAATTTGGCTATGGCATGGAATAATTTGTCACATAATTTCGATAGCATCGTTAGAATCAAATTTTCTCAAGTTGTGAGAGATCTACCAAAGATTACAAATCCTATAAATAGAGTTTGTAAGGAATGTCAAGTTGGGAAGCAAAAAATAAAAAGGTTCAATGTCAAAGAATATTCTATCATAGGAAATTTAGAGTTGGTGTATATAGATCTTTGTGGACCTACAAAAATAAGAAGTTTTCAAGGTGATAGGCATTTTATGTTGGGTATGTGCAGGATCATCATGGAAAAAATAGGCCCTTAAGTGCAAACGAAAATTTAGAAAAATAGGAGTTAGGCAACTTGACGTAAAAATTTGAATAATTTATCTATATTATTTCAAAAATATGTAAAAATAGAATCTGTGGAAAATTGAATGTAGTTTCTAAACTACTACGTTAATTTTTGTAAAAAAAAAATCTATTTGGTAAAAAATTGAAATTTCAATGCAATAGTACTTAAATTTCAGGGAAAAAATAAGAAGTAGGTGTCTGTCTGACCACCCTAACCATAATAAAATGATAGTATTTTTTTATAATATTTTAGATATAAGTAGAGGACTCATGTCCGGATGTGATGCATATTTTTTTGTAATTTTTTTCAAGTAAATAATTAATTATGAATTTTTTATTACAACTTTTAAAAAATATAAAAACGTGTATGTCTGACCACCTTAACTTGGTCAAAACTTCATGAAATTCTTCTTCTTTTTTAATCCTATAGTATTCCAAGCATAGAATGTGACACATGTTTTGGATTCAAAAAATGTGATATCGTTTGAAAGCTATAGATGGTTTTCTATCAGGCTATCAATCAGGACTTTAGTCGTAATTCTAATAGAAAATGAATAATAATTATTGATTAGATTCAAAGTAAAGTATAATTTATATTGGTAGAAAGATGAGAAGCTCCTTTACAAACCCTTTTCGTTTCATCAATTTTGGGTAAAATAAAAGTCATCAGCCACATGGGCGAAGTCTCGAAAAGCAAGGTAAGTTGTTAAACACATTTTTCGTGTTGACTTCTTAGGATTGGCAGGTCCAAACCAAATTCCAAAGCAAGCCCGAGCCTAATCCCTAGGCATTAAATTTTGTGTCATCATATCGGATATCCGATTTGAATCCAATATCTGATATGTTTTAGATATGAGTTTTAAAAAAATTATACAATTTTTAATATATGATTTCAAAAATGCAATAAAGTTTATAATTTAATATATATATTATACAATATAGTTTATAATGTAATATATAATATACAATTTATGATAATCTCATACTGAATTATGTATTTAATATATAATAAATTATATTATTATGTATAATATTTAAATATTATTTCAATATTTTAGTTAATCTATAAATATTTATATATATATATATTACTAATATATAAAATATTTAAATATTATCTCTTTCCCTCTCTCTCTCTCCCAAGTCTCTCACTCAATCACTCCTCTCTCTCTCTCTCAACCCTAAACCCTCTCTCTCTCTCCCACACTCCCTTTATCCCTCTCCCTCTCTCAATCTCCCACTCTCCCTCTCTTCCTCTCCCTCAACCCTAAACCCTCTCTCTCTCTCTCTCCCTCTTCTTCTCTCACTCTCCCACTATCCCTCACTCTCCCACTCTCCCTCTCCCTCTCCTCTCTCCTCTCAACCCTAAACCTCTCTCTCTAACTCTCCCACTCTCCCTCTCTCCCTCTCCCTCTCTCCCTCCTTCCAACTCTCACTCTCTCTCTCTCAATCTCCCACTCTCCCTCAACCCTAAACCCTCTCTCTCTCCGTCTCTTGAAGGGAAAACATGCAGGCTCTAAAGACCCAATAGTGAAGAATACATTCCCTTAACACTAATACAACAGAGGAGAAGAGCATAAACCAGTTTCAAATAGCTCTCTAAAACTACTTGAGATGAATACAACCAGTAAAAACAGAAAACAGAATTAAGCATTCACAGTTGACACAAGATATACGTGGGAAAACCTTTATAGGTAAAAAACCACCACACAAAGTCAAGACAATTGTATTATAGTAACAAAAATGGTTACATACAATATACAGTCTTTTTTGATCAGCTCACAACAACACTTCAAAAAACTATCTCACTGTTACAATGTTTTCTCAAAACATATAGTTCAAAATTTTTTTCTCTAATCCCATCACGAACTCGACTCACATCAGTCATGTGTTGCATTCAATTCTTCTCAATCAACTGCCAATCACCAAGTACATGAATCTCTTATCCAATCACGCTAATGATCCACCCATGTCGATCTTCCTACATCGAGCCACCTAGGCATTAATGTTGTCACCCAAATCGGGTCCTGCTCACCAGCCAAAGTCGGCCTGCAATTACTGTTGATGCTACAAATGACTTTGGCCAACTAGAAGTAGTCAAACTACCACGTGTCTGATTTGCATTCACCTATCACTCCTGCCACTGAGTCCAACTCAGTAAAACACAGTCTCGAGCTCGTCTGAGCTCCCTACGCACATACCGCTCCACTGCCAAGCTGAGTCGACCCACCCACGGTAATGCGGTGAGCCCGACCGAGCTCCCTCAAGCTTCCCCATGCTACCGCTGAGTTGAACTGACCCATCCATGGTATGGCGGTTTGGCCAACCGAGCTCGTCCAAGACCTACCCGTGCTACTGGAGCACCAGTCGAGTCGCCCCGCGGTAATACGGTGAGCTCAACCAAGCTCACCCATAGACTTCACCGAGCATGACCGCAAACCGTCAGGCACTACCACTGTCTGGGTTGACACAAGCCACTGCAATGAAGTAACCAGCCATGGTGATTACTGGCAGTCAAACCGCGCTACCGAGGGGTCGACAGACCACCCCGCAGTAGGGCGGTGAACGTTAGCCAGATCGCTGGCGGTCTCACCGCGATCACCGCGGTGAGTGGACCCACTGCTCGCGATAAGGCTGTAGAAGCTAAGGCAACTGCAGGTGTTCACACCGCCACCACCGTAGTCAAGGGCTTAACCACTCGCAGTATGGTGGTGACCAACCAGACCGATCGAGCGAAGGCAGCCGTAGTCACTGCAGTTAGGGACGAGACTGTGAGCGGTAAAGCGGTAACCGCTACCCTTCCACCACAGTACCGCTAGGGTAAGAGATGACAGCCGTGGTAAAGCGGTTAAGGTTGAGATGAGGTTAGGTGCGGTATGGCAGTAAACTACTAAAACACCTAAATTTCGCCAAGTCATGAAAAATATAGGCTTCAAGCTGGAAGTTGAGACATATTTTTTCAACAAGCTCCCACTTGGTGAACACTTCCAGCTCCCCCATGAATTGAAAAAATTATTGTTTGTCATAGGCCCCAAGGTCCATTGATTTTGCGCACCATATGAACTTGTCTGTGTTGACTGGATTTGTTAAAGCGTCTGCAGCATTCTTCATGGTGTCCACCTTTTCAGACTGACCTTGCCATCTTCAACCATATCCCTCACAAAGTGATATTGTACATCAATGTGCTTGGTCCTGGCATGAAAGGTCGGATTCTTTGCCAAACAAATGGCACTTTGACTCTCACAAAAAATAGTGATATTCCCTACATTAAATTCAATGTCTGAACATAAATGCCTTAGCCAAATAGCCTCCTTGCATGCATGAGTTGTAGCCATGTACTATGCCTCTATCATGGATAAAGCAACTACAGCCTGTCGCTTGCTCATCCAACTGATTGCTCCACCATTAAGCATGAAAGTGTATCCACTGGTGGATCGCCTGCTGTCAATGTCCCCTGCCCAATCTGAATCAACATACCCATGAATGGTGAGAGTCTTCTGTGATGCAACCAAACTGTCATGGTAACATAGGGCATAGTTTGAAGTCCCCTTCAAATACCTAAATACTCTCCTCATAGCATCCCAATGTGATCTTCCTGGATTTGCCATAAATTAGCTTAGAACTCCCACTACTTGGGCAATGTCTGGTCTTGTGCAAACCATAGCATACATCAAGCTATCAATAGCACTTGCATAAGGCACACTGGTCATATCCTCCATCTCAATAGCAAACTTTGGATAGTCTTCAATAGACATCTTAGTTTCATGCATGATTGGAACAACAAGCTTCTTGCAATCATCCATGCTATACCTCTCCAGAACTGTTTTTACATACTTACTTTGACTGACCTAAAGATTTTTGCTTGTTCTGTCCTTGGTTATCTCCATTCGAAGAATGTACCTTGTTGCACCAAGATCTTTCATTTCGAACTTTGTAGACAACTAAGATTTAAGATCAGAAATCATAGTCTTGCTATTTCCAATGAATATCATATCATCCACATACAGGGTAATAACAAGCACACGATCATTCTCAGATTTATAATAAATATAGTGATCAGATTTTGATCTCACAAATCCAATTGACAACACAAACATGTCAAATTTCTGGTACCACATTCTAGGAGATTGTTTTAAACCATAGAGAGATTTATTTAACTTACAAACCATATTTTGTTTACCTCTTTCAACAAAATGCTCAGGCTGGGACATGTAGATTTCTTCTTCTAGCTCAACTTGGAGAAATGTTGTCTTCACATCCATCTGTTCAATTTCAAAATCATATATAGCTACCAATGATAACAAAAATCTGATTGATGTCAGCTTTGCTACAGGGGAAAAAATCTCTCCATAATCAATTCCCTCAATCTGAGAGAATCCATTTGCAACCAACCTTGCTTTATACTTCTCAACACTGCCATCAAGGCCTGTTTTCTTTTTGAATATCCACTTACAGCCAACAGGCTTTCACCCTTTAGACAGTGGTACCAAATTCCATGTTTCATTATTTTTCAAAGAATCCATCTCCTCATTCATGGCTTGCAGCCAAGAATTCGAATCAGTCATGTTGATTTCTTATTTCACAATCCTAGGCTCATCAGTGCTGGTAATTAAAACATAGGTACAATTCAAATTTAATAGTGAGAAACCATACCTTTCAGGTTGCCTTTTTTCTCATGTAGATCTTCTTACAGGTTGAGGTTGTTCTTCATCATCAGAACTTTTGGAGTTGCTTGAGCTCTCCTCAGTCTCAGGTTCAGCATGCAACTCTTCCCTTTCAGGAGTTTGGGGAATCTCAACTGCATCCTTCTACTTGTCACTCTGATCTGTCTCAAGTTGTTGATCACCTACTGAAGGTTTCAGCTCATGAAATATCACACTTCTGTTGTACAGAAGCTTCTCAATAACAGGGTTCCAAAGCTTGTACCCTTTCACACCAACTCCATAGCCAATAAGAATATATTTGATAGCCTTGTTATCCAATTTAGATCTCTTTTCATTTGGCACATAAACATATGCCTCACAGCCAAACACATGGACATGTCTCAGAGAGGGCTTCTTGCTAGACCATTCTTCCAAAGGCGTTTTATCAACAAGAGCAGAGCAAGGAGATCTGTTTATTAGATAACATGTTGTAGCCATAGCCTCAGCCTAGAACATCTTCTCCAGACTAGCACCACTCAGCATACTCCTTGCCTTTTCTATGAGCGTCTTGTCCAGCCTCTCAGCAACTCCATTCTATTGTGGAGTGTAAGGCGTTGTCTTATGCCTTTTAATTCCATGATCAGTGCAATACCTTTCAAAATCTGCAGAACAAAATTCACCACCATTGTCTGTCCTCAAACATTTATTTTCCTTCCAGTCTAATTTTCTACCAAAGATTTAAATTCTTTAAACCGACTAAACACTTCTAATTTACTTTTAAGAAAGTATACAAATGCCCTTCTCAAACAGTCATCAATAAAAGAAACATAGTATCTAGACTTTGATAACAAAGGAACATTAACTGGACCAAACACATCTGAATGAACATAATCCAGTATACCAAAATATTTATGAGGACTAGAATAAAATGAAACGTGGTGCTGTTTTCCATAGATACAATGTTCACAAAAACCGAACTCAAGGCTACAATCATCAAGCCCTTCTACAAGATTTTTATTCTTCAAGTTTTTTAAACCTTTCTCACCTATGTGACCAAGTCTATGATGCCATAACATAGTCTTCTCAGCTAGGAGTTTTACCTCCAAAGAATTTGCAACCAGAGAAGTGTTTTCATCTTTCTCTACAGGAGTAGCAATGCATGACTTTACAGAGGCACTGTTACAAAGAACAAGATGTGCATCCAGCTTGTACAGAGTGCCAGTACGAACACCCTTAGCCAGCACCATTGTACCTCTAGTCATTTTCCATCCCTTACTTGAAAAAGAAACTTCTACACCAGCATCATTTAACTTATTGATAGAAAGAAGATTTCAAGCCAAACCTAGTATGTGAAGTACGCCACCAATACCTTTGACTCTCTCGTTAGGAAACTGAATTCTGACTCTTCCTCTGTCAACTATCTCCAGCGTTGAATCACTTGCCAAGTACACCTTTCCACCATCATACTTCTTGTATTTAGAGAACCATTCTCTATTGGACGTCATGTGAAAAGACTTACCTGATTCAACCAGCCAGACATCATCTAATGCCTGAGTTGTCAAGGTTGTTACAATGAAGGCGTCTGCATCATTATGAGAAGATTCATTGTTAGAGGCATTATGCTTCTTCTCCTTGCAGTCCTTCTTGATATGACTAGGTTTCCCACAATTCTAGCATCTCACCTTGAACTTTTTACCAAGAGACTTCGATCTCCCTGCAGATTTGGATTTTGACTTCTTGTCTTTCTTCTTGCCTTTCTCCTTTGGTCTACCTCAAACAACAAGAGCCTCTTTAGCCATCTCGGAAGACTTCCTTCGCATTTCTTCATACAAGAGCAAAGAAACCATGCCATCCATCTTGAATGTAGTGTTTGTGCTTCCAATAGCCATCACCAGATGATCCCAACTGTCAGGTAATGAGCACAATAGGAGCATGCATTGATCCTCCTCCTCGGTCTTTACACCTATAGACACCAACTGAGTAACACTTATGTTAAATGAGTTCAGATGATCTGCAACAGATGCACCTTCATCCATTTTCAAGGAGTACAACTTCTTCCTCAGGAATAACTTATTTACCAGAGACTTTCCTTGATAAATATCACCAAGCTTCTTCTACAATGAAGCTGCAGACTGCTCCTCATGAACATTTAGGAGAACAGAATCGGCCAAACTCGGTCTTATCAGACCTCTCTCTTTTCTATCAGCAAGATCCCAAGCCTCTTGAGTCGTACTTTGTGGCTTAGTTCCAGACACTGCAATCCAGAGGTCTCTATCCACTAGCAAGTCTTCCATTTTGAGTTTCCACAACTCAAAGTTGCTGCCATAAATTTTTCAATGTCTACTCTACCTGAAGTACTCGCCATCTCAAACTAAAACAAGTTTTAACAATGCAATACTCCCACTAAAATAGTCTTAGCACAAAAAACTGAGCTTTCTCTCAAGGATAACACAACGAGCCAGGCTCTGATACCACTTGAAGGGAAAACGTGCAGGATCTAAAGACCCAATAGTGCGGAATACATTTCCTTAACACTAATACAATAGAGGAGAAAAGAATAAACCAGTTTCAAATAGCTCTCTAAAACTACTTGAGATGAATACAACCAGTAAAAATAGAAAATAAAATTAAGCATTCACAATTGACACAAGATATATGTGGGAAAACCTTTACAGGTAAAAACCCACCACACAAAGTCAAGAAAATTGTATTATAGTAATAGAAATGGTTACATACAATATACAGTCTTTTCTAATCAGCTCACAACAACCTTTCAAAAAACTATCTCACTGTTACAATGTTTTCTCAAAGCATACAGTTCAAAAAACTTCTCTCTAATCCCATCAGTCATGTGTTGCATTCAATTCTTCTCAATCAACCACCGATCACCAAGTACATGAATCTCTGATCCAATCACGCTGATGATCCGCCCATGTCGATCTTCCTGCATCGAGCCACCCAGGAATTAATGTCGTCACCCAAATTGGGTCTTGCTCGCCAGCCAAAGTCGACCTGCAATTACTGTTGATGCTACAAATGGCTTTGGCCAACCAAAAGCAATCAAACTGCCACATGTCCAATTTGTATTCGCCTATCGCTCTTGCCACCGAATCCAACTCGGTCAAACATAGTCCCGAGCTCGTCCGAGCTCCCTACGCACATACCGCTCCACTATCAAGCTGAGTCAACCCACCTGTGGTAATGCGGTGAGCCCGACCAATCTCTCTCAAGATTCCCCGTGCTACCACCGAGTTGAACCGACCTGTCCGCGGTATGGCAATTTGGCCAATTGAGCCCGTCCAAGACCTACCTGCACTACCAGAGCACCAACCAAGTTAGCCCATGGTAATGCGGTGAGCTCGATCGAGCTCACCCACAGACTTTACTGAGCATGACCGCAAACTGTCCCGCGCTACTGCTGTCTGGGTTTACACAAGTCGCGGCAACGAGGTAACTAGCCATGGTGACCACTAGCGGTCAAACCGCGCTACCGAGGGGGTCGATAGACCACCCCGTGGTAGGGCAGTGACCATCAGCCAGATCGCTAGCGGTCTCACCACAATCACTGCGGTGAGTGGATCCACCACCCATGATAAGGCAGTAGCAGCCAAGGCGACCGCAAGCAGTCACACCGCCACCATCGCGGTCAAGGGCTTAACTGCTCACGGTATGGCGGTGACCAACCAGACTGATCGAGCGAAGGCAGTCACAGTCACCGTGGTTAGGGATGAAACTATGAGCGGTAAAGCAGTAACCGCTACCCTTCCACCGTGGTATCACTAGGGTAAGAGATGACAGCCGCGGTAAAGCGGTTAAGGCTGAGATGAGGCTAGGCGCAGTACGACAGTAAACTGCTGAAACACCTGAATTTCGCCAAGTCATGAAAAGTAGAGGCTTCAACTTGGAAGTTGAGACATATTTTCTCAACATCTCTCCCTCCATCTCTCCCTCTCTCCCTCTCCTTCTCTTAATTTCCCACTCTCCCACTCTCTACCATTAACCCTTAGGTCTATGTGGGAATAAATTAGATATCCGATTTGTAAAACTCCGATATGTAGAGCTAAAATCTTACCATTGCAAAACATTTTAAAATATTTTCCAAATTAGATATCTGATTATATCGAATATCGGATTTGTAGGCCATAGAAAAAACCGATGTGGGTCATTTTTTTGCATTCGAACGGACCCTACATTTTGTTTGCAGCACTTTGCAGGTGACAAACGCGCGGTTTCAGATAGGAAGAGACAAAGATCAACTTTTTGCAGCATCTTGTACTCAAATTTGTCACAAGGAATGATTTTTTAGCATCTTTTATGAGGTATAATGGGGAGCAGCAGTCGTCGGAAGCAAAAACATAAGAGAAATCTTACAAAAGAACAAATTGAAGAATATGGACAAAGAGATAGAGAAGGTCATAGGAAGAAAAGATAAGGTATGTTAAATATTGGTGAACCTGAGCCCTATGGTCTTTAAGTGAAGAGGAAATTGAATATGTTCAAGGTGAAAATATAGAACATGATATTGAAATTGGGAATAAAAATTTTCAAATTGATATTGAAAATGTTGGAATTGAAGATGTTGAACATGATATTCAAATTGGGAATGAAAATATTGAAATTGATAATCAAAATGTTTAAGGTGAAAATGTTGGAATTGAAGATGTTGAACATGATATTCAAATTGGGAATGGAATTATTCAAATTGATATTGAAAATGTTGGAAATGAAGATGTTTGAACATAATATTGAAGCAAGTGTAAATTATGTTTCACCAAATTACATGAGAAATGAAGAACCCTATGTGGAAGAAAGACATATTCCAAATTCAAGACCTTCAAGGACCCCTAAATGGTTAGTTGAAATTGATGATAACATTATAAACAATTTTGAAGGCAAGAGGTCAACACAAACTGTTCGGTTGTGGGCTAGAAGACTTTTCAACCAATATTTTAGCGATAAGACATTGACCGAGCAATGCCAATTTTTTGTACAATTGCTAAAGATGAAAAATATGAGACCTTTGCTAGCCAAATTGAAGATTCGTGTGAACAATAAGACTGAAAAAAATTCTATTATTAACAAAAATCTTTTTAATGCTCTCAATTCTATTGGAAAAAATAACAAGGAAAAAGATAAGAGAGTTTCTCAGAGAGTCATTACAACCGCCCTAGTAAGCTATCAATTGAAAAAGGCTTGCTTTATGAGACAAACTTGTATTGGTTTTGACATAAATCATAAAAATTTGGATAGAGAACTTGCAAGAAGAGAAAGAATAGATGATCCTCTTCAAAATGATACATGGGCTTTTGTCGAGAGGCTTCCACGTGTTGATAAGAAGCTAACCGATAATGTAAAGCAGTTAATTCAACAATTTTGGCATGATAACTCTAGAGTATCACCCAATGCAAAGGATGTTTTAAAGTTAAGAATTGGCAATTAAGACCGTACACTGCATCCTAAACATTTCTTGGAATCAAGCCAAACAATGTTGTTCAACAAATTTATTGAAACACATCCAAATATGGAAATCTCACAAAGGAATTTTGAAGGTTTGAAGCCATTTTATTATGTGCCTCTTAAGATTTGTAATACTTGTTGTTGCAAATACCATGTGGATTTTTCAGTGTACCATGAACTATTATGTTATATCCGTTCTACTTTGCATACTAATGAAATTTTGCAAGAGTGTGGTCTAATGCATCTTCCGAGGAGGATCGAAAGATAATTAGAGAGTATCATTTTTATATGAGTGATGATAGATATGAATCGTCCAATTATGTCCAACATTGTTTCAAGAATTTTTTTGAGTTCTTGCAGGAGCATGATATAGCACTGGGTCGGCATCTCATTTGGTCAGATAACTGCACAGGTCAATTCAAGAATGCTCGTATGTTTTATTGGTTGAGTAGAATGTATGTAGAGAGGGGTGTACCTAATATTTGGAGTTTTTTTGAATCTCGGCATGGGAAAGGGGAGGATGACGGAGCAGGTGCATGTGTAAAGAGAGCTCTAGTTAAGGAGCAATTGAATATTTCAAGAGCAAAATTCAATGATGCATGTTTTATTGTTGATTGGTGTAGTTCAGCATTGTCACAGGGAGGAACACTTGATTCAATAGTGCATAGATTCTTTTGGTTGGTTGAGGAGGGTACAATGGGAGGTAGATTGGATTGTCATACAATCAAAGATTCTTCAAAGATGCATTCGTTTTGATGCTCAAATGCAAGCACATGGACCATTTGGACATGACAGTTGGCTTGTTTTTGTCAAAGTTGTATTCAGTGCGAGTGGGATCAATGCAAGTCAAGTGAGTGGGTGGATACATGGGTTCCACGGTAGGGTAAAAGCACAAAGTTGTGTCACACTTTCAGCCAACATATCAGCACAACTGAATTTAAGTATCTCTAACTAAAAATCAATTTTGGTCAAACATATGACCTAGTAAGATTCATTCTAGCTAAGTTAGATACTTCCACAATTTATTCAACTAAAATTGTTGGCTAAAAGTATATGGAGCACCACTCTGAGTCCAATTTACCAAAAAAAAAAAAAATTTGAAAAACTTGAAGTTTTAATAACTCCTCATGTAAATAACATTTTTTTAAAAATGTAAAAATACCCTTTTGTAGATCCATAAGTGTAGGTTTCAAAAATATATTTATTTTAATAGTTTTATTATTATTTTTATTAATACTAAAAGTAGGTTATTAGCAAAAAATATTAGTTTGATTACCATGCCAAGGAAAAATACTGAAACAAATATGATGCACTAGATAAAAGAATTTATTTCAAGATGGCATAATTTTTTTTCCATTTTAGATAAATATTTAATATGAATGTTGACGTCCGATGGAAACAGTTTTTTTTTATTCACACACATTTTAATATATATTTATCAAAATTGAAAAAATTGGAAAAAAATATATCCATGCACTAAAGTTTCAAGTTATAAATACACACAAAAAATTTGAAAGAAAAAAAAAAATTTACTATACAAAGTTTGATGTCCCATGCAACTTCATTTTTCAGCATTTTATTAGCAACTAAATTATAGTGTTAATTTATGAAAAACTAGTTTAAAATAAATTTTTAATTTCTTATAAAAAATACAAACATAAAATATACTAAAAAATACATATTTTACTAGTTTACATCATTCAAAAATTCAAAACATATATGCTGCTTTTTAGTGATTCAAGTTTAAAAGTTGGATCAGCATTGGTCGTTTCCTTTATAAAGTGTGACACAGCTTTGTGCTTTTCCCCAATTTGAGACAAGTGAGTGGGTGGATACATGGGTTCCACATTATCTAACTCCTTTATCTCAAACTATATCCATGACAAATTACACAATGGAAAGTTCACTTGATTACGACTGGCTTTTAGATCTACTACATCCAAGACATGTTTTTGCAGTTGTTGCACTGCAGGGGAATGAAGAGAGATCAGAATATTGGTTGGCTCAATTTTTGAAGGTAAAGCACAAGCTAACACAATCGATGAAAGATGATGATGGGTTTGTGTATCCTACAAGTTCGGTTGTGGTTGTAGGAACTTGGTTGCGAACATACATGATTAGAAAGAATGGCATACCTGCATTTGAAGACTATGAGAAACACAAAACCATTCTCATGTATTCACACTTTTTTATAGCAACAAATGTTAAGTTGTTGAAGCATCATGCCAAACCAAAGACAAAACAACTATGGACACTTAGTAATATTGATCATGAAGCAATATTAGATACTCTTAAGCAAAGAGATGACCCTTCAAGCACACTCGAATAGCATATTCAAGAATGGAAAGTACAATGCTTAAGCCTTTTTTTTGTTGTGACAATATAGATATATCATTTGACAAATTTTGTGATATTCTTGGCACAATTGATCATGGACCTGCTGCAACAATAGCCAACTCTAATCCTTTCAAAGAGGTACGTGACATATTACTTTAATATAGATTGGTTATTCAAAGCATCTTTTATAGTTTGCATTACCAATTAATCATCATTCAGGATGTTTAGATTAATATGGAGTTGTTAGTCTAAGCATATTTTTTGTTGTTACAATATAGATTTATCATTTGACAAATTTTGTGATATTCCTAACATGATTGCTCATGGACCTGCTACAATAATAGGAAACTCTGATCCTTTTAGAGAGGTATGTGACAAATTACAATAATATCGATTGGTTATTCTAAGCATATTTTCTATTATATGCAGTTTAACTGCTAACTTGATGGTTTGTACGGGTGCTTGTCACTCGAAAATGCCAACATACTACTCTTCTGGAAGACTGTGCCTTGAATGCCTCAAATAGAAAATTTTGTAAAAATTGAATATTGAAATGTGAAACAATGTAAAAAGGTCATAACTCTATATAGGCATAATCTATATCCAGTGATGGTTTTTGAAATACAATTCAAATGTCTGCCATTGTATAAATGGTATGTTTAAAATGTAAAATGATTTTTTTACTTAATCGAGCTACAACCGAAGGTTTTCTTCCTAGTTCTTTCCTATTGGTATGCTTGTTTGAACCAAGTTTTGTAATATCCTCTATTTATATATAACAAATTACAGTGGCTTGCCACTTTTTCGAAAAATAAAAAAGTAAAAAGTTCATTGTGAATTTCATTTTCCATGTCATTGATTCAAGTTGATTGGGTAAGAGTTTTTTGATGCAAGAGCTAGAAATTGTAGAATCTTGATCCAACCTTAAATATTTTTGCCCCCACATTTCATTGATATTAGCACTTTGGACTCTTAAGGGAAAACGCTGCTCCAATGCAGCTCGGAGTGATTCAACGTATTTGGGTGCAAGAGAGAACCATACCTAGCGCAAACATACCCATCTGGACATGTTGGAATAGTCTGTTGGGTTGTATGAGTTCTAGAATGAAAGTTGCACCACTTTGCAACTTTACACTGCTTGCATTTGACAACTTTTCCCTCAACTGAAAACTCATCAACACGGGAAAACGCCTTTGAGATAGCAAAAACTGAGAGAGGTTATTGTAGATGGTCTCAACACAATCCCATATCCTCAGATGAAGAGTCTATAAGAATCACGATTTTTGAGAAATAGTCTATCAAAGTTTTCTGCCTTTTAGCACTTTGGACTCTTAATGGAAAACGCCGATCCAATGCAGTTCGAAGCGATTCGGCATATTTGGGTGCAAGAGAGAACCATACCTAGTGTAAACATACCCATTCGGACATGTTGGAACAGTCCATTGGGTCGTACGAGTTCGAGAATGAAAGTTGCGCCACTTTGCAACTTTACACTGCTTGCATTTGGCAACTTTTCCCTCAACTGAAAACTCATCACCACGGGAAAACGCCTTCGAGATAGAAAAAATCGAGAGAGGTTATTGTAGATGGTCACAAAACAATCCCATATCCTCAGATGAACAGTTTGTAAGCATCATGATTTCTGACAAATAGTCCGTCAAAGTTTGCTTCCTTTTAGCACTTTGGACTTTTAAGGGAAAACGTCGCTCCAATGCAGCTCAGAGCGATTCGACATATTCGGGTGCAAGAGAGAACCATAAATAGCATAAGCATACCCATCTGAACATGTTGGAACAGTCTTTTGGGTCGTACAAGTTTCAGAATGAAAGTTGCACCACTTTGCAACTTTACACTACTTGCATTTGGCAACTTTTCCCTCAATTAAAAATTCATCACCATGGGAAAAGGCCTTTGAGATAACAAAAATCAAGAGAGCTTATTGTAGATGGTCTCAACATGATCCCATATCCTCAAATGAAGAGTTTGTAAGCATCATGGTTTTCGAGAAATAGTTCGTCAAAGTTTGTTGCCTTTTAGCACTTTGGACTCTTAAGGGAAAATGCCGCTCCAATGCAGCTCGGAGTGATTCGGCATATTTGGGTGCAAGAGAGAACCATACCTAGCGTAAACGTACCCATTTAAAATATTGGAATAGTCCGTTGGGTC
>CM021103.1:113323750-113384166 GCA_007115665.2 Sequoiadendron giganteum | reverse complement strand
GGTTGATATGTCAAGAAGGTATTGTAGATTTTGAGATGGTGTTTGTGGTGCTTGGTTTCCAAGTGCTTTTAAGAAAATTTGAATAAAAGAGGAAACAATGTGGTAAAGAGTGTCCAGCATGGCAGAGTAGTGTTCAATATTTTGCTCCACATTTCTTCATGGTTGAATATTTTCTTGCGTGGTTCGGATATGTTAATCAAAACTGTTTAGAGGTGTTATATCCAAAGTTTTAGGTTTTGGATCATTCAAAAAAAGAAGTTGTGTGAACTGTGTTGCAGTGTTGTCTGGGAGAAATAGTTTTACTCCACATTTCTCTGCATTGTGGTTTTTGGTCTTCCAGATTTGGAAGTGTTTTTATATTGCTCATATCTATCTTTAGTTTGAGTTGTTAAAATTTTGGTGCTATGCAAGGTGGATTCATGTGTTACAGCATGTGGAAGGTTAACTGATTGCACAAATGAGTATGTTCTTCAGATGATTGATGCTACAAATAATTTGTTGGATTACAAGGTGTTGATAGAATGTTCTAGATTGTGTTTAAGTGTTTTTTATGATATGTGAGCCATCTTTGGATCAAAGGAAGCATGTACTTAAATGTTTAATGGTGTTAACATAGGTTCAGTCGATCTTGGGTGTTTACATTATTTTTGGATATGATTCAGTGTTTGTGGAAGTGTGGCGAGGTGTTTATGTATGGATTTAGGTCCGAGTTAAGGTGTGATGTGGTCCACCTTCATTCCTCTCCACCATGGGAATTTTTTAGTGCCGACCTAATTTGAATTTGCACATTTGAGGTGTATAATTGACCTTGTAGATCGCTCTCAAGGTTGAAGATGGTATATATGTGTATTGATTTGATGAAGGATGTGAGAGTAAAGTATATGTGATGCGAATTATGATGTGAAGTGAAAAATTTTGAAATGCAGTGTGAGATTTAATGACTAATACTACTAGAAGCAGTGAGAAAAAGGTGTCTACATTCTTCAGAGAGAGTGTGAATGTTTTGGTGAAGCAGTGGTGGAACTTTTCTATTGCTCTATGATGGATTTATTATTGTAACAATATTCTATCTTCTTCCTTTTAATTTAGTAGTGAGCCATTGGCAGTGAGACCTTCTTTCTTTTGGGTAGTGAGCCCTCCAACAATGAGCCTATTATATTCAGTGTTGCAATTACTTTATATTGTGAGCTAATCCTCACCATGGTTTTTTCCTTCTTGGGTTTTCCACGTAAATTTGGTTTTCTCATGTGTATGGATGTGTTTGCATTAATATTTCTCATGTTTTTATTCTGATAATGTATGATAAAGGGTTTAAGGGTTGTTAAGGGTTTAAGGATTAATGAAAATTTGAATGTTAATGAGGGTATTCATGTTTTAATGTACAACCAATTCACCCCCATCTCGGTTGTCTTGTGCATTCAACAATTGGTATTAGAGCAAGGTTCCTTGGAAGAAAGATTAACCACTTGAGGTGGATCTAGGATGGTGCACAAGAAGGAGGCTCCTCTATTTGATGGATCTAATTTTTCATTTAGAAGATCGAGATGGAAGGTTTTCTTGTTTCTCTAGGGTTTGGAGTTTGAAATTTTGTTGAAACTGGATATACAATGCTTGAAAATGGTCTGAGTATTAATGATGAGATCAAGGCATATGAAAACAATGGGAAAAAAAGGTATGCTCTTTTGATTGGTCTTTCTAATTTAGAACTTGTGAAAGTTATGAGATATAAATCTGCTAGTGAGATCAGGAAGAAGTTGAAAAGTGTCTATGAAGGAGATGAAAAGGTCAAGCAAGCAAAGATTCAAAATCTAAAGACTAAATTTGAAACCCTAAGGATGATAGAATATGAAGATATTATAGGCTACATGCATAGAGTGGATGAATGTGTCAATTTCATTAGAGGCCTTGGTGGAAAAATTGAAGAAGATGAGGTGGTAAAGAAGGTATTAAGAACTCTTCCTAAATCCTATAGTAATAATTTTTTTTCTATTTAAGAAGCTTAGAATTTAGATCATTATTCTAGAGATCAATTGTTTGGTGCTTTAACTACTTTTCAATTGAGAGAGTTTGGTCTAAGTGATTCAAGAAAAGAGGTTGATTTTAAAGTTGGCAAAGCAAAGAAGAATGAGGAATCTGATTTGGATGAGTTTGATGAGCTAGAAGCAAATTTTATGAGGAGATTGAAAAAGGGAACCGAAAAATATAGAGGTAAGTTACCTTTCAAATGTTTCAATTATGGAAAGATAGGTCATTATGCTTCAATATTTCTAGTCAAAGCTTTGAATGATAAATTTAACGAGAGAATAGTACTTTAATTAAGAGAATTGATTATGTTAAAGAAGATGCCAATATATCTGATGATGAATCCAATAACCTAGATGATGAAAATGATGTATGCTTATTAATGGATCTAAAGGTTGGAACAAATTTCGCTAACTCTGAGAGATGTATGAAGAAAGTTGCTCCAAAATTAGGTCATAATGGAGTTGTGGTGATTGATTTTCATGCTAGAGAAAACAAAAACTAATTGATTGTTGACAACAGATGCTCAAATCACATGACAGGTTATAAAAGTAAGTTTTTTAAACTTGAAAAGTTTGAGGGTGGTCTTGTTAAGTTTGGTGATGATACATCTACTAAGATATGTGGAAAATGTTCAATTAGTTTTGATGGAAAACATAATACAAATGATGTTCTTTATGTTAAGGTCTCTAGTATAATATTCTAAGTGTAGGAAAAATATGTAGCAAAGGATATAATCTTGTATTTCAGGATGGTGGTTGTGAGACTAGGAATGGCTCCAGAACTTTGGTTGTTGCAGGAAGGACAAATGGAAATTTTATCAGCTTAAGGGTGTTAATGGTGTGTGTTTCATGACTCAAATCAATGAAATTTGGCTATGGCATGGAATAATTTGTCACATAATTTCGATAGCATCGTTAGAATCAAATTTTCTCAAGTTGTGAGAGATCTACCAAAGATTACAAATCCTATAAATAGAGTTTGTAAGGAATGTCAAGTTGGGAAGCAAAAAATAAAAAGGTTCAATGTCAAAGAATATTCTATCATAGGAAATTTAGAGTTGGTGTATATAGATCTTTGTGGACCTACAAAAATAAGAAGTTTTCAAGGTGATAGGCATTTTATGTTGGGTATGTGCAGGATCATCATGGAAAAAATAGGCCCTTAAGTGCAAACGAAAATTTAGAAAAATAGGAGTTAGGCAACTTGACGTAAAAATTTGAATAATTTATCTATATTATTTCAAAAATATGTAAAAATAGAATCTGTGGAAAATTGAATGTAGTTTCTAAACTACTACGTTAATTTTTGTAAAAAAAAAATCTATTTGGTAAAAAATTGAAATTTCAATGCAATAGTACTTAAATTTCAGGGAAAAAATAAGAAGTAGGTGTCTGTCTGACCACCCTAACCATAATAAAATGATAGTATTTTTTTATAATATTTTAGATATAAGTAGAGGACTCATGTCCGGATGTGATGCATATTTTTTTGTAATTTTTTTCAAGTAAATAATTAATTATGAATTTTTTATTACAACTTTTAAAAAATATAAAAACGTGTATGTCTGACCACCTTAACTTGGTCAAAACTTCATGAAATTCTTCTTCTTTTTTAATCCTATAGTATTCCAAGCATAGAATGTGACACATGTTTTGGATTCAAAAAATGTGATATCGTTTGAAAGCTATAGATGGTTTTCTATCAGGCTATCAATCAGGACTTTAGTCGTAATTCTAATAGAAAATGAATAATAATTATTGATTAGATTCAAAGTAAAGTATAATTTATATTGGTAGAAAGATGAGAAGCTCCTTTACAAACCCTTTTCGTTTCATCAATTTTGGGTAAAATAAAAGTCATCAGCCACATGGGCGAAGTCTCGAAAAGCAAGGTAAGTTGTTAAACACATTTTTCGTGTTGACTTCTTAGGATTGGCAGGTCCAAACCAAATTCCAAAGCAAGCCCGAGCCTAATCCCTAGGCATTAAATTTTGTGTCATCATATCGGATATCCGATTTGAATCCAATATCTGATATGTTTTAGATATGAGTTTTAAAAAAATTATACAATTTTTAATATATGATTTCAAAAATGCAATAAAGTTTATAATTTAATATATATATTATACAATATAGTTTATAATGTAATATATAATATACAATTTATGATAATCTCATACTGAATTATGTATTTAATATATAATAAATTATATTATTATGTATAATATTTAAATATTATTTCAATATTTTAGTTAATCTATAAATATTTATATATATATATATTACTAATATATAAAATATTTAAATATTATCTCTTTCCCTCTCTCTCTCTCCCAAGTCTCTCACTCAATCACTCCTCTCTCTCTCTCTCAACCCTAAACCCTCTCTCTCTCTCCCACACTCCCTTTATCCCTCTCCCTCTCTCAATCTCCCACTCTCCCTCTCTTCCTCTCCCTCAACCCTAAACCCTCTCTCTCTCTCTCTCCCTCTTCTTCTCTCACTCTCCCACTATCCCTCACTCTCCCACTCTCCCTCTCCCTCTCCCTCTCCTGGGCCCCAAACCCTCTCAATCTCCTCTCTCCCTCCCTCTCTCCCTCCTTCCAACTCTCACTCTCTCTCTCTCAATCTCCCACTCTCCCTCAACCCTAAACCCTCTCTCTCTCCGTCTCTTGAAGGGAAAACATGCAGGCTCTAAAGACCCAATAGTGAAGAATACATTCCCTTAACACTAATACAACAGAGGAGAAGAGCATAAACCAGTTTCAAATAGCTCTCTAAAACTACTTGAGATGAATACAACCAGTAAAAACAGAAAACAGAATTAAGCATTCACAGTTGACACAAGATATACGTGGGAAAACCTTTATAGGTAAAAAACCACCACACAAAGTCAAGACAATTGTATTATAGTAACAAAAATGGTTACATACAATATACAGTCTTTTTTGATCAGCTCACAACAACACTTCAAAAAACTATCTCACTGTTACAATGTTTTCTCAAAACATATAGTTCAAAATTTTTTTCTCTAATCCCATCACGAACTCGACTCACATCAGTCATGTGTTGCATTCAATTCTTCTCAATCAACTGCCAATCACCAAGTACATGAATCTCTTATCCAATCACGCTAATGATCCACCCATGTCGATCTTCCTACATCGAGCCACCTAGGCATTAATGTTGTCACCCAAATCGGGTCCTGCTCACCAGCCAAAGTCGGCCTGCAATTACTGTTGATGCTACAAATGACTTTGGCCAACTAGAAGTAGTCAAACTACCACGTGTCTGATTTGCATTCACCTATCACTCCTGCCACTGAGTCCAACTCAGTAAAACACAGTCTCGAGCTCGTCTGAGCTCCCTACGCACATACCGCTCCACTGCCAAGCTGAGTCGACCCACCCACGGTAATGCGGTGAGCCCGACCGAGCTCCCTCAAGCTTCCCCATGCTACCGCTGAGTTGAACTGACCCATCCATGGTATGGCGGTTTGGCCAACCGAGCTCGTCCAAGACCTACCCGTGCTACTGGAGCACCAGTCGAGTCGCCCCGCGGTAATACGGTGAGCTCAACCAAGCTCACCCATAGACTTCACCGAGCATGACCGCAAACCGTCAGGCACTACCA
The DNA here is from genome assembly GCA_007115665.2 of Sequoiadendron giganteum. Lineage (NCBI taxonomy): Eukaryota > Viridiplantae > Streptophyta > Pinopsida > Cupressales > Cupressaceae > Sequoiadendron > Sequoiadendron giganteum. The sequence goes on along the minus strand of CM021103.1, from coordinate 113,378,512 downwards.
CTGTCTGGGTTGACACAAGCCACTGCAATGAAGTAACCAGCCATGGTGATTACTGGCAGTCAAACCGCGCTACCGAGGGGTCGACAGACCACCCCGCAGTAGGGCGGTGAACGTTAGCCAGATCGCTGGCGGTCTCACCGCGATCACCGCGGTGAGTGGACCCACTGCTCGCGATAAGGCTGTAGAAGCTAAGGCAACTGCAGGTGTTCACACCGCCACCACCGTAGTCAAGGGCTTAACCACTCGCAGTATGGTGGTGACCAACCAGACCGATCGAGCGAAGGCAGCCGTAGTCACTGCAGTTAGGGACGAGACTGTGAGCGGTAAAGCGGTAACCGCTACCCTTCCACCACAGTACCGCTAGGGTAAGAGATGACAGCCGTGGTAAAGCGGTTAAGGTTGAGATGAGGTTAGGTGCGGTATGGCAGTAAACTACTAAAACACCTAAATTTCGCCAAGTCATGAAAAATATAGGCTTCAAGCTGGAAGTTGAGACATATTTTTTCAACAAGCTCCCACTTGGTGAACACTTCCAGCTCCCCCATGAATTGAAAAAATTATTGTTTGTCATAGGCCCCAAGGTCCATTGATTTTGCGCACCATATGAACTTGTCTGTGTTGACTGGATTTGTTAAAGCGTCTGCAGCATTCTTCATGGTGTCCACCTTTTCAGACTGACCTTGCCATCTTCAACCATATCCCTCACAAAGTGATATTGTACATCAATGTGCTTGGTCCTGGCATGAAAGGTCGGATTCTTTGCCAAACAAATGGCACTTTGACTCTCACAAAAAATAGTGATATTCCCTACATTAAATTCAATGTCTGAACATAAATGCCTTAGCCAAATAGCCTCCTTGCATGCATGAGTTGTAGCCATGTACTATGCCTCTATCATGGATAAAGCAACTACAGCCTGTCGCTTGCTCATCCAACTGATTGCTCCACCATTAAGCATGAAAGTGTATCCACTGGTGGATCGCCTGCTGTCAATGTCCCCTGCCCAATCTGAATCAACATACCCATGAATGGTGAGAGTCTTCTGTGATGCAACCAAACTGTCATGGTAACATAGGGCATAGTTTGAAGTCCCCTTCAAATACCTAAATACTCTCCTCATAGCATCCCAATGTGATCTTCCTGGATTTGCCATAAATTAGCTTAGAACTCCCACTACTTGGGCAATGTCTGGTCTTGTGCAAACCATAGCATACATCAAGCTATCAATAGCACTTGCATAAGGCACACTGGTCATATCCTCCATCTCAATAGCAAACTTTGGATAGTCTTCAATAGACATCTTAGTTTCATGCATGATTGGAACAACAAGCTTCTTGCAATCATCCATGCTATACCTCTCCAGAACTGTTTTTACATACTTACTTTGACTGACCTAAAGATTTTTGCTTGTTCTGTCCTTGGTTATCTCCATTCGAAGAATGTACCTTGTTGCACCAAGATCTTTCATTTCGAACTTTGTAGACAACTAAGATTTAAGATCAGAAATCATAGTCTTGCTATTTCCAATGAATATCATATCATCCACATACAGGGTAATAACAAGCACACGATCATTCTCAGATTTATAATAAATATAGTGATCAGATTTTGATCTCACAAATCCAATTGACAACACAAACATGTCAAATTTCTGGTACCACATTCTAGGAGATTGTTTTAAACCATAGAGAGATTTATTTAACTTACAAACCATATTTTGTTTACCTCTTTCAACAAAATGCTCAGGCTGGGACATGTAGATTTCTTCTTCTAGCTCAACTTGGAGAAATGTTGTCTTCACATCCATCTGTTCAATTTCAAAATCATATATAGCTACCAATGATAACAAAAATCTGATTGATGTCAGCTTTGCTACAGGGGAAAAAATCTCTCCATAATCAATTCCCTCAATCTGAGAGAATCCATTTGCAACCAACCTTGCTTTATACTTCTCAACACTGCCATCAAGGCCTGTTTTCTTTTTGAATATCCACTTACAGCCAACAGGCTTTCACCCTTTAGACAGTGGTACCAAATTCCATGTTTCATTATTTTTCAAAGAATCCATCTCCTCATTCATGGCTTGCAGCCAAGAATTCGAATCAGTCATGTTGATTTCTTATTTCACAATCCTAGGCTCATCAGTGCTGGTAATTAAAACATAGGTACAATTCAAATTTAATAGTGAGAAACCATACCTTTCAGGTTGCCTTTTTTCTCATGTAGATCTTCTTACAGGTTGAGGTTGTTCTTCATCATCAGAACTTTTGGAGTTGCTTGAGCTCTCCTCAGTCTCAGGTTCAGCATGCAACTCTTCCCTTTCAGGAGTTTGGGGAATCTCAACTGCATCCTTCTACTTGTCACTCTGATCTGTCTCAAGTTGTTGATCACCTACTGAAGGTTTCAGCTCATGAAATATCACACTTCTGTTGTACAGAAGCTTCTCAATAACAGGGTTCCAAAGCTTGTACCCTTTCACACCAACTCCATAGCCAATAAGAATATATTTGATAGCCTTGTTATCCAATTTAGATCTCTTTTCATTTGGCACATAAACATATGCCTCACAGCCAAACACATGGACATGTCTCAGAGAGGGCTTCTTGCTAGACCATTCTTCCAAAGGCGTTTTATCAACAAGAGCAGAGCAAGGAGATCTGTTTATTAGATAACATGTTGTAGCCATAGCCTCAGCCTAGAACATCTTCTCCAGACTAGCACCACTCAGCATACTCCTTGCCTTTTCTATGAGCGTCTTGTCCAGCCTCTCAGCAACTCCATTCTATTGTGGAGTGTAAGGCGTTGTCTTATGCCTTTTAATTCCATGATCAGTGCAATACCTTTCAAAATCTGCAGAACAAAATTCACCACCATTGTCTGTCCTCAAACATTTATTTTCCTTCCAGTCTAATTTTCTACCAAAGATTTAAATTCTTTAAACCGACTAAACACTTCTAATTTACTTTTAAGAAAGTATACAAATGCCCTTCTCAAACAGTCATCAATAAAAGAAACATAGTATCTAGACTTTGATAACAAAGGAACATTAACTGGACCAAACACATCTGAATGAACATAATCCAGTATACCAAAATATTTATGAGGACTAGAATAAAATGAAACGTGGTGCTGTTTTCCATAGATACAATGTTCACAAAAACCGAACTCAAGGCTACAATCATCAAGCCCTTCTACAAGATTTTTATTCTTCAAGTTTTTTAAACCTTTCTCACCTATGTGACCAAGTCTATGATGCCATAACATAGTCTTCTCAGCTAGGAGTTTTACCTCCAAAGAATTTGCAACCAGAGAAGTGTTTTCATCTTTCTCTACAGGAGTAGCAATGCATGACTTTACAGAGGCACTGTTACAAAGAACAAGATGTGCATCCAGCTTGTACAGAGTGCCAGTACGAACACCCTTAGCCAGCACCATTGTACCTCTAGTCATTTTCCATCCCTTACTTGAAAAAGAAACTTCTACACCAGCATCATTTAACTTATTGATAGAAAGAAGATTTCAAGCCAAACCTAGTATGTGAAGTACGCCACCAATACCTTTGACTCTCTCGTTAGGAAACTGAATTCTGACTCTTCCTCTGTCAACTATCTCCAGCGTTGAATCACTTGCCAAGTACACCTTTCCACCATCATACTTCTTGTATTTAGAGAACCATTCTCTATTGGACGTCATGTGAAAAGACTTACCTGATTCAACCAGCCAGACATCATCTAATGCCTGAGTTGTCAAGGTTGTTACAATGAAGGCGTCTGCATCATTATGAGAAGATTCATTGTTAGAGGCATTATGCTTCTTCTCCTTGCAGTCCTTCTTGATATGACTAGGTTTCCCACAATTCTAGCATCTCACCTTGAACTTTTTACCAAGAGACTTCGATCTCCCTGCAGATTTGGATTTTGACTTCTTGTCTTTCTTCTTGCCTTTCTCCTTTGGTCTACCTCAAACAACAAGAGCCTCTTTAGCCATCTCGGAAGACTTCCTTCGCATTTCTTCATACAAGAGCAAAGAAACCATGCCATCCATCTTGAATGTAGTGTTTGTGCTTCCAATAGCCATCACCAGATGATCCCAACTGTCAGGTAATGAGCACAATAGGAGCATGCATTGATCCTCCTCCTCGGTCTTTACACCTATAGACACCAACTGAGTAACACTTATGTTAAATGAGTTCAGATGATCTGCAACAGATGCACCTTCATCCATTTTCAAGGAGTACAACTTCTTCCTCAGGAATAACTTATTTACCAGAGACTTTCCTTGATAAATATCACCAAGCTTCTTCTACAATGAAGCTGCAGACTGCTCCTCATGAACATTTAGGAGAACAGAATCGGCCAAACTCGGTCTTATCAGACCTCTCTCTTTTCTATCAGCAAGATCCCAAGCCTCTTGAGTCGTACTTTGTGGCTTAGTTCCAGACACTGCAATCCAGAGGTCTCTATCCACTAGCAAGTCTTCCATTTTGAGTTTCCACAACTCAAAGTTGCTGCCATAAATTTTTCAATGTCTACTCTACCTGAAGTACTCGCCATCTCAAACTAAAACAAGTTTTAACAATGCAATACTCCCACTAAAATAGTCTTAGCACAAAAAACTGAGCTTTCTCTCAAGGATAACACAACGAGCCAGGCTCTGATACCACTTGAAGGGAAAACGTGCAGGATCTAAAGACCCAATAGTGCGGAATACATTTCCTTAACACTAATACAATAGAGGAGAAAAGAATAAACCAGTTTCAAATAGCTCTCTAAAACTACTTGAGATGAATACAACCAGTAAAAATAGAAAATAAAATTAAGCATTCACAATTGACACAAGATATATGTGGGAAAACCTTTACAGGTAAAAACCCACCACACAAAGTCAAGAAAATTGTATTATAGTAATAGAAATGGTTACATACAATATACAGTCTTTTCTAATCAGCTCACAACAACCTTTCAAAAAACTATCTCACTGTTACAATGTTTTCTCAAAGCATACAGTTCAAAAAACTTCTCTCTAATCCCATCAGTCATGTGTTGCATTCAATTCTTCTCAATCAACCACCGATCACCAAGTACATGAATCTCTGATCCAATCACGCTGATGATCCGCCCATGTCGATCTTCCTGCATCGAGCCACCCAGGAATTAATGTCGTCACCCAAATTGGGTCTTGCTCGCCAGCCAAAGTCGACCTGCAATTACTGTTGATGCTACAAATGGCTTTGGCCAACCAAAAGCAATCAAACTGCCACATGTCCAATTTGTATTCGCCTATCGCTCTTGCCACCGAATCCAACTCGGTCAAACATAGTCCCGAGCTCGTCCGAGCTCCCTACGCACATACCGCTCCACTATCAAGCTGAGTCAACCCACCTGTGGTAATGCGGTGAGCCCGACCAATCTCTCTCAAGATTCCCCGTGCTACCACCGAGTTGAACCGACCTGTCCGCGGTATGGCAATTTGGCCAATTGAGCCCGTCCAAGACCTACCTGCACTACCAGAGCACCAACCAAGTTAGCCCATGGTAATGCGGTGAGCTCGATCGAGCTCACCCACAGACTTTACTGAGCATGACCGCAAACTGTCCCGCGCTACTGCTGTCTGGGTTTACACAAGTCGCGGCAACGAGGTAACTAGCCATGGTGACCACTAGCGGTCAAACCGCGCTACCGAGGGGGTCGATAGACCACCCCGTGGTAGGGCAGTGACCATCAGCCAGATCGCTAGCGGTCTCACCACAATCACTGCGGTGAGTGGATCCACCACCCATGATAAGGCAGTAGCAGCCAAGGCGACCGCAAGCAGTCACACCGCCACCATCGCGGTCAAGGGCTTAACTGCTCACGGTATGGCGGTGACCAACCAGACTGATCGAGCGAAGGCAGTCACAGTCACCGTGGTTAGGGATGAAACTATGAGCGGTAAAGCAGTAACCGCTACCCTTCCACCGTGGTATCACTAGGGTAAGAGATGACAGCCGCGGTAAAGCGGTTAAGGCTGAGATGAGGCTAGGCGCAGTACGACAGTAAACTGCTGAAACACCTGAATTTCGCCAAGTCATGAAAAGTAGAGGCTTCAACTTGGAAGTTGAGACATATTTTCTCAACATCTCTCCCTCCATCTCTCCCTCTCTCCCTCTCCTTCTCTTAATTTCCCACTCTCCCACTCTCTACCATTAACCCTTAGGTCTATGTGGGAATAAATTAGATATCCGATTTGTAAAACTCCGATATGTAGAGCTAAAATCTTACCATTGCAAAACATTTTAAAATATTTTCCAAATTAGATATCTGATTATATCGAATATCGGATTTGTAGGCCATAGAAAAAACCGATGTGGGTCATTTTTTTGCATTCGAACGGACCCTACATTTTGTTTGCAGCACTTTGCAGGTGACAAACGCGCGGTTTCAGATAGGAAGAGACAAAGATCAACTTTTTGCAGCATCTTGTACTCAAATTTGTCACAAGGAATGATTTTTTAGCATCTTTTATGAGGTATAATGGGGAGCAGCAGTCGTCGGAAGCAAAAACATAAGAGAAATCTTACAAAAGAACAAATTGAAGAATATGGACAAAGAGATAGAGAAGGTCATAGGAAGAAAAGATAAGGTATGTTAAATATTGGTGAACCTGAGCCCTATGGTCTTTAAGTGAAGAGGAAATTGAATATGTTCAAGGTGAAAATATAGAACATGATATTGAAATTGGGAATAAAAATTTTCAAATTGATATTGAAAATGTTGGAATTGAAGATGTTGAACATGATATTCAAATTGGGAATGAAAATATTGAAATTGATAATCAAAATGTTTAAGGTGAAAATGTTGGAATTGAAGATGTTGAACATGATATTCAAATTGGGAATGGAATTATTCAAATTGATATTGAAAATGTTGGAAATGAAGATGTTTGAACATAATATTGAAGCAAGTGTAAATTATGTTTCACCAAATTACATGAGAAATGAAGAACCCTATGTGGAAGAAAGACATATTCCAAATTCAAGACCTTCAAGGACCCCTAAATGGTTAGTTGAAATTGATGATAACATTATAAACAATTTTGAAGGCAAGAGGTCAACACAAACTGTTCGGTTGTGGGCTAGAAGACTTTTCAACCAATATTTTAGCGATAAGACATTGACCGAGCAATGCCAATTTTTTGTACAATTGCTAAAGATGAAAAATATGAGACCTTTGCTAGCCAAATTGAAGATTCGTGTGAACAATAAGACTGAAAAAAATTCTATTATTAACAAAAATCTTTTTAATGCTCTCAATTCTATTGGAAAAAATAACAAGGAAAAAGATAAGAGAGTTTCTCAGAGAGTCATTACAACCGCCCTAGTAAGCTATCAATTGAAAAAGGCTTGCTTTATGAGACAAACTTGTATTGGTTTTGACATAAATCATAAAAATTTGGATAGAGAACTTGCAAGAAGAGAAAGAATAGATGATCCTCTTCAAAATGATACATGGGCTTTTGTCGAGAGGCTTCCACGTGTTGATAAGAAGCTAACCGATAATGTAAAGCAGTTAATTCAACAATTTTGGCATGATAACTCTAGAGTATCACCCAATGCAAAGGATGTTTTAAAGTTAAGAATTGGCAATTAAGACCGTACACTGCATCCTAAACATTTCTTGGAATCAAGCCAAACAATGTTGTTCAACAAATTTATTGAAACACATCCAAATATGGAAATCTCACAAAGGAATTTTGAAGGTTTGAAGCCATTTTATTATGTGCCTCTTAAGATTTGTAATACTTGTTGTTGCAAATACCATGTGGATTTTTCAGTGTACCATGAACTATTATGTTATATCCGTTCTACTTTGCATACTAATGAAATTTTGCAAGAGTGTGGTCTAATGCATCTTCCGAGGAGGATCGAAAGATAATTAGAGAGTATCATTTTTATATGAGTGATGATAGATATGAATCGTCCAATTATGTCCAACATTGTTTCAAGAATTTTTTTGAGTTCTTGCAGGAGCATGATATAGCACTGGGTCGGCATCTCATTTGGTCAGATAACTGCACAGGTCAATTCAAGAATGCTCGTATGTTTTATTGGTTGAGTAGAATGTATGTAGAGAGGGGTGTACCTAATATTTGGAGTTTTTTTGAATCTCGGCATGGGAAAGGGGAGGATGACGGAGCAGGTGCATGTGTAAAGAGAGCTCTAGTTAAGGAGCAATTGAATATTTCAAGAGCAAAATTCAATGATGCATGTTTTATTGTTGATTGGTGTAGTTCAGCATTGTCACAGGGAGGAACACTTGATTCAATAGTGCATAGATTCTTTTGGTTGGTTGAGGAGGGTACAATGGGAGGTAGATTGGATTGTCATACAATCAAAGATTCTTCAAAGATGCATTCGTTTTGATGCTCAAATGCAAGCACATGGACCATTTGGACATGACAGTTGGCTTGTTTTTGTCAAAGTTGTATTCAGTGCGAGTGGGATCAATGCAAGTCAAGTGAGTGGGTGGATACATGGGTTCCACGGTAGGGTAAAAGCACAAAGTTGTGTCACACTTTCAGCCAACATATCAGCACAACTGAATTTAAGTATCTCTAACTAAAAATCAATTTTGGTCAAACATATGACCTAGTAAGATTCATTCTAGCTAAGTTAGATACTTCCACAATTTATTCAACTAAAATTGTTGGCTAAAAGTATATGGAGCACCACTCTGAGTCCAATTTACCAAAAAAAAAAAAAATTTGAAAAACTTGAAGTTTTAATAACTCCTCATGTAAATAACATTTTTTTAAAAATGTAAAAATACCCTTTTGTAGATCCATAAGTGTAGGTTTCAAAAATATATTTATTTTAATAGTTTTATTATTATTTTTATTAATACTAAAAGTAGGTTATTAGCAAAAAATATTAGTTTGATTACCATGCCAAGGAAAAATACTGAAACAAATATGATGCACTAGATAAAAGAATTTATTTCAAGATGGCATAATTTTTTTTCCATTTTAGATAAATATTTAATATGAATGTTGACGTCCGATGGAAACAGTTTTTTTTTATTCACACACATTTTAATATATATTTATCAAAATTGAAAAAATTGGAAAAAAATATATCCATGCACTAAAGTTTCAAGTTATAAATACACACAAAAAATTTGAAAGAAAAAAAAAAAATTTACTATAAAAAGTTTGACGTCCCGTGCAACTTCATTTTTCAGCATTTTATCAGCAACTAAATTATAGTGTTAATTTATGAAAAACTAGTTTAAAATAATTTTTTAATTTCTTATAAAAATACAAACATAAAATATACTAAAAAATACATATTTTACTAGTTTACATCATTTAAAAATTCAAAACATATATGCTACTTTTTAGTGATTCAAGTTTAAAAGTTGGATCAACATTGGTCATTTCCTTTATAAAGTGTGACACAGCTTTGTGCTTTTACCCGATATCTAACTCCTTTATCTCAAACTATGTCCATGACAAATGACACAATGGAAAGTTCACTTGATTACGACCGACTTTCAGATCTACTACAGCTAGGACATGTTTTTGTAGTTGTTGCACCGCAGGGGAATGAAGAGAGATCAAAATATTGGTTGGCTCGATGTGTACGGGTAAATCACAAGCTAACACAATCAATGGAAGATGATGATGGGTTCGTTTATCCTACAAGTTCAATTTTGGTTGTAGGAACTTGGTTGCGAACATACATGATTAGAAAGAATCTCATACCTGCATTTCAAGACTATGAGAAACACAAAACCATTCTCATGTATTCACACCTTGTTATAGCAACAAATGTTAAGATGTTGAAGCATCATGCAAAACCAAAGACAAAACAACTATGGACACTTAGTAATGTTGATCATGAAGGAATATTGGATACTCTTAAGCAAAGAGATGACCCTTCAGGCACACTTGAATAACATATTCAAGAATGGAAGGTACAATGCTTAGGTTCATTATGCTTAAGTTCATTAGTGTTCTTTATTTAATACTGATATTTTGTATACTATTGCAATGCAGGTGTCTTTAATAGTGATATTTTGTATGTACTTTTGGGAAATTTTTGGCATGATTGATCATGGACACTACTTGCATTTGGCAACTTTTCCCTCAACTGAAAACTCATCACCATGGGAAAACGCCTCTGATATAGAAAAAATCGAGAGAGGTTATTGTAGATGGTCCCAACACAATCCCATATTCTCATACGGAGATTCTGTAAGCATCACGATTTTCGATAAATATCCCTTCAAAGATTGTTATCTTTTAGCACTTTGGACTCTTAAGGGAAATCGTCGGTCCAATGTAGCTCAGAGTGATTCGACGTATTTGGATGCAAAAGAAGACCATACCTAGCACAAATGTACCCATTCGGATGTGTTGGAACACTCTGTTTGGTTGTATGAGTTGGAGAATGAAAGTTGCACCACTTTGCAACTTTACACTGCTTGCATTTGGCAGCTTTTCCCTCAACTGAAAACTCATCACCACAGGAAAACGCCTCTAAGATAGCAAAGGTCATTATAGATGGTCCCAACATGATCCCATATCCTCAGACAGAGATTCTGTAAGCATCACGGTTTCCGAGAAATATCCCTTCAAATATTGTTGTCTTTTAGCACTTTGGACTCTTAAGGGAAATCGTCGGTCCAATGTAGCTCAAAGTGATTCGTTGTATTTGGGTGCAAAAGAGGACCATACCTAGCCTAAACGTACCCATCTGGATGTGTTGGAATAGTTTGTTTGGCCGTATGAGTTGGAGAATGAAAGTTGCACCACTTTGCAACTTTACACTGCTTGTATTTGACAACTTTTCCCTCAACTGAAAACTCATCACCACGAGAAAACGCCTCTGAGATAGAAAAAAATGAGAGAGTTTATTGTAGATGGTCCCAACATGATCCCATATCCTTCGACAGAGAGTCTGTAAGAATCACGGTTTCTGAGAAATATCCCTTCAAAGATTGTTTCCTTTTAACACTTTGGACTCTTAAGGGAAATCGTCGGTCCAATGTAGCTCAGAGTGATTCAGCATATTTGGGTGCAAAAGAAGACTATACCTAGCATAAACATACCCATACGGATGTGTTGGAACAGTCTATTTAGTTGTATGAGTTGGAGAATGAAATTTGCACCACTTTGCAACTTTACATTGCTTGCATTTGGCAACTTTTCCCTCAACTGAAACTCATCACCACGGGAAAACGCTTCTGAGATTAAAAAAACCGAGAGAGGTTATTGTAGATGGTCCCAACACGATCTCATATCCTCAGACAAAGATTCTGTAAGCATCACGGTTTTTGAGAAATATCCCTTCAGAGATTGTTGTCTTTCAGCACTTTGGACTTTTAAGGGAAATCGTCGGTCCAATGTCGCTCAGAGTGATTCGGCGTATTTGGGTGCAAAAGAGGACCATCCCTAGCATAAACGTACCCATCTAGATGTGTTGGAACAATTTGTTTGGTCGTACAATTTGGAGAATGAAAGTTGCACCACTTTGCAACTTTACACTACTTGCATCTGACAACTTTTTCCTCAACTGAAAACTCATCACCATGGGAAAACGCCTCCGAGATAGAAAAAACCGAGAGAGGTTATTGTAGATGGTCCCAACACAATCCCATAGCCTTAGACGAAGAGTCTTTAAGCATCACGGTTTTTGAGTAATAGTCCATCAAAAATTGCTGCCCTTCTACACTTTGGACTCTTAAGGGATTTTGTTGATTGAATGTAACTCAGACTGCTTCAGTTTGTTTGGGTGTGAAATGGAACCATACCTAACCTAAATGTACCCATTCAGACCTAATGGAACAGTCAGTTTGGTCATACGAGTTGTAGAAAAATATTTATTGATGCCCTTACAAGTAGTTTTCAGCCTCCAATCGAACTCCAACGTTGTTTTTTGTGCGAACAAAATCCATGAGACCATAGTTTGTTGCGAAAAACTAGTCAAACACCTTAATTTCAACCCTACCACAACTTCTAGACTCCTATCTTGCACTTCCCTTTACAAATTTAATAATTTTCCTTCAAAAGACTACATGGCAATTTTGACAATTTTGAAGCCAGAATGCATTTTTGGCATATTGGACCCCTAGACTCAAAATTTAAACTTAATACACCTTAAATGGTCTTCATTGACCTTATTTAACATAAATAGATCACACCTAACCTATCAACCTATCAACCTTCAAATGTGTAATCTTGCAAATAGTAGATTAGATGGGAAAGTAAAGAGGAAGAGTTGATGGTGAGTGGCCTTGTGAAGGCTAGAGAAGAAGAGTTTGAGGAATATGGTGTTAGGACAGGGGATTGTCCTTGGTTGTTATATTTGGTTGTGTGGAAGATGTATGCTACTATGTGGATGGTTCTAACCATAAAGAACCTGAGAAAGATTGTGAAGAGAAGAGTTGAAGGGCAGAGATACATGTCTAGTTGGCAAAAGCTTATGGAAGAGCATGAAATAGAGATACTAATGTATGGATGTTTATCTTTGTGTAATGAGTTTTTGTGTGTAGGTGTCAAAGCTTAGGAAACACCATTTTCAGGTGTAAATGAAGACAAATAGCAGCAAGAAGATCCATTTGAGAAGGATCAAGCATGGCAAGACCAAGACAACACAAAGCATGAAGGGTACAAAATCCCTCAGCTGAAAATTTCCATGCAAGTGACTTGGAGCACATTTGAAGGGATTGTGAAGAAGATAGGAGTAGACCTATGGAGTGATTTATGGGGCATAAATCTTTTCTACCCCGGGAGTATGGTGCAGGAGCACCTAAAACATGTAAGATTTCATGGATTGACAAGGCCATTCCTCCTTCTGTATAGGGTGTACCTCAGAGGAATGGGCATGGATTAGATAGGGGTGGGCATAGGAACAAGTTTTTAGGGGTGATAAAGGGATTATAGTGGTTTGAGAATGCTGCCCTATTAAGAAACACAAATTTTTGTGCCTTTTGAGTAAGGCTAGAGAGTGAGTTTTTGAGAATTTGAATGAAAATAGGTTGGAACTTGTTGGAAACTATTGGAATAGGTGTATTTAATGGTGTTTTAGAGGTTTGAGTGATTAAGATTAACCCAAGAAGAGTAAAAGTGTGAAACCCTAGTTGGAAGGGGCAAAAACAAGGGAAAATTGGTGATTTTACAAAGAAAGTGTAAGCCAAATTATGGGGCAGCATAATACAATGATGTTTTAAGTTTAAGCAGAAAAAATTAAGAGGGAATGAAGTGGTTTTAGGATTGAGTGAGGTCAAAGCATACAAGTTCCAATAAGCCCTACCAACAAGCCAATGAATTGTTTGATAAAAAGCTTTGGTAGACATGTATGAAAAATGTGGTAGCATAGACAAGGCAGTGGACTATTTGAAAAAAAGCCTCAAAGAAATGTGGTATCATAAAATTCCATGACAAGCAAATGCAATTGACAGTTGCTCCTAGTTTTTAGTTATGCAATGTGAAGTAATTGCATAACTGCTTAGGTTGACTTTGTAAAAACTATATTGTAATTAAAAAAATTTCATCTATCAACATCTAGTTGTTAGTTATGCAATGTGAAGTAATGATTTGAGTTTGAAATATGTGCAATGCAATGTAATTAGCGATATAAATATAAACTACATAATATAACATTTCTTTTTTATGCTATTGTACATTGATATATAACCATTTCTCAAGATAAAATTTTCAAAAAGAGTTTAATCATGCACATGAGGAACAAATTAAATTTTGATTGTCAGCTTCTATATATCAGATTATCCAATAATCAAGTGATTGTCCATATACAAAAATGGCATCAACGCCAACTCAAACAATTTTTTACAAAATGTGGCATATGCCATCTCAATATCTATTCAAAATTTACATGCCAAAATGTCTATCTCATCCTAAACTACTGGTGGATCATCAAAATGGAGCCTCTTTGAAGCACTCATTGGCTCTGAAGGTAGCTGCACAAGAAAAATTCAAACCACAATTGAGATTAGTTATACTATATAATTTAAAATTGAATAATGAACATCAAAATCAATATACATTGAATTTTAATTGAACTCTACAATTGAAATCTTGATTACCTGCAATATACGTCTCTTCAAAGGGTCAAGAGTCCTAGAATATACCAAACCGACTTTTGAAATTTCAATCTATATATGTGAACAAAAACATAAAATTGATCCAAGTTAGCATACAATTATTGGTAATAGGAACATATTTACCAAACACAAAATAAAATAAACACATACCTCTTTAGGTTGATCTTTTTCTTTATCTCCTTCAGGTGAAATGACACCTCCTCCTTGAGGTGTTTCAACACCTACTCCTTGAGGTGTTCCAATACCTACTCCTTCAGGCGTTGTGTCACTTGTCAACAACAATGTATAGCTCATAATTGCATGTACATAAAATTGACAAGTACATATGAAACTACCAATCCATGTCGATGTATGTATAATCAATATAAGATCTTAAAAATCTTAATTCAATCCAATTTGAGTTCAATTACCTTCCCCTTATCTAACTTTGTGCCTCCATAGTCTGGATGAGGCTACACCTCACTCGCACTAGGTATTTCCTACAAGAGGAAAATAAGATAAACATTTAAATTATTATATAATTTCATTAATGACAATTCAAATGACAAGCAAGTATATAATAAAAAATGTAAACGAGTGAGTGTAAAAATATATATTGTGTGTGTGTCGAGGCCAAATTAAATGGACCTAAGGGTGCTATCAGTCACCCATGTGAGCTCCTCCTCAGACATCAACTGTTAAATAGACCATGTAAATAAATATTAGTACTTGATACTATCTCTTATTAATATTCATTTAAAAACAAATGCAAGTTATGACTTTACAACTTAAATCTTACCCGTGTCACTATTCCAACATCCCCCTCTCTAGCAGGAGAGGACTTTGTAGGGTGCGCTTCACTCCCCTATGACTGATCTATAATGTCCACATCATGGAGGTCATAATCAGAAGTTTCCAAGGGATGCTCAGTGGGTTGTACAAGAGGACCCAAGCATATATGGTGGTACATAGTGCAAGTATGTGGCACAAAAATATGTGGACCTAAGGAGGATGATGCAGCAACACTCGAGCCTTCGCCAACATCACCAGAATATGGCTGAGCTATTGTAGAAGCATTCAAAACCAAATGACCACTCAAAGAGTGAATAGCCTGAATAGTCTATGTGGATGCATCCTGGATAATCTCTGGATGATATACTGGAGGTGGCGGAGGAAAGGGAGGGGGGGGAACATATGGGTGTGGGACTACTTTAACTACCCCTGGTCTATCTTGGGGCATACCTCCACTGACGCCTGGGGCATACCTCCACTCACGCCCTAGAAGGGTTTAATGTCAAAGTAATTGACATAATGCCCTAACACAAACTCAGCATATAATTTTTTAATATAGTAAAATGGTATATCAAAATTTTTGTTCGGTGGTTTATCAAAAACCATACACCAATGATCCAAAAAGTTATCTACAATGTCCCTATTCGTGCACCATTTTATAGAAATTTTTGGTTTATTAACATTCACTAGAAAATCAGTGCGAGGGTTAACGAATAAAGAGGCTATTTGGGCTTTGGTTATTTGGAGATCTTTCACATCATCATAAGACAATCCACATGCATAATATTCCCTCACGTCTTCTCGCCACGAATGAAAGGCATTATGTTGGGTGGAGAGGGTTTCTATATTTTTAATTATTTCCTTCAATGTGTTTTTCATATCTCTCAATCGAGGGATTGTCTTATAAACTTCACAAATGCCCCTCAATTGCCCCAATTTTTCACCAATTAAGTCTTCAATTGGTGGTTGCGGAGGTGGTGGAGTGTTTGGCATTTGTGCATTTTTATTCTCAGCCATAATACCTGATCAAAGTTAAAAACTAATTAATCTAATTGAAATTATACAATATAAATGAAATCATTGTAAAAAAAACCCTAGTTTTAAATAAAAATCCAAAAAAAAACCCTACTTTTTCACAAAAATCCATAACAAACTCTAGTTTTTGATAAAAATACATCAACAACACTAGTTTTTAATCAAAATCCATTTATAAAAAATAATTGTAAACTCTAGTTTTTAATAAAAATCAATAAAAAACCCTACTTTTGAAAAAAAAATCATAAAAACTACTTAAAATTATAAGAATCTAATTGAAAAATCGATTAAAACATTAAAAAAACCAAAAACTTACCTTTCAAATCGGATATCCGATTTGTAAAAATAGGTTTGGGCATTGCTTTGGAGCAATGTACTGACACCCAAGCCTAAAAAATGTCAACTCGGCATTTCCGCGTTTTTGAGTTGATCCAAAACGTAATTTTTTTCCCATTGCCACTTTTTGGCCCATCATGATCCTACACATACCATGTTGATTGATGATTACTCAAGAATGACTTGGGTAACTTTCATCAAAGAAAAATCAGAAGCTCTAGATAAGTTTAAGGCATTTAAAGCTATTATTGAGAATGAAATGGATATGAAAATCTAATGCTAAAGATCTGACAGAGGTGGAGAGTTTACCTCCAATGATTTTAACATTTTTTGTGAAGATCATGGAATAAAGAGACATTTGTCAGCTCCTAGGACTTCTCAAAATAATGGAGTGGTGGAAAGAAAGAATATGACTATTCAAGAACCAACAAGGACAATGATGAAGGAAACAAATCTATAGGATGTCTACTAGAGAGAAGCAATTCATACAATAGTGTATATACTTAACAAAGCACAAGCAGGGACAAATAGTTCAAAGACTCCCTATGAGTTCTGGTATGGAAGAACCCCTATTGTCAAATATTTCAGAGTGTTTGGGAGAAAGTGTTATATCAGAAGAGATGAAGAAAGCTTACAAAGGTTTGATGCAAGATATAATGAAGGAATCTTCTTTGGATACTCTACAAAAAGCAAGGCTTACCTATGCTACAACAAGAGGCTAAAAAGGATTGTTGAAAGTGCATGTGTCAAAGTGGATGAAGACTTACATAAAATCTCAATGTTGATAGATGGATATGAATTAGATGAGTCCTCTTGTAGAGAAGAAGAAAAAGATGAAGGTAAGGAAAAATAAGTGCAAGTTGAAGAGGAAGAAGCTCTGGAAAGTATCCTTAAGACCCCTAAGTATGTGCAAGAGAATCATTTTGAAGATCAGATCATTAGTGATTAAATAAGAGGTAATTGATAAGGAGAAAGGCTAATATGATAGAAGAACAAATAAATTTATGTTTACTTTCCAAAGTTGAACCTAAAATAGTGATTGAGGCATGCAAATATGAATTTTGGATCAAGGCTATGGAAGAAGAATTGATGTAGAGTGAGAAGAGCTAGACTTGGGAACTTTTCCCAAGACCAGTGAACAAGAATGTGATTGCAACTAAATGGGTGTTCCAAAACAAGCTGAATGAGAATGGAGAAGTTGTTAGGAACAAGGAAAGACTTGTGTGTAAATGCTACTCACGCATAGAAGGAATAGACTTTGAAGAGACCTTTTCTTTGATGGAAAGGATGGAGGCTATTATGATGGTTTTGGTTTTTGCAGAACATAAGGATTTCAAAGTTTATCAGATGGATGTGAATTCTGCATTCTTGAATGGTAAGTTGGAAGAAGAGGTATACATCGAACAATCAAAAGGCTTCCAGTTATTAGATGATCCTAATATGGTCCATAGATTGAAGAAGGCATTATATGGACTCAAGCAAGCTCCTAGATCTTGGTATGAAAGATTGGATAGTTACTTGTTGCGGTAAGGATTTAATAAAGGTACCGTAAATATCAATCTTTAATTTAAAATTGAGAAGATCAAATCTTGATTGTGGTTGTGTATGTTGATGATATAATCTTTGGAGGAAATGAAATTATGTGCAAAATATTTATAGAGGAGATGTAGAAAGAGTTTGAGATGTCTATATTTGGGTAGATGAATTTCTTCCTTGGACTTCAAATCAATTAGATAGAAAAAGGTAATATTCATTTCACAATAAAATTATGTTAAGAAAATGTTGAAGAAGTTTAGAATGGAAGACTGTAAACTAGTATGTACTCATATGGTCATTGGTTGCGAATTGAGTAAGAATGAAGAATCTCCTAAGGCTGATTAGAGCAAGTATAGATCAATGATTGGATGGTCGCTATATCTAAGTACTACTAGACAAGATATTTTGCATGCAGTTTGTCTTGTGGCTAGATTTCAAGAAGATCCTAGAGAGTCACATGTGGTAGCAATAAAAAGAATATTCAGATACTTGAAAGGAACTCTAGAACATGTTTATGGTATCCAAATGATACTAATTTCTCTTTAAGTGCTTATACGGATGAAAATTGGGTAGGTTGTGTGGATGATAGGAGAAGTACAAGTGGTGATTCTTTCTTTCTTGGAAGTAGGTTGGTGTCTTGGCTAAGTAAGAAGCAGGATTTAGTGTCATTATCTACGACAAAGGCATAATACATTGTTGTAGCATCATGTTGCACACATGTGTTGTGGATGAAACAAACCTTGAAGGATATCAAAGTATCATATGATGAATGAATTCCTATCTTATGTGATAATACAAGTGCTATCAACATTTCAAAGAATCAGATAATGCATTCAAGGAAAAAGCATATCTCAATTTGGTATCACTTTTTGAGAGAAAATGTTGCAGAAAATGAGGTGAAGTTGGAGTATGTGACTACTAAGGATAAAGTTTCATATATATTTTCTAAGGCTCTTCCTAAGGATACTTTTAAGTATCTCCAAGAGAAGTTAGGGGTTATTGCCTCTCCTTTTAACTAGATGCATAAGGATATGCATCAGTCTGGTGGATTTCAAGTTTCATTCCTTGTTTTAGACTAATGTTGGTGGATACTTCTCAACGGGAGTAGGTAGTGGCATTGTTGATTGTTGTAGTTAGGGGGAGTAAGTTTTGTCATTGTATTGGTGTTTTCAAAGGAATTTAAAGTTGGGGTTGCAAAGAAGTTGTTATCCCTTATAAGGGTTGTCATTGAGGGAGAGAAAGTATGTGTAATTGATGTCAAAGGGGAAACAAAGAAAAGAAAAATATGTGTTGTCCTTTATTGATGTCAAAGGGGGAGAGAGTTAACTAAAAAACCATATGAAGAAATGGGGAGAGAAATTTTGTAAAAGAGAAAGTGTTGGAAAGAATAAATTCTTGTGTAAGGGGGAGAAGTATGCACTATGATGCAGTATGAGTTGGTTATTAGAGTTGTTATTTTTTATGGTTTTTCATATCATGTGTTTCCATCAATGGCAAAGGGGGAGATTGTTGGAAGTTTTTGTTTTCATTGATTTCAATAGATCTATGTTGTTGCATTGTTGTCAACCTATGGAGATGTTTTGACTAGTTGCATTATGTTGTCATTAGTAGTACAATTGATGTCAACCTCTAGTGTTTCTTTGATGAGCATATGTTTGTGGATGCTCAAACTCTTGTGTGGTTGAGATGATAAGAAGGTGTTGCATATGGTGAGATGTGTTTGTGGTGCTTGGTTTCCAAGTTATTTTGACAAAATTTGAATAAAAGAGGAAACCATGTGGTAAAGAGTGTTTAGTATGGCAGAGTAGTGTTTAGTGTTTTTCTCTGAATTTTTTCATGGTTGAAGATCTTCTTGTGTGGTTTGAATGTGTTGATAAAAGGTGTTATATCCAGAATTTCAGGTTTTGCATCATTTGAAAGAATAATTTATGTTCACTAGTGTGTGAAATATGTTGCAGTGTTGTCTGGGAGAAATGGTTTTCCTCTGTATTTCTCTGCATTGTGGTTTTTGGTCTTGTGGATCTGGAAGTGTGCTTATATTGCTCATATCTACCATTAGTTTGAGTTTTTAAAGTTTGGTGCTTCACAAGGCTGGATTCATGTGTTATAACGTGTGGAAGGTTAATTGGTTGTATATTGGTTGTATAGAATGAGTATGTTCTTCAAGTTATTTGCAATGATTTTCGACTTAGATTGTGTGAGAATTTTTTTTTGTATCGATGTTTCGGATCACACTCTATGATCCATCATTAGGATGAGAGTAGAGCTAAAGGAGAAAATAAACGTTTGAGACCAAGTGTTACCTCTAAAACCTTGGTATCATTTATGTTCTTCAAGTGTATGATGTTTCGAAGGATTTTTGGATTACAGGGTGTTGATGGAATATTCCAGATTGTTTAAGTGATGTGTGTGGTCTACGAGTCATATTTGGATCAAAGGAAGCATGTACTTAAACGTTTAAATATAGTGTTAACACAGGTTCAACTGACCTTGGGTGTTTACACTAATTACGGATATGCTTTGATGTTTGTGGAAGTGTGGTGAGGTGTGCATGTATGGATTTAGGTCAGAGTTAAGGTGTGATGTGGTCCACCTTCATTCCTCTCCATTGTGAGAATTTTTTGGTGGCAACTTAATTTGAATTTGCATGTTTGAGGTGCATATTTGACCTTGTAGATTGTTTTCAAGGTTGAATATGGTATATATGTGTGTTGAGTTGATGAAGTATGTGAGAGTGAAGTATATGTGATGTGAATTATGATGTAAATTATGATCTTTAACGACTAATACTACTAGAAGTAGTGAGCAGAAGGTGTCTACATTCTTCAGAGAGAGTGTGAATGTTCTGGTGAAGTAGTGGAGGAAATTTTTTGTTGCTTTGAGATGGATTTCTCTTTGTAACAATCTTCTATCTTCTTTCTAGTTTGGCAGTGATCCCTCCAGCGGTGAGCCTATTGTATTTGATGTTGAAATTACTTTATATTGTGACCTAATACTCACTGTGGTTTTTCTTTTCTTGAGTTTTCTATGTAGATTTTGTGTTCTCATATGTATGGATGTGTTTACATTACTATTTCTCATGTTTATATTATGCTAATGCATGATAAAGGGTTTATCTACTTCTCTCTATCTCCCCTCTCCCTCTCTCTACCTACCTCTCCCTCCATCACTCCCTACCTCTCTCTCTCTATTTATCTCTACCTCACCTCTCCCTCCCTCCATACCTCTCCTTCCCTCTCTCTACCTACCTCTTCAGCCATCATTCCCTACCACTCTCTCTCTACACCTCTCTATCTCACCTATATCTCCCTCCCTTCCTCCCTCATTCCCTTTATCTCTCTCTACACCTCTCCTTCACTCCCTCCAACCTATCTCTCTACCTCTCCTTCCCTCTCTACTTATCATTATCTCCCCTCTCCCTCCATCACTCCCTACCACTCTCTATCTACACCTCTCTATCTCATCTCTATCTCTCTCCCTACCTCTTTCCCTCTCTACTCTCTATCTCTCGTATCCCTCCCTCTACCTACCTCTCTCTCCCTCCCTCTCTCCCTCTCTCCCTCCTTCCCTCTCTCTCTCCATCTCACCCTCTCTCTCTCACCTCTCTCTCCCTCCCTCCTTCCTTCCCTCTCTACTTCTCTCTATCTCCCCTCTCCCTCTCTCTACCTACCTCTCCCTCCATCACTCCCTCTCTCAATATTCCTCACTCTCTCACACACACCTTTGTCTCCCTCTCTATCTCTCCCTCCTTACCTCTCCATCTCTAATTCCCTCTCTACTTCTCTCTATCTCCTCTCTCTCTCACCTCTGCCTCCCTCCCTCCCTACCTATCCCTCCCTCCCTCTCTCTCTCTCTCCATCTCACCCTCTCTCTCTCTTTGTTTCTTTCTATCTCACCTCTCCCTCACCTCTCTCCCTCCCTCCTGCCATATCTACTTTTCTCCATATCTCTACCTATCTCTCACTCCACTCCCTCTCTCTCACACGCCTCTCTCTAAAGAGGAGAGAGTGAGGGATAAATAGGGAGGGAGAGGAGAGATAGAGAGTAGAGATGGAAAGAGAGAGTGAGAGAAAGAGGGGGGGGAGGGATAGAGAGAGAGAGAGTGTGTGTGTGTGATGGAGGGAGAGATAGGTAGAGAGAGGGAGGGAGATATAGGAAGGGAGGGAGAGAGAGAGGTGAGAGGAGGGAGGGCGGGAGGGAGGGAGATGGAAAGAGAGTGGTGAGATAGATAGTAGAGAGGGAAGGAGAGGGAGATGTAGAGAGGGATAGGTGAGATGGAGAGAAGTAGAGAGAGAGGGAGAAGGAGGGAGGGTGAAAGAGAGGGGAGGAAGGGAGTGAAGGAGGGAGGGAGGGAGGGAGAGGAGATAGAGAGAAGTATATAGGGAAGGAGAGATAGAGAGAGGGATGAGGGAGTGAGAAGTAGAGAGGGAAGGAGAGAGTGAGAGAAAGATGGGGGAGAGGAGAGAGAGGTAAAGAGGGATAGGTGAGATAGAGAGAGATGGGGAGATCAAGATAAGTAAAGAGGGAAGGAGATATAGAGATAGAGTAGAGAGGGAATGAGGGAGGGAGAGAGGTGTAGAGAGTGGTAGGGAGTGATGGATGTAGAGGTAAGTAGAGAGTGATTAAGGAGATATAGAGTAGATAGGGAAGGAGAGAGGGAGGGAGAGAGGAGGTGAGAGAGAGGTGAGATAGAGAGAAATATAGAGTGATGGAGGGAGAGGGAGAGGGGAGAGAGAGTAGAGAGGGAAGGAGAGAGGGAGGGAGAGGTAGGGAGGGAGAGAGTTGAGATAGAGGAGGGATGAGGAGTGAGAGAGAGAGAGAGAGAGAGAGGAGGGGAGGAGAGGAGGAGAGAGAGAGAGAGAGAGAGAATGGTGATGAGATGGAGAGGAAAGAATGAGAGAGAAAGAGGAGAGAGAGAGAGGGGGAGGGACAGAGGGAGAGGAGATAGAGAGGGAAGGAGGGACGAAGGTAGAGGTAGGGATGGAGATAAGTGTGTGTGTGTGAGAGAGAGAGAGAGAGAGAGAATGGTGAGATAGAGAGGAGAGAGTGAGAGAAAGAGGGTAGAGGAAGGGTGAGAGAGAGAGATAATGGTGAGATAGAGAGGAGAGAGTGAGAGAGAAAGAGGGGGAAGGGAGATAGAGAGAGAGGGGAGAGGAGAGGAAGAGAGAGAGAGAGTGGTGAGATGGAGAGGAGAGAGTGAGAGAGCAAGAGGGGGCGAGATAGAGAGAGAGGAGAGAGAGAGAGAGAGAGAGAGAGAGAGTGGTGAGATAAGAGGAGAGAGTGAGAGAAAGAGGGGGAGTGAGAAAGGTAGAGAGGGAGGGAGGGAGGTAGAGAGAGAGTGGTCGGGAGAGGTAAGTAGAGAGAGGGGAGATATAAAGAAGTAGATAGGGAAGAAGAGAGGGAGGTGCATAGGTAGGGAGGAAGGGAGAGAGAGGTGAGAGAGAGAGAGATGGATGGAGATATGGAGAGAGAGAGAGAGAATGGTGAGATAAAGAGGAGAGAGAGAGAGGGGGTAGGTAGAGGGATGGAGAGGAGAGATGGAGAGTAGAGAGAGAAAGAGGTAGGGAGGGAGATAGATCAGATAGAGAGTGACAGAGTGAGAGGAAGGTAGAGGGAGGGAGAGGAGAGATGGAGAGTGTAGAGGGAAAGAGGTAGGGAGGGATACATAGGTCAGATAGAGAGTGATAGAGATAGATAAGTAGAGTGATGGAGGGAAAGGTAAGTAGAGGGAGGGAGAGGGGAGAGATAAATAGAGAGGGAGGGGGAGAGAGATGAGATATATATATAGAGAGAGAGAGAGAAGGAGGGAGGGGGAGGGAGAGAGAGGTAGGAGAGAGAGAGAGGGGGGGAAGAGGAGGAGAAAAGAAAAGTAGTGAGGGAAGGAGGGAGGGAGAGAGAAATGAGATAGATAGAATTAGAGAGTGGAGGGGAGAGAGGTGAGATAGAGAGAAGTGGAGAGGGAAGGGGGGAGGGAGGGGGAAGGGGAGGGAGATAGAGAGAAGTAGAGAGGGAAGGAGAGAGGGAGCAAGGGAGATAAGTGAGATAGAGAGAATTAGAGAGGGAAGGGGAAGGAGGGAGGGAGATAAAGAGAAGTAGACAAGGATGGAGGGAGGGAGCTAAGGAGAGATAAGTGAGATAGAAAGAGAATTAGAGAGGGAGGGAGGGAGAGAAAGATAGAGAGATAAGGATAGATATGTAGAGAGGTAGTTATTGAGCTCAAGGGAGAGAGAGTCAAATAAACGGATGGAGATAGTGATAGAGAAGTCTAGAACATAAGGGATAAACAATGAGTGAGATTGAGAGAGAAAGATGATACAACTTGTTGATTACTAAAATTTGACCTCTTGATTACTAAAATTTGACATGTTGATTACTGAAATTTGACTATCTGAAAAATTAGAAGATCTTCCTAAAACTAGAATTTGTATTATAATTCTTAGAGATCTTAAACCACTCTCAAACATCCTAAAACTATATACATGAAATATAACTTAAATATAAGAAAATAAATGTCCATATGTAAATGTCAACTTATAGTTTCGTTGAAAGAGAAAGAGAAGAAAGAGAAAAAAATTCAATGTAGAAACTTTTTATCTTGCTTTGGAAATTTCCAAGCCTTTGGCTTGGATTTGCCTTGGACTTCCAACCCAAAGGCTTGGAGTGACTTTCCAACATCCAAAGATGTGTTTTTGCACATCTTGAAAATTTTGACATAATCTTGAGCATGCTCCCCATCAGATTTGCACATGTTTCAATGTCGAGTCAAAAAAATACTTGGGTAATGTTAAGCTCTCTTAGCTATCTAACCATGTAATTTTTTTCATGTTTTGATTATTTTCAGGTTTTCGTCTTTAATTTATTTTGTTGGTGTATCCATTTTTTTGTCAAAAACCAATGTTTGGTATTTTTCACTTTATTTTTTAACTGTTCATCAAAATTTCAAATAAATTACAGTTTTACAAACTAGACTCCATTCTACACATATTCAAAAAATAAATTGATTTTCAATCAGTTTTCAAAAAAAATAGGGGGAGCATGCTCAAATTTTTGTTTTTCAGGATGTGTCCACTTTGAAAATTAGTAAAAAACATATATTCATTAAAAAACTAGCAGAAAATTTGGGGATAAACTACATGGTGTTAGCTAATTTCTCACTAAAGCGATTTTTTCAATACCAAAAAAAGTTAACATTTTAGGTGGGCCACACTAGACAATATGTTTTTTTTTTGGAAAAACAGGACCAAATTGTGTTGCCCCCCTTTTTGAACCCCTTAATCTCTACCATTTAAAAAAAATATAGTTTAAAAAATAGATTCGGAGCACTATGACTATTGTTTTTGTTGCATCTTAAAATTTTGAGTGTAACTACCTTCAATTTGTCATCCAAGGTTAGTTTTTCCTGATTTCAAAAAACAAAAGTGGTCACTTAAGACCCCTTTTTGGTCCCCCATCTTTGTTCAGTTACCCTCTACTTGCACCAACACAAAGGCCTACTACGCAGGCTTCTTCCCTACTAGACATTTGTGTAGATTTCCAAGACTCAAATTCACAACCTCTATCTATCTAACAGTCTACAAATGCTATGTGAATCTATAATTGAGCTATGTGCTCAATTTCTACCATAGGGTCTGTTGAAAATGGCTAAGGAACTTTATATCATGGTCTAATGTAATGCTCTACAACAATCCATACAACTAATATCTCCTTGAAGAACAAACCCACTATCCTAGATGTCATTCAACTTTTGGAAAGGACTAAAGTGTGTCATTTTAAAAAACTTGTCCACACTACAAAGATAGAATCATTATCCTTCTACATCCATGTCAATCCAAGGAAAATATTCATGGATAGTTTCTCCCAAGGTTTGTCTAGTGTGCACAATGACTTGTACAACACAATATTTTGTGCTATGCCCTTTTCTACTTGGCAGATCCTACACCTTTCTATGAATCTACATTCATCTTCGCACCAACTTAGCTAATGATACCTCTCCTCCAATATGATCTATCTTGTTTGCATCAAAGTGTCCGCTAAGTCCACATCCATGTAACTCTCTAATGAGGTTCTCCCTAATTGAGCTTCGTAGGACACACAATCATCGCCCCCTTCATAGTTATCCCTTTTGCATGAAGTAATCCTCATAAGAGCTCCATGCATGCACGTCATGCATATACAAAATCCAAATTTGTAGAATAGAAATCCGTCATTAGCTTCATGTCCACTAGTTTCACCATCATCTTGGACAATTGCAAATCTCGCTCAAGGCCTCTACAACCTTACTAGTTTTACATGTAATGTAATTCAACACAAAAGAGTAACCCTACAAATAATCTACCCACCTCATGTGCCTTTGGTTGAACTTTGGTGCCTAGTCGTCTAACACAACACAAACTCCTTCAACAATAAGTAATGCCTCCACTTGTACAAAGCTTATACTATGACATAGAATCCTTAGTCACATACAAAATATTACTACCTAGCCTTGCTCAATTTCTTGTTGAAATATGTGATTAGTCTACCTCCAACTCAACACAACACTGATAGTCATTATATTGGCATCACAATTAACTTGGAACATCTTCCCAAATTTGGAAGCATTAACATAGGCTCCTCTATCACTTTCTTCTTCAAGATCATAAAACTCTTGCTAGCAACAATTGTCCACTTGAACCCACATTTCCACATGGAATGCATTAGGGATGCACAAATGCCACTAAAGTTCCTAATGAGCTTCCAATACAAGCTCAACAAAAAATGGAAAATTTTGGCCTCCATTGCACTTCTTGGTTCCAACCACTCAACGATTGTGTGAACCTTCTCAAGATCCACACAGTCCAATTTGAGATATAGTGAATCCCATGTACGCCAGCCTTGCCTTCATGAAGCTACAATTATTTAGGTCAACACATAGGTTTTCTCCTCACTTGTGGCAACACCTGTTGTAGGTGCATAAGATGCTCCTCCCTTGACTTGCTAAACACCAAAATGTAATTGAGATATATGAATACAAACTTGTTGAGAAACATCTTTAGATGCTCATTCATCAACTTCACAAATGTGTTTGGGGCATTCATCAGCCCAAATGGTGTCACCATCTATTTGTATAAACCTTCAATCTAAATGTGGTCTTCCATTCATCTCCTTCTCATACCTTGATCTAATGGTATCCACTCTTGAG
Source organism: Sequoiadendron giganteum (assembly GCA_007115665.2). Taxonomy (NCBI): domain Eukaryota; kingdom Viridiplantae; phylum Streptophyta; class Pinopsida; order Cupressales; family Cupressaceae; genus Sequoiadendron; species Sequoiadendron giganteum. The sequence goes on along the minus strand of CM021103.1, from coordinate 113,351,551 downwards.
ATCTATTGTAGAAAAGTGGTGCACTTTGCTTAGGCAATCCATTAGGTCATCCATGAGTAGCAATGAAAACTTATACTTGATGGTAATCTTGTTGATCCCATGGGATTTTGTGCACATTTTCCATTCTCCATCCTTCTTTAACACAAGCATTATAGGCACTATGCAAGAACTTGGACTTTTCGTAATCAAACCTTGTTCCAAAAATTCTTCAACTTTCTTGTCCATTACTCAACTCCACACTCATTTTGTGTGATAACCCAAAATCAAACCCATGTAGTGTGAGACCTTCCCAATAACACATGGCATGCATCCATCAAGATTATATCACACCACACCTCATTTGTGTATCCACCAATAAGGAATGCAACTTGACACTACTTTGTCACTATGAGTTATTGTCCATTCTACAACCAAGAGAATTTATATGGAGTGGGATGCATAACCATCTTCAATCCTAAATTTTGCACCATCTTTATGGACACTAAATTGTCAATGTTGCCACCATCAATGATCAAATTGCAGCACTCCCCCCCTGACTTGCACTCAATCTAGAATAGGCTCTTCCTCAACAACTCCTTATCCTCACACAAAGATTTCAACAAAACTTTATGCATCATCAAGTTCTCCCTAGCCTTGCTATTTGCACTTTCTGCTCCACTACCTAACAACTTGCTTCTTCAACATGCATATACTTTTATGCATGGCATTGATCTAGCATGGATGCTTGGGTTAATGAAACTCTCTCTAACTCATCTCTAGGATTCAAAATGCTCATTTTGAGGCCAACTGGTGCAATAGCCAAATGTGGGTCAAATGAACAACTAGTGAATGAGCATGTAGAGTACACAACGAAAGCTAAAACTAGGAAGAACAATGGAGATCAAACAAGAAAACAAAAATTAAAATCTGTCAAGAAATGAAAGGATTACAAAATAGGCCACCAATATGTGAAAACCATCCAAATTATGCTACTCAACCCCTTAGATAAATATGCACAAAGACTCTTTATGCTTACATATGAATCAATCGGAATTCCACCTAGAACCCAACAAAAGAGAACCCGAAGGATGACCACCATTGCGCCTCGAGGATGAGCATCGTTTACACTTGCGTTTTTCATGTTTGTCGTCACAATTGATCATCTGTGTGTGTTAACACAACTCAATTTATGATCTTCCCCATCAGTTTGCAAGTTGTCTTTGTTTTTTGACTAAGAACTTTCACAAGTTTATAGAGGTTGCAGCTATTCTAAACGAATTAATGACAAGGTTTGAATGTCATTGTTGGCATCAACAAAAAACAAAATGTCTGAAAATTGCTAAGTGATTGAAGGCAAACTTTGATATCAGTTGCCAATAAAGGCATGTGCTCAATAGGGTTCATCCATTTGAAAATTCTTCCTATGGTCTTGAATTTGGCTTCAGTGCAAATATCTCGACTTAGCTCAAGCGAAGGAAAATTATACCCAGCATGTGAAAAAAAGGGGGCAGATCTAACTTCAGCACACATTTACTATAGCTCAACCATGTTAAAACTCTTTCCATGGCTGAAAAGGTGGAAAGAGAGACATAAAATTTTTCCCAAGTTGTAAAAGTGGCATAAGTGATGTTAAGTTCCACCTAGGTTCAAAAGGTAGCAAGAGAGGAAGATATTTCTGCCCAAAGGTTGACTTACCCCCTGTCTCCATGCTACTGCTTAGTGTTATTTTCTGCTTAAAATTGAACATTTATGCTTAAAATTAAGCAGTTAAGTGTCCCCATGAATATATTTTATTAATGAAATTTGGATAATTTGGAATCTTATCCTATTTTCCTGAAGCAGTAACTGCTTAAAATTTGTAAATAGCCTTTGCAAAATTTGGGGGGCTGGAAATAAGCAGCTGCTGCAAATGAAAAAGAAATGGCATCTGGCACCACCTATTAATTTCCCTCCTTTTTTATATTATTTCATTTTTTCCCTCCTAATTTATTCTTTCCGCACAAAATATTATTTACATTTTCTCTGCCCCCCTCAAATAATTGTTGACGCTGCTCTCATCTGAATACAGTTTTCTTTCTCTGAATACAGTTTTCAGTTTTCTGAAGGATACGTTATTAAGGTATGTTATGTGTTACCAGTATAGCATGCTTTATATTTGTTGAGTTTTTATTTATTTTAGTTTTTTAAGTTACAACCAATGCCCTCCATGAATCCCAATCTTCCCCTCTTATTCGATACATATCGACCAATGTAGTTTTTTTTTTGCCATATGAGGTGTAACATGTGTTCCCAGTGAAAGAGAATATAGTATAGGATGCACAAAGTTTTTTAAGATCTGAAAATACAGGTCATATATTAGTTTACCTTCAAAACAGTAGTCGTGGTAGCCTGCTTTTACTTTACCTGCAAAATATACTTTTTAATTATGGTCTTTTTGGAGAGAGGAGATTTTCCATGATAGAAAAAGGAATACGAAGAAAGAGAAATGGAAATACTCTAATCCTTGTCAGTTGCACATTTTGAAGATTGTCATTTGGCTAATTTCAATTCTTTTTATATACATGAGATGTGGCATTATAAGATCACTCCTTAGAGATAGACTTGGATACCTCTGAAACAGAAAGACAAAGCCAGAATAATCAATTTTTCTCGTTAATTTCATTTATTAATGCTTCTAATTTGTAAACAATTATAGAGTTCTGCACGAGAAGCGTTGGATAAAGGTCTACGGTTTTATTTTTCCTAGTTATCTAGATTTATCTCTCCTTTCAATTTATTAAAAGGTTCTCTGGCATATTCGTCTGATACAATGGAGCACTTCAGAGACACAAACCCCAATTCAAATCATCCAAAGGGATCCATCATAAGGGATCCATTTATCAACTACAGTTGTTTTCATCATTCTCATATATGTTGGCGTTTCAATTAGCACCTCTGGAGTGCTTATTGGAAACGGACAGTTGTTGCAAGTGTGTTAGTACATGCTCTTCGGATTATAGAGAGGAAGATCTCTCTTTGCTGATTTTCTACTGTAAAAAAGGGGTGTACTAAGATTTCCTATCTTTTTTACTCAGCGGCAGGACACAAGGGTGCATAAACCAATGCGCCGTAGCTAAGCTTTTTCTCTGGTTTCCGCAGATCTTAACTACGACTAACTAAGCTTCTAGACTATCCTACCTCCTCAAGATAAACAGAGCATGAGGGCGTAGGAGCGAAATGGTATGGTTGGATCACTTGAATCCTCCGTCTCAATGGAATATGGCCGAGGCTCTGAACCTTCGGATATATACCAAGATAGGGCTCGATACAAGCAAACACTCGTTACGGTAAACTGGATCTGAGACTTGCCAAGGAGGAGGAACCCCTATCCGAGGTATAGGCTTGGAAGCAGCTCACTGGAAACAACAAGGAACGATGGCCTTTCTAACAGGATTCCCGAGGAGGTGACGACACCTGTCCAAAGTCTAGGCTGCAAGAGAGATCATTAAACAACATCAAACGATAATGATCGATGACAAAATATCCAAGGAGGCGACGACACCTGTCCAAGGAGGAGATTGAAACAATGCACTATTTAAAAACAAGACTTTGAATAACTCAAATAATTAGATCAATCAAGCTTGCACCATCTGATTTATTTCTTCAAGGTTCTTCAAAGAATTACAAAGGTCGGGACAGCAAAGGCACGAAATCATGCACAATTGCGATCAACCAACGAACTCTCATCCAAGAGTGAACAGATATAAACAAGCGAACTCTGGCAACAGTGGCGCAGCAATTTTGCTAGCAAATAAAGGTTAAACAAATAAAGAACCTAAGGCTCTTATTTATAGAAACTCAAAGGAGTAGGCAACCCTAAAATCTCCTTGAGTTAACAAACAGTTCTTGCCAATCAGCAAGATATTATTCTATGTCTAAAAGTAGGTGAGCAAACAGTTAACTGGAAATCTACTTCAGTTAACTGAAACTAAACAAAAGTCAAACTGGAAGTCTACCTCAGTTGACTGACACCTAACTAAAAGTGAACTTATGTTACAAATATGTCTCCAAAATAGACATCCACCTTTAAAGGAGATCTGAGATCCACAAATCGTGGGAGTCAATTAGACATCCTAGATTAGTGGGATCTGACATGCATGATCTGTGGAGATCTGGAGTCAACTTGGAAAGGGGCATCAAGTTGACTTCAATTGTATTTATTGCTACTTTGGAGGGTAGGACGTCCTTCTTGAGGTATTTGACACCTCATCACCATTGGTCAACGGTGCTTTGTCCATTCGTTGACCTCTTCATACGGAGATCATTACGTGCCTGTCAATTGTCAGCTTATCACTTGTCAGCAACTTGATGTATGTATCTCCTTCATTCTGCTTCCCTTAGGAGGGTTACTCCTTTTCTTTTTGTCTATGTTTCCACTTTGACGTGAAAGGTAGTGTAGTATTAACTGATGGCGGCTCTGTGTTGGGAATGACTACCTTTTGCGTTCTTTTGCAGTTTTGGCGTTTTCCTTGATCTTTCTCAATGGAAGAATGTCGTATGATGAAACCGCGAAGCTTGATGATGAAACCGCGAAGTTTGACCACGATCACTCCAACCGTGAGAAATGCACATGAACTTGCTGCATGTGTAAAATTGCAATGATTACCATCCTCTAAACTGGCCTTGGAAGGCAATCAGATATACGAGGTGAAACCATTATGGAACTTGTGGACTTGTTTCTATGCCTGTCAATCTGGCTAGATTGACCTCTGGGTGTGCCCGACGTAGATCGGTGCCAGTCGTTTTCAGAAAATCATGGAGTAAGACCATTTTGGTCTCGTATTCATCTTGGGAGAACTGCGTTCTGAAAACCTTGAAGATTGACTGTGCACACGATGCTGTTTGGACAACTTTTTCTAGAACTGCTAAAAATAGCCTTGATGGGGGTAATTTTTACGAAATATTCTGAGACATGGGTTTTGTTGAGAATAATTCCCTAAACAAACCCAAATCGTCAGAAATTCGAAAAAACAAGTTTTTCTTTGACATGCAAGAGCCCTTGGTGGCAGAGGCAGCGAGGCACCAGAAAGTGATTTTTCTCAGAAAAATCCAACACATGGGTTTTGTTCGTGCTTCAAAGCTAAACAAACCCAGTTTGTCCGTTTTTCAATATTATGACTTTTTTTGGAAACCCTAAAAAATAGGGGCAGCAGGGCTACTTTTTCTAGAAAAATCCAACATGTGGGTTTTGTTGAAAAAGCTGTGTTGATCATACCCAGTTGGCCAGATCTGTGATTATCTGTCATTTCCTGTGACATGCAAAGAAATATAGATAGAAATAGAGGAAGTAGATAGAAGATGGATTGGAAGTTATAAACTGCCACTTTGGAAGAATCATGCCTTTTGATGCAAACTCTGATAAATAATCCCTCCATGCAACAGATCTTCAAAAATATGAAGAATGGTGAAAACCCCTCTGTCAGATCTTCAAAAATGTTGGAGAAGAAAAATATCCGTTCTTGAGCTCCACAACCTGCAAAGAAATAATGAATAATGGATGCCTAGATGCTTTGATATGTCAATTTAGAGTTGCAAGCATCAATTAGGCATCCACCTCATGATTGAACCTGATTTGGAGTTCAAAAAGGTGATTTCCACTGATTGTGGAGTGTTTGGCCTCTTTTTGCCTCCAAAATTTGTTAACTCAAGTCAACATTTGCTTTTGACTTTCTTAGGCTTCCTTTTTGGAGTTTTGATCATTTTTGCAGGCTGAAGTGCCTCTATTTGATTTTCGATCCTGGCTGCTCAGTTGATCTTCGACAATTGCTGACGGATCCATTGTTGAGATGGGATCAGCTTGACGAGGTATGCTTGGGAGAGATTAACTCAGAAAACTGAGTTTGGACCTCCAGAATGAAGGGCGCCTTTCTTCAAGAGGGGCGCTTTTGGCTTTGCCTTGGTCAATTTTCATTGACTGTTCTTCGTTTTGGCCTTTTCAGACCCTCTGTGCTTTGATCTGACGTACCCGTTGATGGATGAGTCAGATGACTCTGCTTGACGATGCATCGGGTAGCCAACTCGGTCTTGCTCAGGATGACTAACTTCTCAGTTGGAAAAGACAAGTTCAGGTCCTTCAAGCTTAAGGGCGCCCCTGGCCAGCAGGGGCGCTTTTAGCTTTTGACTAGTTTTACTTATGCTGTGAACTGCTTGCCTTTGACCTCCTCTATCAAATGACTGATTTGTCAGAAGTTCTTGCTGATGGTTTCACTGGCGAGACTGGTCATAGCTGAGAAGGTCATCCTGGGAGGCAGTAAATATTCTGAGTGAATCTGGATGCCTTCAAGAAAGGGCGCCTTTCTTCAAGAGGGGCGCTTTTAGCCATGCCTTAGCCATTTTTTGGCTTATCTTTCCAGTTCTTCAATTTTGGCTTTTTCTACTTGACCTCAACGTGTGATCGTTTTGCGTGTCCTGTGAACCTGCTGTCAGATTGATCATGTAGCTGGGAGGAAGCTGGAAAGATATCATGTATAGAGTTGCTGCTTATGGATTCATCTGGTGCCTGTAACTGAGGGGCGCCCCTGGCTAGCAGGGGCGCTTTTACCATGAAGCTCTCTGATTTGGCATCTTCATCGTTGATGGATCCTCCATACTTTGCTGACGGTTGGTCAATGATACCTGAATCAAATGATCTTGCTGATTGTTTCGTTGTCGAGCCAGCATGAAAGTGAAGAGGATGACTGAGTTGAAGATGCCAATTGATTACATTTTCCCTCTGAGATCCAAGGGCGCCTTTCTTCAAGAGGGGTGCCTTTTCACCTTGTAGACTGTGTTTTGCCTTGGTAGACAAAACGTGCATCTTCCAGACTTAGCCAAATTTTGGCCTTTTCCATTTTGAGAATCTCCTTCGTTGAACGGCATCATTTTCATCCTTTTCCACCATGGTTTCTTCGTTGAAGCTTTTGAGGTTTAGCTTTCAGCACCTGGTACTGGCCAATCTGCCATTAATGGCTGCGGAGCTCCTAACTTTGTTCCTGAAAAACAGAAATAGACCCACCAGAGTAAAACATAATTTTTGATAATTCTGACTTGATTAGTGTGATCGTGAAGGCAATTAATCCTATCAGAATTATTTTCAATCATTTCTGGGAAGGTCCTATTTTTTAGGGTTTCCATAAAAATAGGGGTGTAAAACCCTAATTTTCATTTTTTTAGAATTTTAACCATAGGTTCCTTGACAGAAACCCACAAAGATTTCGTATTTGGTTTGACCTAAAACATACTTTCGATGGCATTTTTACGTTGTTTAGCTCAATTTAAGTAGAATGCCAAAAAATTCATTTTGGGTACAACAATATATATGAATTATTTTTAATTCTATGCATCATCACTTCAGAAAAGAAAGACAGCACCACAATTATCAGATTTCTTTTTTCTGTAAGTTTTATTTATATTGCTTCCAATCTGTGAAGCATTGGATAAAGGTCCCTGGTCTTGTGTTTTGGGTTAAATAGATTTTTCTCTTCTTTCAATTTATAAAAAGGTTCTCTAGCCACATTGGTCTGACACAATGGAGTAGTACAAAGAAATAGACCCTAGTTCAAATCATCCAAGCATAGTAGCTAGCTAAGCAGACTTGATTGAGGGAAACTCCATGTTTGTATGTGGTATACCCAAAATGGTAAGGGAGGATGGAAGGTCTATTGGAAGTCATGTGTTCTAGGCACAATTCCTAACCGTGTTGATTGATGTTATCCCACGGTTCATGATGCTAGATTGAATCCCCTGTATCAACCCTGCAAGCATTACCTAGCCATGATGAGTGTCAGGTTAACCATTGAAGCTCATGTGAAATGTGTTCTTGTTAGCTATTAATAAAAGATGAGTAATGAAAATTTTACCTACATGTAAAGAGTGCCAAGTGGACCATTCAGGTTCGTTAGAGATGGACTTTTTGTATGTCTTATGAATGACGAGTCGAGGAGATTGAATTGATATTAATAACAACCACTTCAATGTTGTAAGATGTTAAGTTGCATTGCTCTTTTGGAAGATGGTTATGAATATCACTTCAATGTTCATGAGATCATTATGCATATAAACTAAAGAAAATCGCAAGCTCTGTGATAGATGAACCATAAAGAGAACTGTTGATTTGAGGAAGAAACATATAGTGTGATGATTGTCACATGTGGAACTTAATCTAATTTGGGTTTGCTCAAAGGGCTTCTCATATAAAATTATAACCAAATATCAAGACCTCTTAAAACCTTAGTTCTAGAAGCCTTCTAAACAATATGTGCCTACAAGTAGTATCAAAAACATTGTTGAAGTATAGAAAGACATCGTAGCCGGTTGCTGCTTTATCTTTCACAAGTTAGGCTGAAAAATTAAGACAGGGTTCACCAAAAGTGATTGAACTTAAAGCATCTTTGTAGCACCTCCGAAATATGTTCAGAAAATTACTGTTAGTTCAACTGTAATTCACTAGATTGATTTAGGACATAAACTTGTTCAACTGTATCTGCACTTGATTTTCTTTCAAACAAGGTTCAAATCTTTGTAGTTTGTAGTACAATTAAACTTGTGGAGCTCATTTATGTCTATGTATTGTATTTTAATTATGATGAATACTTATTCATAGAATTGGTTTTATGAAAATTTTGGATTCGTATAACTGACACCTAATCATATTGTGAATTTTGTTGTTTTAATGTAGGTACCAACCACTTATTCTTTTTCATGGATAATACTACATACCATCCAATTCCTCAACGTGGTTTTGTAAATTTCACTTCATTACTTTCACAAGAGAATGTAGGTGAAAATTTGTTTTCCGCTAATGATGACTATTACCCAGAGTTTGTTCCTAGTACACAAGCGCTCAATGAAGAAGTAGTAATTGAAAAGGAAACTCCAACCAATGAAGTAGAAGTCACAGAAAATCAGTTTCATGTAACTCCTCAAGCAAAAAATAGAGTTCGTTGGAGCATTGCAAACACAATGGTTATAATCGAAGCTAAAATAATTGAGAGAGAAACACAATCAAGTGGTGGTGCAATGAGAAAAACATTAAATGCCACTGAAAAGTGGAAAATTATTCAAGAATATTGCTCTGGTCATGGTGTTCCTCGCACAACAAACCAATGTCGAGATCGTTGGGAGCATATTCAGCCTGACTACAAAAAAATTAGAGACTATGAACATAATATTCCATCTAGGCATGACAGTTACTGGACTATGACAAGTCGTGAGAGGGTTGAAAAGAAACTTCCTACAAAGTTCATTGTTGAACTTTATGATGCAATAGACACCACATTTGGTAGAGATCGAGCCATCAATCTAGGAAATATCACTATCGACTCTTCTGATACAAGCTATGCATTTGATGAGAACAACCCTCCAAATAAAGATGAGCCATTGCATGAACCTGAAACACCAGATATGGATAGTCATGACCAGTCTAAAAATGATAGTGAAAGAGACAAACAATTCACAGGAAAAAAATGAAAATCAATTTCCAATGTAACAGGCATGAAGGATGTTATTGTTGACAACAATAAGTTGTTGGTTTCTACTCTACAAATGGCTGAAGACAGACGCATGAAATGCCATGAACAATGCATGAAGAAAGATGATTCAATTGAAGAAAGTCTATTGAAGCTTGAAGAGCAAAAAATTAATGTGCAAATGAGCATGGTTTCAGCACTAAACAATATTGGCCAAGCAATATTGAAAATCAGCCAATCATATGAAAAAGAAGATTGATTTTGTGTTTGCTAATGCCATAGAACAATTTGTACCAATTGGGCCTTTTGCTGATATCTATTTGTAATAAAAAGCAATGTATTTTTGTTCAATTACTTTGCTGTTATCTATTTATAAAATGTATTTTAACCCTTGAAGCTTCCTTTTCCTTAACTTTTAGGAAGGCTGCTATACAAGTGGAGTTATGTTTTAAGACTAATTATTGGATTATTTGAACATTTCTTATTATTATTTACAAGTGGAATTATGTTTTAAGGACTATTGTGACACTGTAGATTCTTGTTATATGAAATGTGGCTTGTGCAAGCTGGGGCTTTGTTATATCTTCCCTTAGATCAGTTTCTTGATGTTGTTTGAGATTTCAAATCATCCATGATTTTTCCTTGAAGATTCTAAATATCACTTATGAAGTCTTGAATTCTTTTCAGTTCATCCATTTTTTTTCTTGAAGATTCTAAATTTAAAAAGACTAGTATGTGCTCCAACACTGAGTTTTTATAATAAGGTATGTGCTCCAACACTGGCTCAAGTGACTGCATGGGCGGTATAGAGTCTATAGACTGCAATTTTCTGAATGATAATGAAATTGCAGTGAGAAAGCCTTCAAATTAAATCTTTGTTGTTAGTGATAAAGCTTTTTTAGACAGTAAACAAAGAAATGAATTTTCGCGAGGTGATATTGGTTCCAAAAGTAGTATCAACACTTCGTCTGTCCAAATACATGGTTTTCATTGAGTACTTGCACCAAATCATTTGTCAAAGACCTCTCCATTTAATTGCTATACATATGTATAGTGATACTAATGTAATTGTGAAGAAGAATTAAAAAACCTTGAGGTGCCAATCACTATGGTCTTACACATTTTAGTAGGATTGCTCCCATATATGATTTAAAAATCATATCAAGCATTGAGTGGGTCACAAAACCACATCAAACACTCGGTAAACATGTGTCATTTTTCCTCAATTCTTATTGCTCCACCTAGCAGCCTCTATCAGCATTTATGGGAGATTTAAAACCATGTGAAATCACTGTGATAGTTTTGGAAGAAAAAGTTTACTGTCGTACATAAAGAAAGATGTACTTAATGAGACTGCTAAAGATTCTATGACTGAAAAACATAGGTTAGGTGAACTACAGTATCAGAATAGAATTTAGTCAACCAAAACTAATTGAACCACACAATAAACCAATTAAACAAGGGCTCTTTGACTGGATATAAACCATGCAATCATATGATCTTTGTTGAAGTGTGATTACAAGTAAATATTGGGATGTTTATATTGATTCTTAAGACTGTTAGCTGTAAAATACAATATTAATTTGAGAGAAAATCACACATGTTATCTGCTATATGTTGCATGGGTTACCAAGTATGTTGGTCTCACATAAAGGTTTTGTGTTTGAGATCAGGATTGATTTGTAGGTTAAATGCATGTACTAATGCTATGCATAAAGATTACTGCAAGCTTCCACATGTTAAATTTTCAGACCATTGTAAGCAGATTTTGAACTCAAAAAATTAAACTCTAAATACTAGGAAACTTAAATCTGGTAACTTCTATTTTGAATACAAAATCTACAAACACATCACACTGAAAAGAAACAGTGAATACAATATTGAACTCTCAAACTTGTGACTATATTTTTATTATATCTGAAAAAAATGCATTGGACTAGATCAAAACATGAATTAATTATTAATTTGAATCACTCATATCCCTTCCTTTCTTTGTAGATGAATGCATACAAAATGCCATTCAGGTTATTTTCCATTGCATTTAGTTTTTAGACTTAGATTTCTTTTTTTTAGCACAATTTTTTATTAATTTGTTTTGATTTTGCAGCATAGGTGATGGACTCAAATAGTAGAAAAAGAGTCAGAGTATTGTTACAATGTTTTACAGCGATACAACAAATAGCATTGCAAATTTGGTGTGATGTTGAAGACTCTACAAACATATTAAAAAAACATAAGACAGCATCTTCTCAAGCTTCTAATCATTTAGATGATGAGGTAGAAGATGAAACAGATTTGGAGTTTTATGCAATGTGTTGTGAGCAACAAAGTGCACTCCTCAATTCAGATATTTCTACTTCTCAATGGGAAGGGAAGGTAAGTGGTGAGTGGTATATCAAGCCACGTTCATTGCATTGGTGGAACCATTATATTTTTGAAGTTAAATGTGATGACCAACGATTTCGTAGTATCTTTAGGTTACCATATGCATTGTTTCAATTTCTATGTGAAACATTGTATGAAGATCTTAAGCAAGGTGATACACCTCTATCAAGGGCAACATCTATCAAGGGCAGGGTACTTTCAGTTGAGAAACAAGTGGCTATTGTTGTTTTAAGACTATCATCTGGAATGTCTATGATTAATTTAAGTGAACTTTTTGGGTGTGGAAAGTCAACAATTGCAAGAGTTGTGATGAAATTCATTAATGCTATGCATTTTTTATTTTGAAACTACATACAATGGCCAAGTGATCATTCACTTGAACTTGTAAAGCATGGATTTCACCAAAAACAAGGTTTTCCAAATTGTTGTGGGGTTATAGATGTAACTCATGTTGATTTTGAGCTTCCAGCTAATGAATGTTCATCTGATTGGTACGATCGTGAACACAACTACAATATGTCATTGCAAGTCATTGTTGATAGCAATATGTGTTTCATGGATGTGTTTACAGGTTGGCCTGGATCTATCAATGATGCTAGGCTCCTAAGAAATTCTTCTTTCTATAGGTTATGCGAAGGTGGAGAGAGATTGAATGGAACTCCAGTTTCTATTGGTTCATCTAATATCAGAGAATACATTGTTGGTGATAGTGGATATCCATTGCTGCCATGGTTAATCACACCTTTTAGTGGAGCTGCAACAGATAATCAAAGATCATTCAACTTTAAAATATCTTCAACTCGTATTGTTGTTGAACATGCCTTTGGAATGCTAAAAGGTGTTTGGCGAACTTTGAATTCAAAAATTTGCCATCCAAATTTGCAAATGCTGCCAAAAACTATTTTTGTGTGTTGTTTTTTGCATAATATTATGTTGACATTTGAAAGAGAAGACACTGAAGGTAGTTACCTCGAGGAGTATGAGAGTAATATACCAAACAATGAAGCAATACCAGGGGATTCTACTACAGGGTTAGCTCGAATGGCCTTAATGGAATTCGTAAATTGTAATGAAAATGTTGAACAACACAACAATTGAAAACTTGATTTTGATCAAGATTCTGTGAAATTTTTTTACCCGGTGTTTGTTTTATTGTAAGTTATATTTGTTAATGTATAGTTATGCTATAAATCATCTAACTGAAGATAAATTCAAACATAATTTTTCTGTTTGTGAAGAGTAAGTGAAATCATTTTCTATTTTTCTGGCACTTGTATTCTATCTTGCATACAAGGGACTGCCAATGTGGTATTCTATACTTCTTTTACAAGAGTTATTTCTTCAACCAATCTCAGAAAAGATAAAAATAAATTATGTTATTAAGTTCTATGTTATTCTAGAGGGACTTAAATTTTGATAGCTTTAGATGGGCTAGCTTGCTATAAAAGATCTTATATTGTGAAATTTCACATGTGTTGTGCCCATTCTTATTAAGGTTGCATAACTCTTCATGCTCTTCCTCTATGTGATTCTAATATTTGTAGATTAACTAATAATTGGCAAAATCACCACAACACTTTTAAGTTTTATTATGCACTTGCAAAGAACTAAGTTTGTATGAGGTAATGTTTGCAGCTACTGAAGTTGTGAGTACCATACTATTTATTTTATCTTATGCAATCATGTTTATGTTTAGCAAATGCACAAATAAATTCAGACGATGAAGTTATGCTGATCAATATAAGTTTGTTTGATTAGATGAGTTGCCAGTGCCTGTGCATGCAATTGTGGAATTAGAACATAGTGTAGTTTTTAACGTTGTTAGTAATGCTTTCAATTGTATGAAACTTGGGCCTCTATAGTTAAGGACGGGTTTGGAATGCTCAGCCTGGCATGATTGCTTTTGTTTATGTAGTTGAATGATATGCTCTTTTTTGGATTATAAACCTCTAAAATTTGATGTTTTATAGTTTCTGCTAATTTTATTGAAGAAGATTATTATTCAATTTGTTTAATGAGATGTCTAATGTCTAGCCAAGTCTAGGAAAAAATATATATTTCAAAGACTATCAAAACAAGCATAGGACTGAAATTAGTATTGAAATGAAACAGTCCATTTTGTTTCAAATTTTAACTATTTAGATTATTTTCATCAGAGCATTTGCTAATTCAGTAGATTTACTGATGGCACCAAAAGTCATTCTTGAGAATAAATTGGTAAATTAAAAAATAAAGATGTTTTCAAAATATCACAATTTACTTGGACAAAATCAGGTTAAGATTAGTAAAAAAACCTCATTTTTTTGGTATGATTCCTGATAAATCAGTCATGATATTTACTACTATGATCATTTATCTTTATTTTGAATAGTAATTTATTTGCTCACACTATTTATCCTTGATCAAATTTTTTGGTTTCACTTTTAAATAAGTAGTCATTTATTTGAAGTATTTTCAGAACTCTGTTTTGGAACATGCTGATTTAGAAGGAAATTGATTTCTATTTCCCTAAAAATATGTTACTTTTAGAAAGAACAACACACACAATTAATTTTTCCAATTGTTATTTGTGTAAGTTTATTCACAACACACACAATTAGTTCTCACCCAGATTCTAACAAAAACTTAAAATTTAATAAATACATCAACATTTTTTAATCCACAGTTGCCCAAGCATTTTATTACAATAAAGAATGATTGCAATCCATTGAAAGAGCTGCCAATTATCAATTGTAAAGGTGAAAAAAGAAATAATAATTTAAAAACAATTATACAATTGAAAAATAAAATTTGAATTGACTGGAGAAAAAATAAGCAAAAAAATAAGCAAAAAATAAGCAGACAAATAAAAGTTCATGGGGCCACCAGCTCCACAAAATACTCCTAAAATTATTGAGCAGTCGCTACTAGCCAAAATAAGCTAAGCAGCTGCATGGGGACGTGCCCTTAGGCACACTTTTCTATGGCTTGACCGCTCAACTTCTCCGCTTGGGTTCAAAAGGATTTGTAAAGATGACAATGTTGACCAAAAGCTCCACTTGACTTGTAAAGTGGCACAAATGAACCAAAGTTCCATGTAAGTTTGAAAGTAAAGGAGGCATGAGTTTATAAGGTTGTTGAACATAAAACATAGGTACACTTTATTAGTGGATGTAAGACCTAGATATTCAGCTCAAACTTGTGAAATTGGCTCAAATGCTTTAAAGTTTCACCCAGCGATATAAAAAGGTGGCAACGTTGAATAATTTTTTATACCTAGAAAGTTTTGGAAGTGGCGTAACCAAAGAATTAGGTGGCATAAGCGAATTGGCACGCACCTAAGCTAGTCAAGTCATCACTAAATTCGTCAACATGTTTTGGTTGTCTTCAAGCATCAAGTTCCTCAGCCAAAACATTAAAGTCAGCAAAAACATTCAAAATCTCCGCTTAAGTTGAGTTCAAGTGGTATTTCCTATAAGGTATGCCACATGTGCTAATCAGCCCTCTTTTCAAATAAAAAGGTAGCGGCACACTTAAGCAGTCAGCCATAAAGGCAACTTTAAATCAGTTTTGAAGTAAGATGTAATACCCCTCCGTTTTGATCTTTTGTGTGAACAATGTTGTTTCCCCTTTATGCTTCAGTTTGGTGTTGTACTTTGACTATGTACTTGATTACAGTTGATCACTGTTTTATCGTGATGTATCTTGATGTGATGATACTGTATTTTGATGTGATTATTATGGCATGTTTGGAATTAGCATCAGTGTATATTTAAATTTATGATGTTTCATGCTTTCGATTATGCTGCTATGTTAGATGCGTCAGTTAGAACTATTGTATTGGTGAAGACGGTATCGCATCACTTTCTTGCGAGTGCCTTGCGATCTCGTGATTTCCTCTTCACGGTGTGCCTTATTTATGACATATTATTGCATGTGGATATATTCCTTGTTCGCAGGTTGACAGGTACAGGACATCGACTCCACCTGGTTTCACAGGTTCGAGCGTGTCCATTGCCCAACGACATTTGATTGGGAGATAGTAGCTAGATTTTTGTGCCAGTCGTCACCTTGGTCATAGTGTGGTCCAGTTGTTCTATTTTGTTCCATTTGCCTTGTTTCAGTTTATTTTGGAAGTTAGAATAATGTTAGAAATGTGATTAAATTATTGAGTAATTTAATTTAATTAATAAATATTTTAATCTTATGGTAGATTTATTTTATTAATTGATTAAGTTATTTATGTGGAAATGAATTACATTATTCATTTTGGAAATGCATGCATACTTAAGTTGGAATTGGAAATTAGGAAAATGAATTAAAAGTCTATTTAGAAATTTGAAAATTCAAAAAAAATAGATAGTTCTTATTTTCTGTTTTCTGGAATTTATGAGGGTGGTTGTAGGATTTTGGAGAAAATTTTGCATATCTTTGAATTTCTTCACAAAATGGGAATGGAGTTTTTGGAGGAAAAAATTAAAAAAGAAGAGGAAGAAATTGTGCAACTTAGTGGGTTTTGGATTGAAGCTTGAAGAAGCTGAGGAATTGAAGAGGGAATCAAGGCATCAACAGGGTTTCACTCAACTGCAAGAAAAACAAGTTCTTGTTCTTGAAATGAGATTATGTTTATAATCTAATATTCCAATTCTATTGATCTTCAATTTTTGGGTTTTCTTTCAGATTAGTAGAAATTTCCTTTTTGTTGAATGGGTATATATATATATGCATTCATATATATTTAATTATGCTTGTGAAATATTTTTTTAATTCTCCCTAGTAAAGTTATGCTGCCAAAATTTCTTTTAGAATTTTCGAAATTCAAAAAGAAAAAGAAAAAAAAACCTCTTTTCCCTTAGTTTTTGATTTTGTCTTTTTTCAAAATGACTCAAAAAAAAAGACAAAAAACAAAATTTTGGGGGGAGGGGGACTGAAGCTCACCCCACCGCCGCTCCCTTGGGAAGCGGAGTGGGGGAGCGCGCCCAACGCGACCCCCTGTCCGCGGCCAGCACGGATTGTGCAGCCCGCACCACCACTGTGGGTGGCCGGCGCTGCCAACTCCGCCGCTCGTCGTCCTCCACCCACGCCGGTGTAAACTCCCTTCGCCACCCACGAGGCGCCGCCCGCGTTCGGCGCCTTCTCCTCTGCCCGCACCTAGCGCGGCTTCTCCGCCATGTTTTTCACCTCCTAGCGGCGCCGCCCCTTGCGGTCGCCATTGTTATAACCGCCACTTGTAGCGGCTGGTCCCGACAGCGTTGCCCTTGGCAGCCATGTCCACCGCCGCCTGGTAAAAGTCGTCACCACCTGGTAAAAAGTCGCGGCCATCCGATCTTTTCCTCAGCCCAGAACCCTTTTGCATGCGCCACGAGGTCGCGCGACTCAACCCTAAGGTTGGCACACGAACCGAGGTAGGGTCCTTGGCTCTTTTAAAAATTTAAAAGAAATAATAATAAAATCTTATTTTATTTTTAAATATTATAATTTTTATAATATATTAATATTATAATTATTATAATAGTTTAATATTAAATTTATTGTTGTAAGGCATATTATAAGTTATTAGTTTATTAAAATGCATTTAATAAGTGAATATTACGATTTATTTCAATT
Organism: Sequoiadendron giganteum; assembly: GCA_007115665.2. Classification (NCBI taxonomy): domain Eukaryota; kingdom Viridiplantae; phylum Streptophyta; class Pinopsida; order Cupressales; family Cupressaceae; genus Sequoiadendron; species Sequoiadendron giganteum. The sequence goes on along the minus strand of CM021103.1, from coordinate 113,334,116 downwards.
GTAAAATCCGTTTAATAGAATAATATTATTTTTCTTTTAATATTATGAGATATTTAAATAATATAATAATCTTAATGTTTTAATATTAACATTAGAAGGAGAATTTTCACGTCATTATTATATTGTTTAAAGGGAAGTATTGTTTTTTTAGGAAATGAGTTTTATTAAATATGGAAAATAAATGTTTTATTTAAAAATGGGATTTTGCGTTTATCTGAATTGTTGTTGTGGGTCAATGTTTCATGTATTTAAATGCTACGTGGAAATAAAATATTTTTTTAAATGGCGTATTTAATTCTATTCATTTAACGCATTGATTATCGAATGCTAGTGAGGAAACGGGTTTAGTGAACCCAAAGTAGATTTGATTCTTATCTCGTTTTGATCTGTTCGTATGGTCATTTGAGAATTGTGGGTTGTAGCATTTAATCAAGTCTTCCAGTTGGGTTTTCAAGTTTGTGGGTTGTCATACTGTGCAGTCAACCTTAGATCGCCTTGGGTAGTGCGTTTAACCAGTTTGTTCCCCGGTTATCACGAACGGGAGTGTGTTGACTGTATGTCATGGTTAGAGATGTGGTATCCTTATGTCGCACTTGTGTACCCTTGGGTTGTGGAGTTGTTCCACGTGTCGTCTTAGAGGAGTGGCTTGTAACGAGGGCTGGCACACAAAGTGGTGCCAAGATAACTCATTGTAAGTAGTTAATCCAGTGATAACTTAATTAACTGATTAGAGTATCACGTAGTATCAAAAATTTAATAAGATAATTATGCCTCGCTCATGAACACAAGGGCTTGTAAAGACTTGGGTTGAGACGAGAAGGCCTGGAATGGAAAGATCGTTATCTTGTCTCTATGAAAGATAATTGATTCCGCATTGGTTTACATGAGGGGCCGAAAGTCGTTAGAGGTTACCAGGATAACCCGAGATGGGGGTTGGGGCCTAGGAAGACTTACCAGGATAACCTATGTAACATTGTGATGACACTTCTCCTAGGTCGACAGTATGTTCACATCAGTGATGCAGTTGATTATGTAATTTCTGGAAGCATTGTAACCTTGTGTTAGTGATGTCATTGTATTTATTTCAGTTCAGTTGTGTTAACCTATGTCTAGAGGTAGACGTACTTGGTTAGAAATTCTTGTTACTATCTCCTAGCATGGGGGGTGGACCTTTGGGTTCCACTTGGTTGGGTGGAACGTGCACCTTACTCCGTTGGGTTTTCTCCTTGTACGTGTGGACGAGACTTCTAGTTGGAGAGCTCGTGGTTTCAGTTGCAGTTCTTGTTTGTTATCATTTCAGTTATTCTTGTAATTATTACCCCTCTTGTTATCGAGGTGGAATTTGTAATTGTGATCGTATTGTTTTGACTTGCCTCATTTGAGGAATGAGTGTTGTAACCTTATTGTTTAATGAATGGATTAATGCATTTGAAAGTTATCACTTATGCTTGTTGTAAAATCATCTTACTTGGAATGTATGTGCTATTTTAGTAATTGATTAATCGACATGGTTTTTATTCATGTTTTTTGTTGAGGTTCTATATAACCTCTGTCGCGTAACCTTAGAGGTTGTTGGCACTAGTTAGAGGACTTATTAATTATTCTTTAAAAAAAAAAAATTATTTCGTTTAAGTAGTTCCTTGCAACTTCCTCTAGGGTTGCGTGGCGAGGCGTTACATAAGAAAAATCTCAAATCCATTTTCCATATATGCAACATGCTTCCCCATTGAGATGGTAACATCTTTTTCAAGTTTTTCCAGCAAAGGACTGCCTTTTTTTTTAAGCAATTTCATTTCTATTATTTGTTTAGGTTTAATTTCATTGTAAAGTTTTTTTCTTTCCATCTTTTCAACAAAGCTTTTTTTTTTTTAATTAGAAAAAGCTAAAAAAAACAAATTAGAGAGCAAGAGTACATAGCTGTAGCAAAACAGCAGCTAGAAGATTACAAAATTAAGGCCTGTAGCAACATCAAACCAGCTACAAAGCCTCTGAACAGTTGCATACCAGCAACCAAACAACCAACAAAATTATAGACAAAGACAACAATCTCAAGTAGAGATAAAAAGAACAGCAAGTGTTGGCAGAAAAAAGGAGTATCCAGCACCATCCAAACATCAACACAGCCACCCTCGTCCAAATGTGCCTGAAATAATGAGCAGCAAGCACTGCTGTAAAATGAAGCAATAAAATTCCTCACAGCATCCGAACTTGTCATCTCCAGCAAATATACACTAGCACCAGGATTTTGTTCCACACTACTAATTGCAAGCATTGCTTCAAAGTTTGACCACACCCTGTATAACATTCACATCCGCTGCATTCAAGGCAACCTCAATAGTACAAGCATGTTACACCTTGAGGAGTAGGCAGGATTTTGGCTTGGATCTAGGACAAAAGAGACTTCACTTGAAGATGAAGAACATCACCAATAGAGCCTTTCTTTCCTAGGTAAGAATCTATACTCAACACAAGGGTATGCAGATTGGAATAAATAGCTTAAAGTTCAATTTCAAGGGGTAGGAAGGAGCAACAAAGCAGCTTGGCACTGCAATTTCCAAATGCTTTTAATAATGATAAGCTGGCTTGAATTAGATATCAAATTATGAGCAATTGAGTAGCCAAGAAGAGAAGCTTTCCAAGACCAATGAAAATGAAATAGGGCTGGTAGTGAAGCAAAAAGTGCATTCCACAACTTGTAGACGTGAGAGCAGAACCAAAAACAATGTTTAAATGTTTCAACCTTACCACAAAATGGGTAGGAGGGAGGTAGACGAATGAATTTGAGGCAAGATTCCACCGGGAGTTTAGCATGTAGTAGCTTCCAAGCAGTAAGTTGGGAATGCGCATCATCTTTGGATTTCCAAATAAGCAAGCTAAGTTTGTTCGACTTTGATCTGCTAAGGTTGCATCGCCAATTAGAAATAAGCCGGCAAGACAAGGCCAAAGAAGGAATAAGTTGTTTGTAGAGGGCCTTGAGTGGAAAATTTCTATTACAGCCTCCATTTGGCCACCTCTAGTCCTTGAAAAAATTTGAATGGCAGCTAGTAGACATGAGGATGGAGAGATTCGGGGGCACCATGTTTTGTATTTCCAATACAATGGGTTTATCTTTGTGATTTAAATTATAGCTGAGTCTAAGTTGTTGCCAAGATTTCCATGAAAAATTGGAGGGATCCCATAAGTCACTGAATACTTGAATACCTTTTTGAAAAGACGTTTTGCTTTCATCCTAGGAATTTTGGCAAGAGGCAGATTATTGTCTTGAATTAGGCGATTCCACCAAATTGATGAAGTTGGAAAACTGAGCCCGTGACTGAAGGATTGATCAAACCAAGATAAATTTTGAGAGACCAATTGCCATGCTTTCCATATGTAGTTTAAGGATGCTAATCCATGGGGTTTGAAGTAATGTGCTAGGAGAATCTTGTCACTCCAATGGAATGAGCTCCAGGCTTTTCTTGAGGTAGTTGTTTGGATGCGGTATCTAATCAGCACTTTCCAAGGCACATTACCAACCAGAGCTCTACCTATCCATTTGGCTAAAAGACAAACTCCTTGAGTAAACGGGTCAATTATGCCCAATCCACCTTTCTCCTTAGGGAGGATGCAATGAGACCAAGTGGCAGGCCTTCCTTTTTTATTTCCCCAATTGGACCAAATAAAATTAGGAATTAGCTAGGTGAGCTGGTTATAGCATGCTTTGGAGGGCATCCAGCAAGAGGAAGTGTTGACATGACTAGCCAGAAGGATTTTATTAGCCACCTGGATACATCCAGCCATTGAGAGAAAACGATTAGTCCAAGCCAACAGTTTGGATTTGAATTTGTTAAGGAACCATCTCCACATTTCTTTCAAAGAGACTCGTAACCCAAAAGGAATGCCAAGGTACCGAGTTATAGTTTCATGCTTGATTTCTTTCCATTCCGCAAGTATCCATGGAGGATGGGGGTTGGGTCTTGTCATCCAAAATTCATTTTTATGCATAGCTAGTTTGGAACCCAAAACATTACAGTAAAAATCAAGGTTATCTAATAAATTAGTGATATCTTCTGCCGAATTTTGAATGAATATCATGTTGTCATCTGCGAAATGGGAGTTTAAGTGCAATTACCAAGGAGAAAGATGCCATGGATGAGTGAGTTAGATTGTGCAAATTGGAAAAGATAGCTGAGAGCATCCGCAATGAGCACATAAAAGAAACGGAGCAAGTGGGTAGCCTTGACGAATTGATTTTTGGAGGGAAAATTGAGGGGAAAGGGCTCCATTAATAGCCAATCTAGCATTAGCATCCATAAACAGCATAGAACGTGAGCACAAAAGTTAGGGCCAAATCCCTGCCATTGGAGCATCTTGAGGATGAAAGACCATTGTATATGATCATAAGCTTTGTCGAAATCAAGTTTGAGGATCAAGGCATCTTGAGTTGTTTGTTGTGCCCATTCAGTTGATTCCCAAGCAAGGATTAAATTATCAAGAATGAATCTACCCCCTAGGAATCCAGTTTGCTCAGGTCTAACAATTTCTTGTGTGATGGGTTTAATTCTTGTGGCAAGCGCTTTAGCAATGATCTTATAGGATGTGTTGAGAAGAGTGATGGGGCGCCAACCATTTACTGAGTCTTCTTGTTTCCCTTTGGAAATAAGTTTAATCAGCCCCTGATTAATAATTGCACCAAGGGATCCAGTTTCTATACCTTCCAAATAGACATTGTAGAAATCTTCCCTAATATGGGGCTAGAGGGTGTGATAGAATTTCACAAGAAGACCATCTAAACCACGACTCTTTTCCAAGCCCAAGTTAGACATGGCTTCATCATTCTCCTCCAAAGAAAGGTTGTGGTCGAGAAATTTACTAGTCCTGTTGAATTTTCTGAGGAATAAAAGTAGCAAGAGTGTCTTCCAGGATGGGAATAAGAGGATCTTTAATTGAGTCATCCGTAAACAACTGTTTATAATGTTCAGAAAAGGTTTTCATGATATTCTCATGACTAGTCTGCAGCTCACCATCAACAGATTTAATAACAAAAATATGTTTTATATGTTTATATTGCAGAAATTGGAAGAAGAATTTGGTGCTCTTGTCCCCCTGTTTGAGCCATTGTGATTGTGCCCTTAGTTGGGCACCTTTACCCTTATAAGCATCCAATTTTTGAAGCAAATTTCAGAATTAGCAATTGCTAGTTGCAAGGGAATGTTGTGAGGATTGTTGTCCAAACATTTCTTGCTCTGAACAAGCTGCCCTTTAAGAGATTTTTCAGTTCTCCTATGTTTGGCCGCCTCTCTCCTACCAAATTCACGAAGGAATTGAGTGCAACGAGCAATAGTTCTTCCCCACCAGCAAATCCATCTATCCTCTTGGGGTTTAGGCTCAGCCTTCCATATAGCAAGAAGACCATCAACACATTCTTGATTTTGCAGATGTGAAACATTAGTTTGTAGGGAAGTTCATTAGGAAGGGAATTAGCTCCAAGAAGGGATAAGGTGGTAAAAATGGGAAGGTGGTCAGAGAGTGGCAAATAGGTCAAGATGGACGAGATAGCTAGCAGGGGAGTGAAGAATAGGCAGATTGGGAGAGATGTAGAATCTATCCAAGCGGCCCATTTTCTTGAGAAACCCTTCTTAACGATTGTTCCATGTGAACCAATGATGTGTATGAGAGTCTCTTCTACCCAAAATTGGACCATGATTACCAAGAGAGTTGCGAGCAAGGGTCCACGCTTCAAACTCAGGGTAAGGCAATCTATGAAGACTATCCCAACTATGATCAGTAGCATGCTCAACCATATTGAAGTCTCCCCCAAAAACCCACTCAGCAAAAGGTAAATTTATGTGAAGCCAGTCCCACAAATTTTCCCTCTTAGCTCAAGAGTTTGGGGCATATATGGAACAAAATCCAAGTAGGTTACCTTGAACAAGGGTGGTGGCCCACACACAACAATTGTTCAGATCAGATCCAAAGGTAACAATTGACTTGGCTAACCATGGGGCAAGACCCAACACTACATCTCCAAAGCCAACAGGATGGTTTGTGTGGAAGAATTGGGCCTCATTCCAAATCAACGCCAAAGTGGCATCGAGACGAGATTCCTAACTGCAACACTCTCCTCTCTGATGAGGAAATTCCTAACTGCCACATTCAATCTTGGAATGTGAGGGGTTTGACAATCCCATCACGTAATATTAAGTCAAATAGACAATCAAATAGATTTCTTGATGTTGCAAGAAGTTATTTCACTTCAAAGTTTGATTTTTGTGATAAAATAAGAGTATTCTAAAGTCCCAAGGAGTGAGCATTTGTAACCTATAAATAAGTCCTTTGGGCACATAAACTCGAGGATAACTAATGCTATGCTCATGCTGCCAGAATATCATTCCATTGGATATGTTGTATCTACACTTATTGTGTTGATAATTTCATCAAATAAATTGAAAGTAGATAGTATTGAGTCAAGCTTTGTATTGATGACATCTATCTACCTGAGTTGTGGCTTTGTATACAACTTAGCTATTTATTTCTTGAAATCATGTGTTGTTGATCCAATCATTATTCCTTCAAATCTTCTTTGTACTAATAGTTGGTATTTGCTTTAGCCAGCTACAAAGTATCATTTGTGTATTCCGATTAGCAGCCTTTTTTCTTTCAATAACTGAAAATCTCATTTGCAAGGTACGATTATTAACATTCTAGTGCATATATCCAAGACAAGAACATAGGCAAATAGTTGTTTCCTTCATGCAAACCCCCCTCAAAGAATATTGTAAAGTGCATATCTATATATCATGTCTATAATTTTCAATCTAGGGTTAGTTTAGCTTAGGTTTAGGTTACAATTTAAACACCCTCTTTATGGTGGGGTATTCCACTCATTCATCAATTCTCTTTATTTAGTTTGTGTTGAATTTTGTTTTGTAATGGCTTGTAGTGGCAGTTGTTGTGGGTTTATTTTGGGGGGAGAGTGGGATAGAGAGGCTATTCCTTTTGGGTGTGCTCAGATATTTTTTTCCTAGATTTCAATAGGTGTTTTGTCTTTTTGGGCAGAGTTTTTTTCTTTTTTGGATGAGATAGGCAATCTAGGAAGAAAACCAAGTTGAATGTATTAGAGTGCTCTAGGTTGTTATACTTGACTATATTGGTAATTGTATTTAAGGGAACAAAGTAAAAATTCTGAAAGAAGAAAGCAAGGTATTATTGGGATTGAATCTTTAAGGTGTGTGATATCTATTATTTTGGATTAATAGGGTTGAGCGAATGTATTGCCTTATTTTGGATATTTTAGGGCTTAGTGTACTATGTGTTCAATTTTGTATATATTTAGAGTATGAATAAAGGCAACAATGCCATGTCTTTTGGTTTGGCATTACTCAACATGCTTTCCTCCACTTTTATTTTTGATATCTCGTCTTCTTAATATCATCTAAGTATTGAGTAAGAATTGCAAAATAGAGTATTTTGTTGGAGGTATATGTTTTCTTGAGGCTAATGTGCAAGATCAAAGGCTGATATGCATCAATTTTGGTATTGTAGCAGTCTACGACAGCCTGAAGGGGAGTCCACATGAACTAAGGAAGGAGGGGCGGGAGGAATAAAAGCTCTCAAAGAAATATTGATGAATGACTTAGGATGTTAGAAGCCATTGAAGCCAAATTACATTTGGATGAGTCCAAAGATAAACAAGAGAACCTAGGAAATGTTGCTAGGGCGATAGATCCTACAAAGAGGCTAATTGCAATCATGACCAAACAAACCCCAAGGTAAAATTCGGTATATCAGACTTTATAAGTGAGCTCAACCCAGAGTTATTCCTAGATTGAGTCCACACGTTGGAGAAGTATCTCAAGATGGAAGACATTGATGAGGATGATCCTAAAGTAGAAAAAATCACAACATCCACATTGAAGTTGCATGTAGTTTTATGGTGGGAGAATGTTTAGGGTTCGAGAAGAGGACAAGGAAAGCAAAAAAATAGACTATGGCCTAAGATGCTGAAACACCTAAGAGCTTTGATTACCAACAAGGTTTATTAAATAATTTTAAAACCTAAAGCAAATGAATTAATCAATGCAAGCTTATACTAAGCAATTCATGAGGCTTCAAATTTGAATGGATATACAAGAGAGTGAAGGGCAAGCTCCAACCCAACATGTAATGGCCTTAAGTTCCAACTTTAAGATGAGCTTGCTTTAGTAAAGATATCTACTTAGATGAGGTTTATGAATATGCCTTAAAGGCAAGAGACATTGAATCGGAAAAACAAAACGGTGAGTAAAAGGGACCATGAAAAAGGGAAGGAAGTTTCTTCAAAACCTGCCATGAGTGAAAAGCTAGAAGAAGGCGAGAATGTGAAGGTCAATGTCAAAGGAAGGGAAGGCTTTAGAGTCAAGGGATGAAGACGAGGATGAAAATCTTTGGGAGATTGGAAGCCTTTGAGATTATTTATTTCTAATGAAACCCATAAGGCCATAAATTGTCCCCAAAACCCCAAAAGGGCAATGGTAGCCTAGAAAGAAGAGGAACCTTCAACAGAGTAGGTTGAAGCAAAGATGAGAGAGAAGTTAATATTGTGAAGAACCTTGATATCTAGGAACAAGAAGGCCCCTAAAGTTGATTGAAGGAGAAAGAGTGTCTTATGAACAGAATGCAAGTGTAAGGACAAGGCGTGCAAGGTGATCATCGATGGTAGATCTACCAACAACATAGTAAGTACAAAAATGGTTATCAAATTGCAGCTTTCTTATATTCCAAAATCTAACATTTACGATATTGCATGGTTGATGAAGGATTATAGTTTATTGTGGATAAATCTTGTCTTGTCACTTTCAGAATTGGTCCTTATGTAGATGAAGTGCTACGTAATGCAGTGTCAATGGATGTGAGTCATTTGCTATTGGAAAGACCTCAACAATATGATTGGAAAGACCTCAGAAATATGATTGGAAATTTATCCATCATGGCTTGGAGAACACTTATGAGGTAAGAGAAGCAGCATTTCAAGGGGCAACTTTGTCACTCCTAGCAGAAGTCAGATTTGAGCTTGGAGAGAAAAATGAAATCATAGGTCATCCAAGAAGCGAGTTGGGCACAGATTTGAAGGAAAAGAGGCAAGTGATTTGAAGAGTGAGGTACAACCAAAAATTGATGTGGTGTTGCAATGCGGTACAACTAACAAGATTACAGGTGCACCTCAAGAGATAGATGTTGAAGTTTCAATTGACTGTGATCTTCACTCTCATTAGATTGAAGGGGAGAGTGAATTGTGGTAGTATGAGCCTAGTCATAGAAGATCTTCCAAGAATGTGATCAAGAGTTTGGTAAAAAATGACTGCCAAACTTAGTCTGAGAGTAGTGATATAAAGTATGATTGGGACAAAGGGCAAAATTTCAGGTCTATTAGTGATAGCAGTAGTGATTATTCTGTTGGCTCTGCACTAGGGACTTTACCTGCCCAGCTAAACGGTGGCATCAGCATTAGAATCTGCACCAGACTATTAACCCTGGAAGAACATGGTGTTGGAAGCTTTAGTGGTGGCTCAGATTGTACCAAGGAATCCTAAAAGAATACTTTGAAGACAAGACTATTCCAAGGCACATGCCCTTGTATTGGTGGCAAAATAATCTAGTTCTTGTAAACCAAGAGGTTCAGAATTTTCTTTTAAATGTGGGGAGGATTATGTAACCACCCTCTTTATGGTAGGGTCCTCTACTCTCCCACTAGTTCCTTTGATTTAGTTTGTGTTGAATTTTCTTTTGTGACAGCCTATAGTGGCAGCAGTGAGCACTTAGTTTTTATTTTTGGCTTTTTGGATTTCAATGGGTATGTTTTCTTTTCAAGAAAAGTATTTTATTTTCTAGATGAGATAGGTGATCTAGGAAGAAGAGCAAATTAGATGTATTAGAGTGGTCTCGGTTGTTATTCTTGTTGCATTGGTAATTGTATTTATGGGTATAAAGTAAGAATTCTGAAAGAAGAAAATTAGGAATATTAGGCTTCAATCATTAAGGTGTGTGCAGTGGTCTTTTATTTTGGATTGATGGGGTTGAGTGGTGTTGTCGTCATATTTCAGCCAATTCTAAGGCCTATTTACTATGTATTCAATGTTGTACCTATTTAAAGTATGAATAAAGGCAATAATGTCATGTCTTTTGGTTTCATATTATCTGAACATGCTTTGTTCCACTTTTAGTTTATGTATCTTGTCTTGTTGCCATTTTAGTCCTGAGTAAGAATTGCAAAACAAAGTACTTCGTTGTTGTTGTTCTGCAAGGCAGAGTATATGTTTTCTTGAGGCTAATATGCAGGAGTAGAGGCTGATTGCATCAGATTAGATAAGATCTTGGGAGCTTTGCCTCTGAATTCAAAGATCAGTTC
>CM021103.1:113221183-113323650 GCA_007115665.2 Sequoiadendron giganteum | reverse complement strand
CTCGGCACATAATATAATGAAGAGTGGAATCTACGCAGCTGCTAGTTTTCCGCCAGCAATTCAGTGTCTGGAGCTAATTATGGAGTGCGCCAATCACTACAAGCCAGAACGTAGGACGATTGTCTCTCCGGATGGTAAACTGCTCGCCAACTTCACACCCGATGCCATCGGAGAGGCATTTGGGATTCCAACTGCTGAGGAGATGTTATACAGAACAAACAAGAGGGCAGATAAGATGTACTCTTCCTCTTTCGAAAGAGTCACTGCAGTCATTAACAGAGTTTGGATGCAAAAGCCGAGGCCACCCCGCACTAAGCTCCCAAAGCAGATAATTGCCGGGGACGTGAAACAAGAATACTGTGATTTGATAATGATGCTGAGCCGGGTGAATGGGAGTGCACAGGCTTACATTTTCGAGCCTTGGATGTTCTACTTCATCGAGATCATCTTGGAAGGAAAAGAGAGTGTCGATTGGGCTAGGATGATTAGCAACCACATCGATGAGCAATTCAGGAGCTTGAAGGTGACGAAGACTTTCTACATGAGCTCATATGTGATTTACATGTTGGCCAGAATGACTAAATACAGAGGGATTTCGTACAAAGAGCCAATCGGCTGTGCCCCTGGTCAATTCAAAATTCATGAAGCCTGCACATAGCTACATTTGGCTAACATTGCCAACTATAAACGGGCAAATGATGCATTCACAATGCACATTGCGAGGACACTTCAGCAAAGGACGCAGTAGAGAATATCTAAAGAAGCACAGACATTGATTGAGGAATATGGGTATTAGCTCATCCAATTCCCGAAATTCACATATATTAGGCTGCAAGGGTTCACTTCGTATCCGTATCGGTTACCACGATACCCCACTGATCACATAGTAATGCTTGAGGTATCTAGGCAATTGATTGCCTACGATAAGATTCAGAAAAGGAAAAAGAAGGGTGGACTTGATTTCCTTATCACCATGGGGAATTCCATTGAGGTGTGTCCCTCTTTGCAGGCAGCCCGAGAGGCAGAGGACGAAGCTGCAATCTTATCATTTGTCATATCACAGCAGATTCTCATCCCCACGGAACATCCTGATGGTACGTAACGCTGAATACCTATGACAGAGCTCATCCTGGAGGACTGGGCAAATGCTGGATGAGGTCAGATAAGAAGAAGGATGTTTTCCAGACTTCCTCCTCAAGTTGATTAGAGAATGTGAGATTATTCCAGCTTCCCACTGTGTGGAGAGGATGTCAACGCCATGCAAACCCACCAGTGGGTCATGATACTCCCCGTCCCACCACCTCATCGGTCCGAGCTGAAATTTGGACACGCTTTCTATCCCGGTGATGACTTTTACCAGGACTTGGGTCGACAGACATGTATGCAGACTCAAGAGCAAGTCGATCGCCCTTACTTATAGCTTGATGGGTGACCCAAGGCCGTTATCGGTAAAAAGAGGGAAACAAATTGCTCAGACATCGAGGGCACAAGTAGAAGTGCCAACCCAACCGATACCGTTAAGGATAGAACAAGCATCACCCGTGCACTCACAAACTCAATCTTCGAGTTTAAGAGTGGTTTCATTATTTGCCGATCAGAGGGCAGGATTAGAGGAAGAGCGGGGACTTGAGGAGGTAGATCAGCCCAACGCCCGGGAATCAGCTAGTGTCAGTCTATCCAGGGGCGGCCAACAAGAGGAGGAAGAGGAAACAATGGTCGACACCCATTTTCAGCAGATGTTGGACACGGCTTTGGAAGAAGAAGAAAACACAGAACAGGGGACCCAAGGGTCGGGAGATACCCAGCTTATAGAGGAGGATGAGCCTGAGCAAACCAGTGCAAGAAGGGAGGAAGTGCACGAGATGGAGGCAACAGAAGAACAGCCCCTTGTCATTTGTAATCCACAGCAGACAGTGCCTGATTGGCTTTCCGACAGAATGAGGAGAGAACTCGAGGATGATACGGATCCGGCCATTGAGATGGAGGAGTTCCTTAGAAGGATCAGTGCGCCACCAGAGAAGAAAAGGGCCCGAAAGTTTTCAAAGATCTCGACTGACGAGTCAGGCTCTCGCACGCTTCAGGTGGCTATTCTGAGGGAAGATTGTGATCGAACCGAGGAGAGGCCTGAAAATTATGTGATCACCAGAGTAGAGTTGGGTCGTCCTACGGGAGCCCAAGTTATCGAGGAGTTCGATAACTCCTATCAGGCATTGAAGGATCAGTTGCTCCGCACGGAGGGGAAGTATAAGAAATTGAAGAAGGAGCACAAAACCTTGATAGGATATATGCAGAATCTAGCACGTCCAGGTGAACCAGCAGACCCAGCAGTAGAACGTCCATCGGAGCTTCCGAATGAGTCAGTTGTTGCCTTAGGGGATTTGAAGAAAATGGAAACAGAGGCGGACAAGTGGGTTAGCCGTGTTCATGCTGAGACAGGGAAATTCATGGAGGACCTTGCCGATGCTTATCGACAGGCCTCAAATATTTTGGCACGGATGGATATAGTAGATCAGGCCTGGGGTGATACTCGCATCTATCAAACGAAGACTGTACTTCGCTTGGGGGCTTTGATGCATGTACCTCTAGAAACCTTAGTGGATGGAGGTGTAATTCAGAGAGGTGATAGGTACGATTTCACCAGTTGGTACTCCTCGGTGGTCACAGGCCGTGGATTTCACGACGCAGCGAGAGCAGATTCAGCTAAAGTGAAGAAGGCAATGGGCAACATCTTGGGGGGAGTCCTCAATACATTAGAAGCCATATTTGCTAGAAAGTTGGTCCCAGAGGAGATAACTGCTGATGGTTTGAAGGGTAGACTGCCTCCATTCTTCTCAGCTGCGAGGTCACTTGTCCTGGATGACTTTGAGAATGTCTCCACGTTCTCTAGTATAATTCAGCATACCCAGGACGCCTTGGTGACATGGAAGAAATCTTGCATCAGATACGGACAGACGGTAGCAGCCTTGGAGTTCCAGCTCAACCATATTCCACCGATCTCTACACAGGAGGTTGAAGCAGTATTGGCCCGGTTGATCGAGTTTGCTATCCGGGAGAAGGCCAGTGGGAACGCGCTGCTTGATGAGGATCTTCTTGATGATGGTAGTGGGTATTAATTGCTCATTATGATTCCTGCAGGGGAGTGGAGAATATTCTGTGCATTCATTGCCCACTCCTCTCTGTGGCGGTTTTTAGGGCAGAAACCCTAATCAGGGCATAGGTGGCTCGATCTGAGCCCTTCATTGTAATTTGATATGAACCGTCCACTGAATTGGACTTATTATAAAAGGGGCATCCCCCCTCATTTGTAAACAATTAGAATTAGAATCAGAGATAGATCAGAGCTAGAGAGTATTGGAGATAGAAGTTAGAGAGTAGAGCTTAGAAGTTAGCTTAGATTGAGGAGGAAAGGAAGTTTTCCCCATTGAGGACTTTGTAAGAAGTTGTTGTGGACACTCTCATAATATAAAGATTTATCATTGTTTGGTGGTTCTATCTTCTATTGTGAGTAGCTAGCAAGGCTTGTTCGTCTTTCCAATTCAAGGTAGATAGAGTAAAATAGATTTTATTTCATGCAAGTAGTTGTTAGTTGTGGAGTGTGGCGTTGTGATTTGAGCAAGTCTTCTCGTCCATACCACTAGCGGACTTGCTGATGGTAAGTTCGCCTTGCGTGGTCAACTGGAGTATCAGCACTTAACTTCGATTATGGTTCATGTGTTTGTATGCGTCGTGTTGACGGTATGAACGTGTTGTGTCATGGTTTGAACATTTTCTCATCCTTTGAAGATTGCACCAACTTTGTCGGAGTTGTTCGAAAGGAGACAAAGCAAAGTTTGGTTTGAAGATTGTTTAAGTCGATCCTCGTCCTCCACCCTTTAGAAGTAGACTTGTAGAATCCCCATCCCTATCCCCTTTAAATCGTGATTTTCCGGTTTTACTTAGATACTTCTAACAATATCGCCAATCATTCATGTCCCAATTGCTTCACTCTGAGTTGAACAACTTTCACGAAGTCCCCTGAAATAAATCCAACAAACACATCAAACCAACTGAGTCTATTCGCGATAAAAGGAACCTTGGAGTCGAACACATGAACTTTCAAGCAATCTTAGCATGTGGGACACTTTGATCAAGAGAGAATAGAGTGACCGTTGGGCAACTTTATTCTGTGCTGGCGCTGTCATAAAAAGCACGTCAACAGAATTGGCGCTAGAAGAAGGGCTACTTTTATAGTGAAGCGAAGAAATTATAAAAGTGTAATGCACCAAGATGGTGCTACCTCATAGAGGGATATCTCCGCGGCTACAGCCAAATTTGGGATTCAACGACGACCAAGAAGATATTCTTTCAGGATTGAACAACCTCGCGTGGAGAACAAAGAGAAGTGCAGCTGAGTACATGCGAACGAGCTTGGTGTTGCGAGAAGAAGAAGAAAAAGCTATCGAGATCCAAGTTGCTATTGAGAGAGATTTATTGAATCAAAGACAACCACTTGCGCCCGTGCCTCGCCAGTGAAAGAAGCAGCTTCATCCTGGATCGCATCAGTTCTTTCTCGCCGGATAAGTTGAAGAGGATTTTGAGGTCTGCACCCAGTTCAACCAAGGAACTTGTAGAGCTAGAGCTACCTACTAGAACAAGGAAAAAGAAAGGTACACGATCAGACGGGGAAGTTCCCTCAAGTGAAGAAATTTTATCAAACGAAGAAGCTCAATCAAGTGAAGAAGCAGTAAGCGGTGAAGAGGTCTCGAGCTTATTCAGAACTCCGCCTAGCATTTCAAGGTTTGCCCAGCAAGGACCCACTCGAGATACCACACCAATAGCAATTCAGCAGCAGCAACGAACAACTCCAACAGCTGTATATCGGCGAAGGCAAGCAATGGCTCAGCCAGTTGCAAATGGTGCTACTTGGTTGGTTACCAACCCATCTCCGCTGGAGTTTGCCGACTATCATGACATGCCAAAGAATCCAGAGAGCTTTTGCTCCAAGTTCCACGTCCGCGACATAAACCGCACTGCTGAGGATCACATCAAAATGTTTGAAGACCACCTACGCAATAGGCAGATTGCATACGCAGATGTAGCTTGCAGGTTGTTCCCCTATTCTTTGGGGGAAGAGGCCCATTATTGGTTCATACATTTGCCAGTCGGTTCAATCAGAACATGGGAACAGATGAAGACGGCCTTCATCGGAAAGTTTGGTATTCCCATCACCCCCGCAGAATTGTTCAGACAGTTTGTAGAAGTAAGGAGGCAGGAAAAAGAGCCCATTCATGTGTTTAACAATAGATTCCAGAAGGCTCTCACAAGATTACTAACTCCTTACACTATCACGGATGCTAGAGAAAGCTACTACGCCGCATTGGACCCCTTAACTGCAATGTTTGTGAGAGAAGCTCACCCCGCTCCCGCCGATATGAACTTAGCTTATGCTAAAGCAGTTGAAGTGAGCTAGAACATGGGACAAAATACAACTGGCCCCTCACTATACACTGGCTTAAGTTCTACGAGCGGTCAGATACAAACCTGGAATCAGCAAATTCCAGCATTGAATCCGGTTCCACAACCATCTTACCAGGCAACTGCGCCATCAAATCAGTTGGTTCTCCACCCTGGAGTGCCTTCATCTCAAGCGTCAGTCGCACAGCCAGTCTATCTGCAAAACACCGTACCATCGACACAGACTCAAGAGGAAAGAGATGAAATAAAAGGTCTGGTGGAACAAGTAAAGAAGCTGTCAACTGAGGTGACATACCTCAGAAATCAAAATAATCAGATTCAAGCCATGCAAAGGAACAATCAAGCACACCAAGGTGCTAACCGAGGATATCAGAGTAATCCTCCGAATCATCACCATGATGCTCATCAAGGATACAATCAGGAGAACAATCATGGGTATAGAAATAACAATCAAGGATTCTAGAAGAGATCCTGGAATACGGGACCCAACAATGGAGGTGTTCCTACACCGCTGGATAACCCACCGCCTCCTGAGAACCGTCCGGCAGACAGAGTATACCTGGCGGAGGCCGCCTTGTCAGGATGGTGTAGATTAACACTAGTCAGCACTCTGAGTTGCAATGCCACGAGTTCCAAGTCGCTGCTGACATCTTCAGAGGAGAAGTGAAAAATACAGAACCAGTGGAGAATCCTCCAATCACGGGGTATGAAATAGTTCCAACACCCCGGTATGATCAAGCCCTGATCTTGGAAGACTTCAAGTTTCCACCTGAATTCCAAAGTTATACACCTCCGTCGGTTAATCAGAGGTTTCCACCAGCTTCGGCAAATGGTCCCGTAGGGACGCCAGAGGCTCAAACGCCTTCAGAGGCTCATGTCACGTACGCATCACCAGATGAGCCCCTAAGCAGAGACGGCTATAGTTTCCCGCCTCTTAACAACAGTGTCTTGGTGGAAGGAATCAGGGAAGTGCAAGCTCTCCAGACTACTGATGGTGGGCCCCCTAAAGTGTATCAAAGAGGTTATCCTCAAAGGGAACCATTAACTTCGTCAACGCCACCAAACAACTTTACCACACCGCCGCATCCTAATGCGAGCAACGTGCCAATGGCACCCAAGGACTCCCCGGAATATAGACAGCAGGGTCCCACACAAACAAGATCAAATGGACCGCAGATGCCTCAACAGCCAGTTTACCAGTTAATCCGAGGACAAAAGGAGAATCCTCCTAGAGAAGATATAAGAAAGCTGAGCTCCTTTGTACTGGAAGAATTTAAGAAGATAAAGGTCAGTTTACCACTCTATGAGTTGATGAAGGTCCAAGAAGTAAGAGAGACTCTCTTAGGGACATTGACTGAAATCCCCACCACAAGAAGCACTTCGCAAGAGGCACCTAACATGCCAAGACACCCCCAGGTTGTCACGCAGCCTCGTCCTGCACAGAACACAAATGTGGTGCAAAGTGTGCCACAAACCTCCTACGATTCTTGGGAGGAACCACAACAATATCAGAACTTTGAGGGTATGGTATTAAATTCTACAGGCACTCCTGGAAAGGCCGAGGTTGAGAAAAGCTCTCAAGCTGATGATGCCGTGAAGCAAAAACAGAACGCGAGAAATATGACTCAAGGCAAGCAAGTCCAGTCGGACCATAAAGATGAAAGGAAAAATGAAGTGGCAGATGAAAGAAGAAAACCAGTAGTGTTTTATCAAGGAAAGGATGAACCGGCCCCATTCTTGGTTTCAGTCAGAATATTCGGAAAAATGTTACACAATTGTTTGATCGATTCTGGAGCTTCAAGCAACGTCATGCCTTTGAAGGTATGCGAAAGATTGGGCCTAATCCCGCTCCACACCAACAAGAAAGTAACTCAATTGGATAAAACTGAAGTTCCTGTTGTTGGGGAACTAAACGACATTCACATGCAGCTAGCCGCGGATCCTAGAATCCAAGGCCGTATTGATATTTCTGTTGTAGATATACCAGACGGGTACGGCATGCTGCTTAGCAGAGACTGGTGCCGAAAGTTGAACGGATATATCGCCACCGACTTTTCTCACATGTGGCTGCCTTGGAGGGGAATCCCTAACCAAATAAGAGTGGAAAGCACACCACGGCTCCGGTTGATGATTACTGAATATGGTGATAACAATGAGGTATTGTTTGCAGAGACTGATTTGGGTTCGTACAAGCCCGTCAAACAGGAAGTCCTCATGTTGCAAAGTGTAAATCAAGAAAAACACTTGGAAGGTACGTCTCCCTCTACTGAAATATTGATTGAGGATGACTCAAGCGATGGTGAGGGGATGTTTGAAAATTTTAGAAACTTTGTGCTAAAGAATGTCAAGCAAAAGATGGAATCAGGGAAGAATGTTTCCATCAGCAGTATGTTAATGCCCAATTGGTGTAGGATCCATGAGGCATTCCACCCAGAATTCACATGCGCCATGTGCAGAACGGCCATTGAAGAAGTTTCAAAGAGAGTTCCACAAGTCTCTTTGGTGGAAGAACTAGAAGAAATAAATGAGAAGAAAAGCTCCCTGACAAAGGAATGGGTAGAAAGTGAGAAGATTGAGCCCGCAATGGAGAAAAATGGTCCCAATACCCATAGCGTTCATATAGAAGATCAAGTTTGGACTCTGAGATTTGATGGATCAAAGTCTAACAAAGGGAATGGAGCAGGGTTTGAACTCATCAGCCCCAAGGGAGAGGCATATCTAGGTGCTTGTAGGCTCCAGTTCCCTTGCACCAATAACGTTACTGAGTATGAATCTTTGATTCATGGGTTGATCCTCGCTATAGAGAAAGGTGCCAAAATTGTACATGCCATTGGAGATTCCAACATAGTGGTCCGCCAAGTAAGAAAACAGTATGCTTGCCACGACAAGAGATTGGGACGGTACCGGAACAGAGTCTGGGACTTGATCGAAAGCTTCGATGCATTCAATATCAAGCAAGTATACAGAGCTAAAAATCCAGTGGCTAATTCTCTCGCGCAGGCGGCCAGTTCACTAGAGCCATTAGAGTTGGAAGGTCTAAAGAAGTTCACAGTTGAATTGATCTCCACACCTTCAGTTCCAGATAATATAAAGAATTTCCAGGTGTTTGATGATGATAAGCAGATTTTGGAATTCTTGACTAACTCAGGGGTGTTTGAAGCACAGATTATAGACGAAGAAGAAACCGAAGAAGCGGAATTTGACACCGAAGGGATCTTAAATTTGAAGACAAATGTCATTCCTAGGGGCATGGTGGAGTTAGAAAGACTCTTTGACCCTGATAAACTAAGTAGGAATCAAAGCACCCAAGGGGATGAATGTGAGACAATCAACTTGGGAACTAGTGAGCAAGTAAAGAATGTATTTGTGGGGAAAGTATGCACCCCAAAAGAAAGAGAAGGAATAGTGCAAGCATTGAGAGAGTTCTCTGATGTGGTAGCCTGGGGCTACGAAGACTTAAAGACATATGACACTACCTTGATCACGCACACGATCCCGTTGAAGCCGGGAAATAAACCATTCAGGCAAAGACAAAGGCCGGTGAACCCGCTATTGGAACCGTTGATATATCAGGAGGTAAGGAAGCTCCTTTCGGCCAGAATAATCTTCCCAATAAGGCACTCAACGTGGGTCGCCAATCTAGTGCCCGTCAGGAAGAAGAACGGAGAGATAAGGTTATGTGTTGACTTCCGCAACCTAAACAGAGCATCCGAGAAGGATAACTATCCCTTGCCCTCGTTGGATGAGGTTTTGCAGATTGTAAATGGTTCCCAGATGATGTCCTTTTTGGACGGTTATTCAGGTTACAACCAGGTAATGGTTGAAGAAGCAGATAGACTAAAAACAGCTTTCACCACTAAGTGGGGAACATTCGCTTACAGAAGAATGCCTTTTGGCCTAATCAACGCCGGGGCCACATTTCAACGAGCTATGGACATCGCTTTCAGAGACTTAGTTGGAAAATGCATTATTATATACATGGATGACTTGACAGTGTTCTCCAAAAAGAGGGAGGATCATGTTGAAGACTTGAGAAAGATCTTCCAGAGATGCAGAAGATTTGGTATTTCTCTCAATTCAAAGAAGTGCGTATTCGGAGTCACCGAAGGAAAATTGTTAGGACATGTCCTCTCAGAACAGGGCATATCAATTGACCCAGACCGCATTGAGGCAATTTCAAAGATCGGCATGCCAGGGAGTCAGAAAGAGTTGAGGTCTTTCTTTGGCAAGATTAATTTTGTGAGAAAATTCATAACTGGATTCGCCGAGATTGTCAGACCACTAAATGAAATGCTGAAAAAGGATGCAAAGATAGAATGGACCCCTCTCACAAAGAAGGCGTTCGAAGAAATCAAACAAGCAATAGTAGATGCTCCGGTGCTAGTTAGTCCGGATTACTCAAAACCATTCTACTTGTACTCCTTTGCTTCAGAACACACTTGCGCAGCGGTCTTGACCCAGAGAGCGGAAGAAAAGGATGAACACCCAATTGCTTTCATGAGTACTCCATTGAAGGAAGCAGAATTAAGGTACGCCAATGTAGAAAAGCAAGCTTATGCTCTAGTAAAAGCAGCTAAGAAGTTCAGGCACTACATCCTAAGGAGCAAAGTACATGCAATAGTTCCAGATGCCACAGTAAAGACATTACTGATGCAAAATGAATTGGGAGAAAGAAGAGGCAAGTGGGTCGCCAGCTTGCAAGAATATGACATAGAGATACAGCCGATGAAGTTAGTCCGAGGACAAGCATTGGCACAAACGATTGCAATGGCAGGACCTGGGCTGGTACAACAAACATATATACTGGAAGAGGTGTCCCCAGGGGAATGGTACGATGACACTGTTTACTATTTGTTGAACCACGGGTGTCCTTCACATTTGAATCCAGTGCAACGAAGGGCTTTAAGAATGAAGAGCCAGAGATTCATGCTGCAGGGATCAATACTTTATAGAAGAAATCATGAAGGTATATATTTGAGATGTGTAGGGAAAAGAGAAGCTAAGCAGCTTATGGAACATTTCCACGAGAAATTTGGGACAGGTCACAGAGGTGGTTTGGCCACAGCTCATCAGATTTCAAGGGCTGGGTATTATTGGCCCACACTTTTTAAGGATGCTTATGAGCATGTGAGGGCTTGTCACATTTGTCAGACAGCTGCGTACAGAGAAAAGAATCCGGCTATGCCCTTGCAACCAGTGATTGAGGTCAGGCCATTTGCCAAGTGGGGGTTGGACTTTATTGGAATGATTAACCCACCGTCCTCGGCACAGCACAGGTACATACTGACAGCCACCGACTACTGCACCAAATGGACAGAGGCTCAAGCTCTCAAGCTTTCCACCACAGATGTAGTCATTAAGTTCCTCGAAGAGAATATTGTTACAAGGTTTGGATGCCCCCACGCTTTGGTGTGCGACAACGGCCCCGCCTTTTCATCATTGAAGTTTTCAAATTGGGCGTTTGAGTATGGGATTGCACTGAAGTTCTCATCCAACTACTACCCCCAAGGAAATGGACTTGCAGAGTCCACAAATAAGAATTTGCTGAATGCTATCAAGAAACTGTTGGATAAGAACCCCAAGGATTGGCACACACAGTTGAGGTTCGCCTTGTGGGCAAACCGAATTAGAACGAAGAATTCTTTGGGAACATCTCCCTACCATTTGGTGTATGGGCAAGACCCCGTCTTCCCAGTTCAATTAAGGATCCCTACTCTTCAGTTTATTCAGGAGTATCTGGAAGGCGAAGACCAAATTCAAGTCAGGTTGTCTCAGTTGATGCACTTGGAGGAGAAAAGAGATGAGGCATTGGAAAATCTGGCTAAGCACCAAGGAGTCGTGAAAAGATGGTTCGACAAGCAGGCCAAGGTTAAGGCCTTCAGGATTTCAGATTTAGTTTTATGTTGGGATAAGGCCCACGAAAGAAGAGTTGATCACGACAAGTTCGACAAATTGTGGTTGGGCCCGTATCAGGTTTCTGAGATCCTGGGAGATAATGCCTTCAGATTGAAAACGCTAACAGGAGAGGATATCCCATTGCCAGTCAATGGGCAGTTCCTCAAGCATTATTTCCAAGCGTAGGGTCCCTCCTGGATCCTACTTTGTACATAGTAGATTAGGTTGTTTTGTTCCCGTTCCCTTTTTGGGTTTTGGTTTTGGTTTGTTGCCCTTTGGGTTTTTGGTTTTGGTGTTTCTTCCCTTGAGTTGTCCGCTCAAGTGGTTTTGGTTTGGGTTCAGAATGGACTTGATTTTAGGGTTTTCCGTTGCGATGGAAGTGATGATATCTTGTCTTGCGCGAATTGGTCTACTGCCATGGGGTTTTTATGAATTTATGCAAACAATAGAATGCCAAGGTTGTTTTCCTCTTGTCATCATCCGGTCTCATAAAAGCTCGACTCGGGAGTTTAATCAGTTATTGTGTCTTAACACATGAGCCTGAGATCATCATGTCCTATTGGTTCAAACAAGCTGCTTTGAGTCATTTTGATTCCTTGGGAGGGATTACGGCAAGTGAAAATTTTAAATCTTGCTTCAGCGCCACTGCAATTCTCAAACCCATTGGTAGCTTCATTGCTTACCAACCAATTATGGAATTGACGGATAATCAAGAGAAAAGGAGAAAATATGCTAAAAGGAAATATCAAAAGAAAGAAAATAAAAGAAATATCGTACTTTGAATATTGGTTTGGGAATATACGAGTAACTCCACCGGGGCTATGGACGCCTGGCTGGCAGTGGAGCAATATTCGTGAGAATTGTAGCGACAACCTCGTCGGGGCTATAGACGCCTGACTGGCAGCGAGGCAATGTCCGGGATGCTTTTGAAGTTAAGATACTTGTATAACCTGCCATAATCGATCCTGGGAGTCACGATGGTTTAGAGATAAGATAAACGCATAAGTCAGGAGATCTCAGATGAAGGTGTTTTGATCCAATATTGGATTCTTCTCCCTTTTTGAATAAGTATCCTTTCCGTATGATGGTTAGAGGGATTGGCCAAGGTTTAATTTTCAAAGTGTCTTTCAACACTTTCCCGTGGAGTCGCCAGATGTTGTGACCTTTTTCACACATCACCCCATCAAGATGGGGACCCCCTAAATTTTGCTCCATTCTGGTCTTTTGGCTTTGGTTCGCTCTCTCTCTGGTCTCTGGTCCTTCCGGGGATTGTCCCGTCGTTTGACCCGGGTTGAAATATTGGTCAAGTCTGTGTAATTAGGGTTTTCATCCTTCAGGCTTATTTAAGGTCAGACTGAGTTATAAAATTGAAATCCAAGCTTAGCGCAGCAGTCAGAAGACTTCCAGCAGAGTCCCCCTAAATTTTCACTGTATTCTGGCAACTTACTATTTTTAGTAAGTATTCAATTTGGGACTATTTTATTGAGATTTTGGAATTCTGTCAGTTCCACTGCATCCGAGTAACATCAAGCTGTCTACACGTAAATTTTGAGCCAGATCAGACGACTTACTATTTTTGGCATTTTGGGCTTTAAGAGCCATTTTCAGGGTTTCCACATGGGCTTTTCAGATGCATGTCTGGAGAATCCTTCTGGGTTTTCCAAAACCTTCGCAGTGATGTAACATGCAAACCGAGACAACCACTTTCAGAGTTCAGCCTTCGGAGGCTATTTTTAGGGTTCGCATGCAGTGTTTTTCAACGCATGTCGGGTTTTTCTTCATGGGTTTTTCGAGAGCTTCGCAACGGTGTGGCTTGCAAGCAGAGAAGATCGAGTTTTGAGGACTTACTATTTTTAGCCAGTACATGCATGCAGACCAGTTTTCTGGGTTTTTCTGGGTTTTTTGAGATCCCGCAGGCAATATGACATGCAAAACCATCCGGCAGTGGATGAGTCACTTTTCAGACAGTTTCTATTTTTAGCAGGTACACTCCGGCAGCCGCCCAACACTCCAGTCCAGCAAGCAGAACGACATGCAGAAGGAACGAAGTCAAACGGAGACCGTTCGGGATACATGCAAATCAAATTAGGGTTTCCACTTTTATAGGGGGTAAAATCCAAAAATAGCCGAAACAAAGTACCCCACCCATGTCAGCACACTTCAAGGTACCTGCTGGCAAAATTTGAGCAAAGTCGGAGAACCTACTATTTTTAGTAAGTCAGGGCACGGCTATAAATAGCAGGTCTGCACCCGAGGTTGGCATCCAAGTAACCCTCAAGCTATCAAGATCAAGCGTTGCAACTTTCAGGCAAAACGGAGCTACTAAAGTCAAAAAGTCAAACTTACTATAAATAGCAGGTGGCTATAAATAGCAGGTCAGGGCAGAGGACTGACAAAACAGGTTCACAAGGCAGAGAATATCATCTGATGAAATTTTCAGGCAAAACGGAGCCTTAGAGGTTGAAAATCAAGGGATTTGCTAAAACTAGCACAACTTGCTAAAAATAGAATGCAAGAGCAGGAATAGGCAGAGGCTTGAAAATTGTCTAAGGCAGAAATAAAAGTAGACCCATGAAAATGCGCCCACCTTGATGACTCTCTTAAAACTCCTAAGGCAAAAACAGAAGCTCATACCTCAAAATGCGCCCAAAGAGGAAGGAGAGAGGTGAAAAGTTTCTAAGTCATGAAAACGAAAGTGGAACCAAGGAAATGCGCCCATGGCAAAAACAAAAGCTCACCTAGTAAAATGCGCCCACCTCAAGGATTGAAGCCTTGAAAAGTTTCTAAGGCAAAAACAAAGCTCACCTAGTAAAATGCGCCCACCTCAAGGATTGAAGCCTTGAAAAGTTTCTAAGGCAAAAACAAAAGCTCACCTAGTAAAATGCGCCCACCTCAAGGATTGAAGCCTTGAAAAGTTTCTAAGGCAAAAACAAAAGCTCACCTAGTAAAATGCGCCCTCAAGGAAGGTGAGGATATGAAATATTTCTAAGGCATAAAACGAAAGGGTCAAGGGTGAAATGCGCCCTCCAAGGAAAATGAAAGCTTGGCCTAGCATTTGCGCCCATGGTGAAGAGGAGATGGCCGAAATTTTCCTAAGGCATGAAATGAAAGTAGAGAGGTCAAAATGCGCCCAAGGCAAGATAAAGTGGCTAGGACTTGGAGAAATTTCTAAGTCAAAGAAAATGAAAGTTCAAGACCCCATATGCGCCCAAGGATATTCTAACTGTTTGAGAATTTTCTAAGTGAGAAATCAAGGCTTGCATGAGTAAAATACGCCAAGGTTGCTGGAGAAAATTTCCTAAGGCAACAAAATAAAAGTAGACACATGAAAGTGCGCCAGAGGTGTAAAGGGAAGGAATTTTTTTTTTTTTAATGAAATAAGTATTTCATCAAAATGTATACGCCTATGGTAGAGAAAGTGTTAGAAAATTTTTTCTAAGTGATATAACACTTCACTAGGGAAAAATACGCCCTTGGCAAGGAAGGATGATTTGATGAGTTTTAAAATTCTCCGAAGGCAGTTGAAAGTTAACGAATCTTTTTTCAAGGGGAAAATTTGATATCGACGAATATTTTCCATGGGTCAAGTGAAAATCAAATGAACCCGCTTAAAATGCACCCATGAGTTAGCAGAGTTTGAAAATTAATTTCCTAAGGGAAATTTTAATATTTTCAGAAGAAATTCGTTTTGCCTAGATTATTTTCCTGACAGAAGTTAAATCTCAAAGGACGAATTATTTCGAGCACGCAAACAATTTTTTTATCGCCCGGAGTTGAACGTTTTAATGAGAGAATTTAAAATGTCTAAGGCAAATTTTATGAAATCGAGGATTTAAATGACAGACATTTTAAAAGTTGGAAATAAATTTGCTACTCCCACGAATTTTTTCGAGTTGAATTTATTTAAACACTGCGAGATTTTAAAATGGAATTTTAAATCAAGTCAAGTGATTGTTTTTCTCGCGAGTTGTTTAAATCGCCAAGAGTTAACTGGCAGATTAAGAGGAAAATTCGAATTTTTTTACAAGGAAGGAATCATTATTAATGGCAACTGCCATAATAACCGGCTGACGACTAGCCCACTACTGCGCTTGAATTAGAAGATTCCGAACGAAGATCGTGGGAAATTGATGAAGGTGCTAAAAATAGCCCCAGCACTACTTAGCAGGATTCTCCGGGAAAAGTTATTTAAACAATCTCTTCTCTCATTTCTCCTCACATTATTTCGAAGTTGAAGTTGCTGAAGAGGTTCTGGAGAGATTAAAATATTTTCCAAGTGGTTGAGGAGAGAAATTCTGTGAGAGTTTATTTTATTTCGGAGTGTTGAGTTGCTGAAAGTACGAGGTGCTGGAGAAAATTTCATTTGCCGAGACTCTTTCTTTCGAAAAGCTGAAAGTGTGTTGCTGCGACTTCGAAGTTGAAGGTTGAAGTTATTTTCCGGAGTTGCTGGAGAATTTAATTCTCAAAGAGCTGAAAGTGCAGTTGCTGAGAGTTGTCTCTAAACTCAGAGATTTTTATACAGTACGAGATGGCTGGCGCAAAGGATGTTGCGGGAACAAGCAGAGCCGCAGGCAGAGCTGCAAACACTGAAGCAGGCAAGGCTGGCTCATCCCGACAGGCAATGATTAAAAGGCTCTCTAAGCCATTTCTCCCAAAGTCAGCAATAGTTTCAAAGTTGGCAGGATTGAATGACACCAACCTTGGTTCATTTAATCTGAATGCACTCAAATCGAGGATGTTCGGGCTAGGGGGCCATCAACCATCCGTCACGGCACATAATATAATGAAGAGGGGAATCTACGCAGCTGCTAGTTTTCCGCCAGCAATTCAGTGTCCGGAGCTAATTATGGAGTGCGCCAATCACTACAGGCCAGAACGCAGGACGATCGTCTCTCCGGATGGTACACTGCTCGCCAACTTCACACCCGATGCCATCGGAGAAGCATTTGGGATTCCAACTGCTGAGGAGATGTTATACAGGACAAACAAGAGGGCAGATAAGATGTACTCTTCCTCTTTCGAAAGAGTCACTGCAGTCATCAACAGAGTTTGGATGCAAAAGCCGAGGCCACCCCGCACTAAGCTCCCAAAGCAGATAATTGCCGAGGACGGGAAACAAGAATACTGTGATTTGATAATGATGCTGAGCCGGGTGAATGGGAGTGCACAGGCTTACATTTTCGAGCCTTGGATGTTCTACTTCATCGAGATCATCTTGGAAGGAAAAGAGTGTGTTGATTGGGCTAGGATGATTAGCAACCACATCGATGAGCAATTCAGGAGCTTGAAGGTGACGAAGACTTTCTACATGAGCTCATACGTGATTTACATGTTGGCCAGAATGACTAAGTACAGAGGGATTTCGTACAAAGAGCCAATCGGCTGTGCCCCTGGTCAATTCAAAATTCATGAAGCCTGCACACAGCTACATTTAGCTAACATTGCCAACTATAAACGGGCAAATGATGCATTCACAATGCACATTGCGAGGACACTTCAGCAGAGAACGCAGTAGAGAATATCTAAAGAAGCACAGACACTGATTGAGGAATATGGGTATTGGCTCATCCAATTCTCGAAATTCACATATATTAGGCTGCAGGGGTTCACTTCGTATCCGTATCGGTTACCACGATACCCCACTGATCACATAGTAATGCTTGAGGTATCTAGGCAATTGATTGCCTACGATAAGATTCAGAAAAAGAAAAAGAAGGGTGGACTTGATTTCCCTATCACCATAGGGAATTCCATTGAGGTGTGTCCCTCTTTGCAGGCAGCCCGAGAGACAGAGGACGAGCTGCAATCTTATCATTTGTCATATCACATAGGCAGGCAGGATTTCGATCCTTACAGGAACATCCGGATGATACAGAACGTTGAATATCGGCACAGAGCTCATCTGGAGGACTTTTGGGGAAATGCAGTGGATGAGGCTGAGATAAGAAGAAGGATGTTTTCCAGACTTCCTCTCAAGTTGATTAGAGAATGTGAGATTATTCCAGTTCCCGACCAGGTGGAGGAGGATGTCAACGCCATGCAACCCGACTATGGGTCAGTTAGGGATACTCCTGTCCCACCACCTGATTGGTCCGAGCCAGAGATCATGGACTTGGACACTCTTTCTATCCCGGTGATGACTTTTACCAGGACTTGGGTCGACAGACATGTATGCAGACTTAAGAGCAAGTCGATCGCCCTTACTTACAGCTTGATGGGTGACCCAAGGCCGTTATCGGTGAAAAGAGGGAAACAAATTGCTCAGACATCGAGGGCACAAGTGGAAGTGCCAACCCAGCCGATACCGTTGAGGATAGAACAAGCATCACCAGTGCACTCACAAACTCAATCTTCGAGTTTAAGAGTGGTTTCATTATTTGCCGATCAGAGGGCAGGATTAGAGGAAGAGCGGGGACTTGAGGAGGTAGATCAGCCCAACGCCCGGGAATCAGCTAGTATCAGTTTATCCAGGGGCGGCCAACAAGAGGAGGAAGAGGAAACAATGGCCGACACCCATTTTCAGCAGATGTTGGACACGGCTTTGGAAGAAGAGGAAAACACAGAACAGGGGACCCAAGGGTCGGGAGATACCCAACTTATAGAGGAGGATGAGCCTGAGCAGACCAGTGCAAGAAGAGAGGAAGTGCACGAGATGGAGGCAACAGAAGAACAGCCCCTTGTCATTTGTAATCCACAACAGACAGTGCCTGATTGGCTTTCCGACAGAATGAGGAGAGAACCCGAGGATGACACGGATCCGGCCACTGAGATGGAGGAGTTCCTCAGGAGGATCAGTGCGCCACCAAAGAAGAAAAGGGCCCAAAAGTTTTCAAAGATCTCAACTGACGAGTCAGGCTCTCGCACGCTTCAGGTGGCTATTCCGAGGGAAGATTGTGATCGAACCGAGGAGAGGCCTGAAAATTACGTGATCACCACAGTAGAGTTGGGTCGTCCTACGGGAGCCCAAGTTATCGAGGAGTTCGATAACTCCTATCAGGCATTGAAGGATCAGTTGCTCCGCACGGAGGGGAAGCATAAGAAATTGAAGAAGGAGCACAAAACCTTGATAGGATATATGCAGAATCTAGCACGTCCAGGTGAACCAGCAGACCCGGCAGTAGAACGTCCATCGGAGCTTCCGAATGAGTCAGTTGTTGCCTTAGAGGATTTGAAGAAAATGGAAACGGAGGCGGACAAGTGGGTTAGCCGTGTTCATGCTGAGACAGGGAAATTCATGGAGGACCTTGTCGATGCTTATCGACAGGCCTCAAATATTTTGGCACGGATGGATATAGTAGATCAGGCCTGGGGTGATACTCGCATCTATCAAACGAAGACTGTACTTCGCTTGGGGGCTTTGATGCATGTACCTCTAGAAACCTTAGTGGATGGAGGTGTAATTCAGAGAGGTGATAGGTACGATTTCACCAGTTGGTACTCCTCGGTGGTCACAGGCCGTGGATTTCACGACGCAGCAAGGGCAGATTCAGCTAAAGTGAAGAAGGTAATGGGCAACATCTTGGGGGGAGTCCTCAATACATTAGAAGCCATATTTGCTAGAAAGTTGGTCCCAGAGGAGATAACTGCTGATGGTTTGAAGGGTAGACTGCCTCCAGTCTTCTCAGCTGCGAAGTCACTTGTCCTGGATGACTTTGAGAATAAGTTCTTAATGCTCTTCTTAATTCAGCATACCCAGGACGCCTTGGTGACATGGAAGAAATCTTGCATCAGATACGGACAGACGGTAGCAGTCTTGGAGTTCCAGCTCAACCATATTCCACCGATCTCTACACAGGAGGTTGAAGCAGTAATTGCCCGGTTGATCGAGTTTGCTATCCGGGAGAAGGCCGGTGGGAACGCGCTGCTTGATGAGGATCTTCTTGATGATGGTAGTGGGCATTAATTGCTCATTATGATTCCTGCAAGGGAGTGGAGAATATTCTGTGCATTCATTGCCCACTCCTCTCTGTGGCGGTTTTTAGGGCAGAAACCCTAATTAGGGCATAGGTGGCTCGATCTGAGCCCTTCATTGTAATTCAATCTGAGCCATCCGTTGAAATGGGCTAGCTATAAAAGGGGCATCCCCCCTCATTTGTAAGAATTAGAATTAGAATCAGAGATAGATCAGAGCTAGAGAGTATTGGAGATAGAAGTTAGAGAGTAGAGCTTAGAAGTTAGCTTAGATTGAGGAGGAAAGGAAGTTTTCCCATTGAGGACTTTGTAAGAAGTTGTTGTGAACACTCTCACAATATAAAGATTTATCATTGTTTGGTGGTTCTATCTTCTATTATGAGTAGCTAGCAAGGCTTGTTCGTCTTTCCAATTCAAGGTAGATAGAGTAAAATAGATTTTATTTCATGCAAGTAGTTGTTAGCTGTGGAGTGTGGCGTTGTGATTTGAGCAAGTCTTCTCGTCCATACCACTAGCGGACTTGTTGATGGTAAGTTCGCCTTGCGTGGTCAACTGGAGTATCAGCACTTAACTTCGATTATGGTTCATGTGTTTGTATGCGTCGTGTTGACGGTATGAACGTGTTGTGTCATAGTTTGAACATTTTCTCATCCTTTGAAGATTGCACCAACTTTGTCGGAGTTGTTCGAAAGGAGACAAAGCAAAGTTTGGTTCGAAGATTGTTTAAGTCGATCCTCGCCCTCCACCCTTTAGAAGTAGATTTGTAGAATCCCTATCCCTATCCCCTTTAAATTCTGCATTTTCCGAGTCAGTCTAGATACCAGAACAATATTGCCAAATCATTCATGTCCTAATTGCTTCACAGAATCGAACAACTACGTAAGTCCCTTTGAAATAACCAGCAAAACACATCAACCAACTGAGTCTATTCGCGATAAAAGGAACCTTGGAGTCGAACACATGAACTTTCAAGCAATCTTAGCATGTGGGACACTTTGATCAAGAGAGAATAGAGTGACCGTTGGGGCAACTTTATTCTGTGCTGGCGCTGTCACAAAAGGCACGTCAACAGGTCCTAGTGTGGTCCAATTGTTCTATTTTGTTCTAATTGCTTGATTTCAGTTTATTTTGGAAGTTAGAATAATGTTAGAAATGTGATTAAATTATTGAGTAATTTAATTTAATTAATAAATATTTTAATCTTATGGTAGATTTATTTTATTAATTGATTAAGTTATTTATGTGGAAATGAATTACATTATTCATTTTGGAAATGCATGCATACTTAAGTTGGAATTGGAAATTAGGAAAATGAATTAAAAGTCTATTTAGAAATTTGAAAATTCAAAAAAAATAGATAGTTCTTATTTTCTGTTTTCTGGAATTTATGAGGGTGGTTGTAGGATTTTGGAGAAAATTTTGCATATCTTTGAATTTCTTCACAAAATGGGAATGGAGTTTTTGGAGGAAAAAATTAAAAAAGAAGAGGAAGAAATTGTGCAACTTAGTGGGTTTTGGATTGAAGCTTGAAGAAGCTGAGGAATTGAAGAGGGAATCAAGGCATCAACAGGGTTTCACTCAACTGCAAGAAAAACAAGTTCTTGTTCTTGAAATGAGATTATGTTTATAATCTAATATTCCAATTCTATTGATCTTCAATTTTTGGGTTTTCTTTCAGATTAGTAGAAATTTCCTTTTTGTTGAATGGGTATATATATATATGCATTCATATATATTTAATTATGCTTGTGAAATATTTTTTTAATTCTCCCTAGTAAAGTTATGCTGCCAAAATTTCTTTTAGAATTTTCGAAATTCAAAAAGAAAAAGAAAAAACCTTTTCCCTGAGCATTTTGTCTTTTTTCAAATGATTACCAAAAAGACAAAAAACAAAATTTTGGGGGGAGGGGGACTGAAGCTCACCCCACCGCCGCTCCCTTGGGAAGCGGAGTGGGGGAGCGCGCCCAACGCGACCCCCTGTCCGCGGCCAGCACGGATTGTGCAGCCCGCACCACCACTGTGGGTGGCCGGCGCTGCCAACTCCGCCGCTCGTCGTCCTCCACCCACGCCGGTGTAAACTCCCTTCGCCACCCACGAGGCGCCGCCCGCGTTCGGCGCCTTCTCCTCTGCCCGCACCTAGCGCGGCTTCTCCGCCATGTTTTTCACCTCCTAGCGGCGCCGCCCCTTGCGGTCGCCATTGTTATAACCGCCACTTGTAGCGGCTGGTCCCGACAGCGTTGCCCTTGGCAGCCATGTCCACCGCCGCCTGGTAAAAGTCGTCACCACCTGGTAAAAAGTCGCGGCCATCCGATCTTTTCCTCAGCCCAGAACCCTTTTGCATGCGCCACGAGGTCGCGCGACTCAACCCTAAGGTTGGCACACGAACCGAGGTAGGGTCCTTGGCTCTTTTAAAAATTTAAAAGAAATAATAATAAAATCTTATTTTATTTTTAAATATTATAATTTTTATAATATATTAATATTATAATTATTATAATAGTTTAATATTAAATTTATTGTTGTAAGGCATATTATAAGTTATTAGTTTATTAAAATGCATTTAATAAGTGAATATTACGATTTATTTCAATTGTAAAATCCGTTTAATAGAATAATATTATTTTTCTTTTAATATTATGAGATATTTAAATAATATAATAATCTTAATGTTTTAATATTAACATTAGAAGGAGAATTTTCACGTCATTATTATATTGTTTAAAGGGAAGTATTGTTTTTTTAGGAAATGAGTTTTATTAAATATGGAAAATAAATGTTTTATTTAAAAATGGGATTTTGCGTTTATCTGAATTGTTGTTGTGGGTCAATGTTTCATGTATTTAAATGCTACGTGGAAATAAAATATTTTTTTAAATGGCGTATTTAATTCTATTCATTTAACGCATTGATTATCGAATGCTAGTGAGGAAACGGGTTTAGTGAACCCAAAGTAGATTTGATTCTTATCTCGTTTTGATCTGTTCGTATGGTCATTTGAGAATTGTGGGTTGTAGCATTTAATCAAGTCTTCCAGTTGGGTTTTCAAGTTTGTGGGTTGTCATACTGTGCAGTCAACCTTAGATCGCCTTGGGTAGTGCGTTTAACCAGTTTGTTCCCCGGTTATCACGAACGGGAGTGTGTTGACTGTATGTCATGGTTAGAGATGTGGTATCCTTATGTCGCACTTGTGTACCCTTGGGTTGTGGAGTTGTTCCACGTGTCGTCTTAGAGGAGTGGCTTGTAACGAGGGCTGGCACACAAAGTGGTGCCAAGATAACTCATTGTAAGTAGTTAATCCAGTGATAACTTAATTAACTGATTAGAGTATCACGTAGTATCAAAAATTTAATAAGATAATTATGCCTCGCTCATGAACACAAGGGCTTGTAAAGACTTGGGTTGAGACGAGAAGGCCTGGAATGGAAAGATCGTTATCTTGTCTCTATGAAAGATAATTGATTCCGCATTGGTTTACATGAGGGGCCGAAAGTCGTTAGAGGTTACCAGGATAACCCGAGATGGGGGTTGGGGCCTAGGAAGACTTACCAGGATAACCTATGTAACATTGTGATGACACTTCTCCTAGGTCGACAGTATGTTCACATCAGTGATGCAGTTGATTATGTAATTTCTGGAAGCATTGTAACCTTGTGTTAGTGATGTCATTGTATTTATTTCAGTTCAGTTGTGTTAACCTATGTCTAGAGGTAGACGTACTTGGTTAGAAATTCTTGTTACTATCTCCTAGCATGGGGGGTGGACCTTTGGGTTCCACTTGGTTGGGTGGAACGTGCACCTTACTCCGTTGGGTTTTCTCCTTGTACGTGTGGACGAGACTTCTAGTTGGAGAGCTCGTGGTTTCAGTTGCAGTTCTTGTTTGTTATCATTTCAGTTATTCTTGTAATTATTACCCCTCTTGTTATCGAGGTGGAATTTGTAATTGTGATCGTATTGTTTTGACTTGCCTCATTTGAGGAATGAGTGTTGTAACCTTATTGTTTAATGAATGGATTAATGCATTTGAAAGTTATCACTTATGCTTGTTGTAAAATCATCTTACTTGGAATGTATGTGCTATTTTAGTAATTGATTAATCGACATGGTTTTTATTCATGTTTTTTGTTGAGGTTCTATATAACCTCTGTCGCGTAACCTTAGAGGTTGTTGGCACTAGTTAGAGGACTTATTAATTATTCTTTAAAAAAAAAAAATTATTTCGTTTAAGTAGTTCCTTGCAACTTCCTCTAGGGTTGCGTGGCGAGGCGTTACATAAGAAAAATCTCAAATCCATTTTCCATATATGCAACATGCTTCCCCATTGAGATGGTAACATCTTTTTCAAGTTTTTCCAGCAAAGGACTGCCTTTTTTTTTAAGCAATTTCATTTCTATTATTTGTTTAGGTTTAATTTCATTGTAAAGTTTTTTTCTTTCCATCTTTTCAACAAAGCTTTTTTTTTTTTAATTAGAAAAAGCTAAAAAAAACAAATTAGAGAGCAAGAGTACATAGCTGTAGCAAAACAGCAGCTAGAAGATTACAAAATTAAGGCCTGTAGCAACATCAAACCAGCTACAAAGCCTCTGAACAGTTGCATACCAGCAACCAAACAACCAACAAAATTATAGACAAAGACAACAATCTCAAGTAGAGATAAAAAGAACAGCAAGTGTTGGCAGAAAAAAGGAGTATCCAGCACCATCCAAACATCAACACAGCCACCCTCGTCCAAATGTGCCTGAAATAATGAGCAGCAAGCACTGCTGTAAAATGAAGCAATAAAATTCCTCACAGCATCCGAACTTGTCATCTCCAGCAAATATACACTAGCACCAGGATTTTGTTCCACACTACTAATTGCAAGCATTGCTTCAAAGTTTGACCACACCCTGTATAACATTCACATCCGCTGCATTCAAGGCAACCTCAATAGTACAAGCATGTTACACCTTGAGGAGTAGGCAGGATTTTGGCTTGGATCTAGGACAAAAGAGACTTCACTTGAAGATGAAGAACATCACCAATAGAGCCTTTCTTTCCTAGGTAAGAATCTATACTCAACACAAGGGTATGCAGATTGGAATAAATAGCTTAAAGTTCAATTTCAAGGGGTAGGAAGGAGCAACAAAGCAGCTTGGCACTGCAATTTCCAAATGCTTTTAATAATGATAAGCTGGCTTGAATTAGATATCAAATTATGAGCAATTGAGTAGCCAAGAAGAGAAGCTTTCCAAGACCAATGAAAATGAAATAGGGCTGGTAGTGAAGCAAAAAGTGCATTCCACAACTTGTAGACGTGAGAGCAGAACCAAAAACAATGTTTAAATGTTTCAACCTTACCACAAAATGGGTAGGAGGGAGGTAGACGAATGAATTTGAGGCAAGATTCCACCGGGAGTTTAGCATGTAGTAGCTTCCAAGCAGTAAGTTGGGAATGCGCATCATCTTTGGATTTCCAAATAAGCAAGCTAAGTTTGTTCGACTTTGATCTGCTAAGGTTGCATCGCCAATTAGAAATAAGCCGGCAAGACAAGGCCAAAGAAGGAATAAGTTGTTTGTAGAGGGCCTTGAGTGGAAAATTTCTATTACAGCCTCCATTTGGCCACCTCTAGTCCTTGAAAAAATTTGAATGGCAGCTAGTAGACATGAGGATGGAGAGATTCGGGGGCACCATGTTTTGTATTTCCAATACAATGGGTTTATCTTTGTGATTTAAATTATAGCTGAGTCTAAGTTGTTGCCAAGATTTCCATGAAAAATTGGAGGGATCCCATAAGTCACTGAATACTTGAATACCTTTTTGAAAAGACGTTTTGCTTTCATCCTAGGAATTTTGGCAAGAGGCAGATTATTGTCTTGAATTAGGCGATTCCACCAAATTGATGAAGTTGGAAAACTGAGCCCGTGACTGAAGGATTGATCAAACCAAGATAAATTTTGAGAGACCAATTGCCATGCTTTCCATATGTAGTTTAAGGATGCTAATCCATGGGGTTTGAAGTAATGTGCTAGGAGAATCTTGTCACTCCAATGGAATGAGCTCCAGGCTTTTCTTGAGGTAGTTGTTTGGATGCGGTATCTAATCAGCACTTTCCAAGGCACATTACCAACCAGAGCTCTACCTATCCATTTGGCTAAAAGACAAACTCCTTGAGTAAACGGGTCAATTATGCCCAATCCACCTTTCTCCTTAGGGAGGATGCAATGAGACCAAGTGGCAGGCCTTCCTTTTTTATTTCCCCAATTGGACCAAATAAAATTAGGAATTAGCTAGGTGAGCTGGTTATAGCATGCTTTGGAGGGCATCCAGCAAGAGGAAGTGTTGACATGACTAGCCAGAAGGATTTTATTAGCCACCTGGATACATCCAGCCATTGAGAGAAAACGATTAGTCCAAGCCAACAGTTTGGATTTGAATTTGTTAAGGAACCATCTCCACATTTCTTTCAAAGAGACTCGTAACCCAAAAGGAATGCCAAGGTACCGAGTTATAGTTTCATGCTTGATTTCTTTCCATTCCGCAAGTATCCATGGAGGATGGGGGTTGGGTCTTGTCATCCAAAATTCATTTTTATGCATAGCTAGTTTGGAACCCAAAACATTACAGTAAAAATCAAGGTTATCTAATAAATTAGTGATATCTTCTGCCGAATTTTGAATGAATATCATGTTGTCATCTGCGAAATGGGAGTTTAAGTGCAATTACCAAGGAGAAAGATGCCATGGATGAGTGAGTTAGATTGTGCAAATTGGAAAAGATAGCTGAGAGCATCCGCAATGAGCACATAAAAGAAACGGAGCAAGTGGGTAGCCTTGACGAATTGATTTTTGGAGGGAAAATTGAGGGGAAAGGGCTCCATTAATAGCCAATCTAGCATTAGCATCCATAAACAGCATAGAACGTGAGCACAAAAGTTAGGGCCAAATCCCTGCCATTGGAGCATCTTGAGGATGAAAGACCATTGTATATGATCATAAGCTTTGTCGAAATCAAGTTTGAGGATCAAGGCATCTTGAGTTGTTTGTTGTGCCCATTCAGTTGATTCCCAAGCAAGGATTAAATTATCAAGAATGAATCTACCCCCTAGGAATCCAGTTTGCTCAGGTCTAACAATTTCTTGTGTGATGGGTTTAATTCTTGTGGCAAGCGCTTTAGCAATGATCTTATAGGATGTGTTGAGAAGAGTGATGGGGCGCCAACCATTTACTGAGTCTTCTTGTTTCCCTTTGGAAATAAGTTTAATCAGCCCCTGATTAATAATTGCACCAAGGGATCCAGTTTCTATACCTTCCAAATAGACATTGTAGAAATCTTCCCTAATATGGGGCTAGAGGGTGTGATAGAATTTCACAAGAAGACCATCTAAACCACGACTCTTTTCCAAGCCCAAGTTAGACATGGCTTCATCATTCTCCTCCAAAGAAAGGTTGTGGTCGAGAAATTTACTAGTCCTGTTGAATTTTCTGAGGAATAAAAGTAGCAAGAGTGTCTTCCAGGATGGGAATAAGAGGATCTTTAATTGAGTCATCCGTAAACAACTGTTTATAATGTTCAGAAAAGGTTTTCATGATATTCTCATGACTAGTCTGCAGCTCACCATCAACAGATTTAATAACAAAAATATGTTTTATATGTTTATATTGCAGAAATTGGAAGAAGAATTTGGTGCTCTTGTCCCCCTGTTTGAGCCATTGTGATTGTGCCCTTAGTTGGGCACCTTTACCCTTATAAGCATCCAATTTTTGAAGCAAATTTCAGAATTAGCAATTGCTAGTTGCAAGGGAATGTTGTGAGGATTGTTGTCCAAACATTTCTTGCTCTGAACAAGCTGCCCTTTAAGAGATTTTTCAGTTCTCCTATGTTTGGCCGCCTCTCTCCTACCAAATTCACGAAGGAATTGAGTGCAACGAGCAATAGTTCTTCCCCACCAGCAAATCCATCTATCCTCTTGGGGTTTAGGCTCAGCCTTCCATATAGCAAGAAGACCATCAACACATTCTTGATTTTGCAGATGTGAAACATTAGTTTGTAGGGAAGTTCATTAGGAAGGGAATTAGCTCCAAGAAGGGATAAGGTGGTAAAAATGGGAAGGTGGTCAGAGAGTGGCAAATAGGTCAAGATGGACGAGATAGCTAGCAGGGGAGTGAAGAATAGGCAGATTGGGAGAGATGTAGAATCTATCCAAGCGGCCCATTTTCTTGAGAAACCCTTCTTAACGATTGTTCCATGTGAACCAATGATGTGTATGAGAGTCTCTTCTACCCAAAATTGGACCATGATTACCAAGAGAGTTGCGAGCAAGGGTCCACGCTTCAAACTCAGGGTAAGGCAATCTATGAAGACTATCCCAACTATGATCAGTAGCATGCTCAACCATATTGAAGTCTCCCCCAAAAACCCACTCAGCAAAAGGTAAATTTATGTGAAGCCAGTCCCACAAATTTTCCCTCTTAGCTCAAGAGTTTGGGGCATATATGGAACAAAATCCAAGTAGGTTACCTTGAACAAGGGTGGTGGCCCACACACAACAATTGTTCAGATCAGATCCAAAGGTAACAATTGACTTGGCTAACCATGGGGCAAGACCCAACACTACATCTCCAAAGCCAACAGGATGGTTTGTGTGGAAGAATTGGGCCTCATTCCAAATCAACGCCAAAGTGGCATCGAGACGAGATTCCTAACTGCAACACTCTCCTCTCTGATGAGGAAATTCCTAACTGCCACATTCAATCTTGGAATGTGAGGGGTTTGACAATCCCATCACGTAATATTAAGTCAAATAGACAATCAAATAGATTTCTTGATGTTGCAAGAAGTTATTTCACTTCAAAGTTTGATTTTTGTGATAAAATAAGAGTATTCTAAAGTCCCAAGGAGTGAGCATTTGTAACCTATAAATAAGTCCTTTGGGCACATAAACTCGAGGATAACTAATGCTATGCTCATGCTGCCAGAATATCATTCCATTGGATATGTTGTATCTACACTTATTGTGTTGATAATTTCATCAAATAAATTGAAAGTAGATAGTATTGAGTCAAGCTTTGTATTGATGACATCTATCTACCTGAGTTGTGGCTTTGTATACAACTTAGCTATTTATTTCTTGAAATCATGTGTTGTTGATCCAATCATTATTCCTTCAAATCTTCTTTGTACTAATAGTTGGTATTTGCTTTAGCCAGCTACAAAGTATCATTTGTGTATTCCGATTAGCAGCCTTTTTTCTTTCAATAACTGAAAATCTCATTTGCAAGGTACGATTATTAACATTCTAGTGCATATATCCAAGACAAGAACATAGGCAAATAGTTGTTTCCTTCATGCAAACCCCCCTCAAAGAATATTGTAAAGTGCATATCTATATATCATGTCTATAATTTTCAATCTAGGGTTAGTTTAGCTTAGGTTTAGGTTACAATTTAAACACCCTCTTTATGGTGGGGTATTCCACTCATTCATCAATTCTCTTTATTTAGTTTGTGTTGAATTTTGTTTTGTAATGGCTTGTAGTGGCAGTTGTTGTGGGTTTATTTTGGGGGGAGAGTGGGATAGAGAGGCTATTCCTTTTGGGTGTGCTCAGATATTTTTTTCCTAGATTTCAATAGGTGTTTTGTCTTTTTGGGCAGAGTTTTTTTCTTTTTTGGATGAGATAGGCAATCTAGGAAGAAAACCAAGTTGAATGTATTAGAGTGCTCTAGGTTGTTATACTTGACTATATTGGTAATTGTATTTAAGGGAACAAAGTAAAAATTCTGAAAGAAGAAAGCAAGGTATTATTGGGATTGAATCTTTAAGGTGTGTGATATCTATTATTTTGGATTAATAGGGTTGAGCGAATGTATTGCCTTATTTTGGATATTTTAGGGCTTAGTGTACTATGTGTTCAATTTTGTATATATTTAGAGTATGAATAAAGGCAACAATGCCATGTCTTTTGGTTTGGCATTACTCAACATGCTTTCCTCCACTTTTATTTTTGATATCTCGTCTTCTTAATATCATCTAAGTATTGAGTAAGAATTGCAAAATAGAGTATTTTGTTGGAGGTATATGTTTTCTTGAGGCTAATGTGCAAGATCAAAGGCTGATATGCATCAATTTTGGTATTGTAGCAGTCTACGACAGCCTGAAGGGGAGTCCACATGAACTAAGGAAGGAGGGGCGGGAGGAATAAAAGCTCTCAAAGAAATATTGATGAATGACTTAGGATGTTAGAAGCCATTGAAGCCAAATTACATTTGGATGAGTCCAAAGATAAACAAGAGAACCTAGGAAATGTTGCTAGGGCGATAGATCCTACAAAGAGGCTAATTGCAATCATGACCAAACAAACCCCAAGGTAAAATTCGGTATATCAGACTTTATAAGTGAGCTCAACCCAGAGTTATTCCTAGATTGAGTCCACACGTTGGAGAAGTATCTCAAGATGGAAGACATTGATGAGGATGATCCTAAAGTAGAAAAAATCACAACATCCACATTGAAGTTGCATGTAGTTTTATGGTGGGAGAATGTTTAGGGTTCGAGAAGAGGACAAGGAAAGCAAAAAAATAGACTATGGCCTAAGATGCTGAAACACCTAAGAGCTTTGATTACCAACAAGGTTTATTAAATAATTTTAAAACCTAAAGCAAATGAATTAATCAATGCAAGCTTATACTAAGCAATTCATGAGGCTTCAAATTTGAATGGATATACAAGAGAGTGAAGGGCAAGCTCCAACCCAACATGTAATGGCCTTAAGTTCCAACTTTAAGATGAGCTTGCTTTAGTAAAGATATCTACTTAGATGAGGTTTATGAATATGCCTTAAAGGCAAGAGACATTGAATCGGAAAAACAAAACGGTGAGTAAAAGGGACCATGAAAAAGGGAAGGAAGTTTCTTCAAAACCTGCCATGAGTGAAAAGCTAGAAGAAGGCGAGAATGTGAAGGTCAATGTCAAAGGAAGGGAAGGCTTTAGAGTCAAGGGATGAAGACGAGGATGAAAATCTTTGGGAGATTGGAAGCCTTTGAGATTATTTATTTCTAATGAAACCCATAAGGCCATAAATTGTCCCCAAAACCCCAAAAGGGCAATGGTAGCCTAGAAAGAAGAGGAACCTTCAACAGAGTAGGTTGAAGCAAAGATGAGAGAGAAGTTAATATTGTGAAGAACCTTGATATCTAGGAACAAGAAGGCCCCTAAAGTTGATTGAAGGAGAAAGAGTGTCTTATGAACAGAATGCAAGTGTAAGGACAAGGCGTGCAAGGTGATCATCGATGGTAGATCTACCAACAACATAGTAAGTACAAAAATGGTTATCAAATTGCAGCTTTCTTATATTCCAAAATCTAACATTTACGATATTGCATGGTTGATGAAGGATTATAGTTTATTGTGGATAAATCTTGTCTTGTCACTTTCAGAATTGGTCCTTATGTAGATGAAGTGCTACGTAATGCAGTGTCAATGGATGTGAGTCATTTGCTATTGGAAAGACCTCAACAATATGATTGGAAAGACCTCAGAAATATGATTGGAAATTTATCCATCATGGCTTGGAGAACACTTATGAGGTAAGAGAAGCAGCATTTCAAGGGGCAACTTTGTCACTCCTAGCAGAAGTCAGATTTGAGCTTGGAGAGAAAAATGAAATCATAGGTCATCCAAGAAGCGAGTTGGGCACAGATTTGAAGGAAAAGAGGCAAGTGATTTGAAGAGTGAGGTACAACCAAAAATTGATGTGGTGTTGCAATGCGGTACAACTAACAAGATTACAGGTGCACCTCAAGAGATAGATGTTGAAGTTTCAATTGACTGTGATCTTCACTCTCATTAGATTGAAGGGGAGAGTGAATTGTGGTAGTATGAGCCTAGTCATAGAAGATCTTCCAAGAATGTGATCAAGAGTTTGGTAAAAAATGACTGCCAAACTTAGTCTGAGAGTAGTGATATAAAGTATGATTGGGACAAAGGGCAAAATTTCAGGTCTATTAGTGATAGCAGTAGTGATTATTCTGTTGGCTCTGCACTAGGGACTTTACCTGCCCAGCTAAACGGTGGCATCAGCATTAGAATCTGCACCAGACTATTAACCCTGGAAGAACATGGTGTTGGAAGCTTTAGTGGTGGCTCAGATTGTACCAAGGAATCCTAAAAGAATACTTTGAAGACAAGACTATTCCAAGGCACATGCCCTTGTATTGGTGGCAAAATAATCTAGTTCTTGTAAACCAAGAGGTTCAGAATTTTCTTTTAAATGTGGGGAGGATTATGTAACCACCCTCTTTATGGTAGGGTCCTCTACTCTCCCACTAGTTCCTTTGATTTAGTTTGTGTTGAATTTTCTTTTGTGACAGCCTATAGTGGCAGCAGTGAGCACTTAGTTTTTATTTTTGGCTTTTTGGATTTCAATGGGTATGTTTTCTTTTCAAGAAAAGTATTTTATTTTCTAGATGAGATAGGTGATCTAGGAAGAAGAGCAAATTAGATGTATTAGAGTGGTCTCGGTTGTTATTCTTGTTGCATTGGTAATTGTATTTATGGGTATAAAGTAAGAATTCTGAAAGAAGAAAATTAGGAATATTAGGCTTCAATCATTAAGGTGTGTGCAGTGGTCTTTTATTTTGGATTGATGGGGTTGAGTGGTGTTGTCGTCATATTTCAGCCAATTCTAAGGCCTATTTACTATGTATTCAATGTTGTACCTATTTAAAGTATGAATAAAGGCAATAATGTCATGTCTTTTGGTTTCATATTATCTGAACATGCTTTGTTCCACTTTTAGTTTATGTATCTTGTCTTGTTGCCATTTTAGTCCTGAGTAAGAATTGCAAAACAAAGTACTTCGTTGTTGTTGTTCTGCAAGGCAGAGTATATGTTTTCTTGAGGCTAATATGCAGGAGTAGAGGCTGATTGCATCAGATTAGATAAGATCTTGGGAGCTTTGCCTCTGAATTCAAAGATCAGTTCTACCAAATGCATTATTCCATTTTGTAATGTCTTGATAAAGCAAATTAAAATGCTAACAAGTACCAAGCTCAAAATCTTCTCACCTACAGTATCATACGCAAAAGCATCTCAAGGGTCGTGCAATCTTGCATCACCCAAAAATATTTGTTTCATGTAGCTTGTTATTTGTCTATTTGTGTTGTGTTTTGTGTGCATGTTCATGCAAGTGTTGTGGTTCATAGAAAAGGGATCTTAAGGAGATTTATGCCCATGCATGGGAGCATTTTGATTGCACATTGGCTATTGAGACTTCCACGTGATGTTCTAGCTTCACACAAATGGTCCTCATCTATGTGCACAATTGGTTGAAGGCACTGTTGATTCCATAGCTTGCATACAAGGTTGAGACTTCATGCAAAAAATGTCTATGCTTACATTTCATTCTAATGACATGGCAGACTAGTAAGCCACCAACGATGAGAAATATATTATGAGCTGACTGAGGATGATTGAACAAAATTCATGGTGCATTGGAATTAAATCTGTCTTGGGCACTATAACAAATTTTCACCTTGGATGACATACCAATTTTTTGTTATCGAGTTTTCCAATTCTATTTATGATGCATTAAATCTAGCAGATAGAAGAGGTTGGCAAAGGTAACTTAGGAGGTTCTAGCAAGTGGAATCAAT
Source organism: Sequoiadendron giganteum (assembly GCA_007115665.2). Taxonomy (NCBI): domain Eukaryota; kingdom Viridiplantae; phylum Streptophyta; class Pinopsida; order Cupressales; family Cupressaceae; genus Sequoiadendron; species Sequoiadendron giganteum. The sequence continues at coordinate 113,290,761 of CM021103.1, read as the reverse complement.
TTTAGATGGATGAAGGCAGTGAATAATTCCATATCTTTTGTCATGTTAAAGCATTGAAAAGGCTTCAAATTCATTACATAGGATTTTTGAATGTCTATAATCTCCATGTGAATGAGTAGCATGTTTGTAATTTGAAATACTTCAACAAGTAAACAAAATCTACATTTTTGTGTCTCCAAACAATCTATTTTATTTTTCGTTGTATACTCTATGCATTCATTAATTGGTTCTTCCTTTGACCTATTATTGGTAATTTGATACCGCGTCACTTCTTACTTCTTACCACTAATGTTCATCATTGTTTCCCAAGTGATGAAAATATTGCATTCTATTTTCCTACCAAATATCTTGAGAGCTTCAAAAGGCCTTACCAATATTTATTGGACCGAAAGCTAAAGAAAATTTTTTAGGGAAAATTTATATGCTATAGAGATTTTGTTTTCTTCCATGCATTCAGTCTCAATTCAATTTGGAGAATTCAGCATTGACGTAGATGTCTTCTTTGTAGGATATTTAAAGAGAAAGGAAGTGAATCTGCATTGAATTGGATCAAAATCAAAACATGAAAATATTAAAGCAAATCAACAAAAATGCTTTGGGTTGGATCAATTTAAAATTGGTTGCAGGACATGTACCCCCCTCCCTAGGTATTTGTAGCAGCGTACAAATACAAGTATGATACAATTCAAATATGGCTTAGAAATTGTGCCCACCCATACCTAGAACTAGGGCCATTTTAGAGCCACGTCAAATGGCTCTAGGAAAATTCACCGCCAACAAATTCACCACCAACAAATTCACCTGCAACAATTCGTTGCCAACAATTCGTCACCATGACAAATTCATCTCGTGGAAAATTCACCACCAACAATTCACCAGCAATTCATGGCAGTGAATTTTCCATGAGATGAATTTTTCATGGAGATGACTTGTTGGCGATGAATTGTTGGAGGTGAATTTGTTAGCGGTGGACTGTTGGCAGTGAATTTGCCTAAAGTTGCGCCGAATATGTCTGGATTTAGCATTTTGAAATTTTTTGTTTCTAAGTAAAATGTTTGAAAAAAAAAACGTAATTCATCTGACCTTTTCTATTTTGACATTTTTCGATTGTCATTTTCAAAATGTAACTTATTTAATGCAGCGACGCAAATGCACTTTGAGCTCTATGGAATGCATGGAAATCTCTCTGCATTGACTCTACACCTTTCACGTTTGGAATTATTTCACTCCTCCATGACCACTATATTTCACAGAAAATTGTCACTTGTCCTAATCTTGCAAGGAATTTATCTGTCGTAGCACTGGAGAAGATGAACTAGAAAAATCAACATTCCTTGAAGTAGATGAGGTTATTGCCAACTAGAATTGTTCCATGATGGTGAACCGTGATGCATTTAGAGTTGCTCGATATCATGAGAAAGGCATGCCAATAGATCATAGAGTTTATAGAGTTAGGTGTTAGTTTATGATGTATATATAAATTTATAGCTTTTTGTTTTTTAATCATTATTTATAATTTTTTTAATTATTATTAACAGTTAATATAATTAAGTTGATTTTAATACTTAAATTTGTTTAGATTTTAATATTTTTAAATTAGTTTCGCATTTATATTTAAATAAAAATAAATTAGATGTAATTTAAATATTAATATAGAATAGTAAAATTTATCAAAGAAGATGGAGTGAAAAGGTGGCGAGTCAAATTTTGCAGAGGCGAATGAGTTTGGTGATGAAGGGCGGGTCGAGGATGTTCCTGGGCACCAGTGTGACAATCCGATCCATGGTTATTATCAAGCAATTGATTTGTCTTAGGAAACCAGCATGAATATTAAGATTGTTGATGTTATAGCGACAAGAGATATTTTTCTCTCTAAATTAAAATAATAAATAATTATCAAGACAGGTCGGCCTTACTACAAATGATATTTTTTATTTTTTATTTAAATAAAAGGAGGCCGATCTAGATGAAGAGTCGCCTAGTTTGGTATATATACAAGGTGGTGTTCATTCATTAAATCATCAATTCATTCTCATTTCTCATTCACATTTCTTAAGAAGGAGTTCGCACTTAGCAGCAGATCGCCATTTTTTAGAAGCAGATCAAATTTCAAGGAAATTTATATTCAATTGTATCAAGAAGAGATTCTCATCATTTATTGTATCAAGTTCTCCCTTGAGAAGGGTCTGATTTGTGAAGCAGATTTCTGCTCTTATTCGGTATATATATAAGTGATATATTTTGTTGGGTTTTCTCTCCCTCGAGGAGGGTTTTCCCAAGGTAATTTGATGTGTTCTTTGTTCATTGTGTTATATTGCTGCTTATCTACATTTCTGGTCTAAAACTAACATGGTATCAGAGTGGGTTTAAGCAAAATCGGATCATATTTGTTTAAGCAGCCAAGTCATCTACTTATCTAGGGCAGTCTATCTAAGTATCGAAGATGGTGAACGGAGTCAAGGTCGAAGATACGCTTGATGGTGCATCTAATTTCACCTCTTGGAAATTCAAAGTTCTTATTGCCTTAGAATAAAATGATCTTCTAGATTTCGTGGAAAATGATGTGCCCGAGCCATCCGATGATGTTGAGAAGATTCAATGGAAGAAGAATGGCACGGAGGCTAGGAAGATCTTGATAGACTCCATGAAGGATCATCTTGTGCCAATTATCTCCAAGATGAAGACAACCAAAGATATGTTCGAGGATCTACAAGGATTGTATGAGATCAACAATACTAGCAGAGCCCTAGCCTCAAGACAACAGCTCCATCATATAAAAATGGCTAAAGGAGATTCAGTCATCTCCTTCTTCACGAAGATTGTTGAGTTGAGAGATCAACTATGCACCGTTGGAGATATAGTTGAAGATAGAGACCTAGTTATGTTGGCACTGAATGGTCTTCCTCAATTTTGGGAGCCCTTTATCCAAAGCATTAGTGGGAGATCTAAATTGCCCAAGTTTGATCGTCTTAGAGCTGATTGCATTCTAGAGGAATCCAGATTAGCAGCAAGAGGAAATGGGCGAAGCTCTCATAATGAAGAAAATCCTTGCTGCTCAAGCTTCTGGAAGGAAAGGAAGAGAAGGGAGAAAAGGCAATTTCAAGAGGTATAGAGACATAAAATCAGATTTTGTTCCTGAACCAAAGAAGAAGAAGGATCTCTCTCACATTCAATGTTTCAGGTGTGACAAGTATGGTCACTATGCTCGAGATTGCATATCAAAACCAAAGCAACATGCTTCTACCGCAGATGTTGATGATGTGTCACCTCAAAAGGAATCTAGAGATGACTCAAGGGGATTTCTATTCATCTCTGCTCTTTCAAGCAATGTTCCAACTGATAATGACACTTGGTTGATTGATAGTGGTGCTTCACGACACATTACAGGATATCGAGAGCATCTTTCGGACTTGATAGAAAAAGAAACCAACTTGCAAGTGATAATCGGAGATGATGCTTGTTATTTCGTAGAAGGAGCTAGGACCACCTCTCTTCATCTAGATTCCGACATCCCTCTTCATTTGAGTGATGTTTTGTTTGTACCAAGAATCAAAAGAAATCTTGTCTCCATTTCAGCATTGCAGGACGAAGGGTCTAGGTTTCTTTTTTTGAAGGAAGAGTTCTCGCTTGGCCTAAGAACTCTAGTATCAAATCAGCTCGTGTGATTGGTGTTCGTCAAGAGAGCCTATACAGACTTTCTATTCGTCCCGTTCAAGCATTATTGCATGACTCTACCAGCTCGAGTGAGCTATGGCATAGGAGACTTGCTCACTTACACTTCAAAGCTCTTCCATCAATGGAGAAGATGGTTATTGGTCTACCAAAGCTCAGTCTGGAGCACGATGGCATTTGCAGAGGATGTGCACTTGGTAAGAATATCAAGAGTCCCTTTCATAGTAGTGATAGTAGATCAAAAGGAATTTTAGATCTTGTTCATTCTAATTTATGTGGTCCAATGTCTGTGGAATCCTTGAGTGGATTTTGGTATTATGTGATTTTCATTGATGACTATTCTCGAAAGACTTGGATTTATTTTTTGAAATCTAAGGAGTCTGAAGAAGTACTTGATAGATTCAAAGAATTCAAGGCTCAAGTTGAAAACATGTCCGAGAAAAGGATTAATATTTTGAGATCTGATAATGGAGGAGAATACACTTCTGGAGTCTTTCATAATTTCTGCATTGAGGCAGGGATCAAGAGGGAGTTTTGTGTTCCGTACACCCTCAGCAAAATGGAGTTGTCGAAAGAAAGAACAGATCCATAGTTGAGGCAGCCAAGGCTATGATTCATGATCAAGATTTACAGACTTTCCTTTGGGCAGAAGCTTCCAGAACCACCATGTATGTTCAGAACCGAAGCCCTCATCGAATATTGGGAAACATGACTCCTAAAGAGGCCTTCACAAGTGTGAAACCTAAGGTTAATCATTTAAGAATTTTTGGTTGTCATGTTTATATTCATGTGTCTGAGGATAAAAGATCAAAGCTAGAACCTTCAGGAAAGAAGGGTATATTTGTGGGATACAGTGAGTTTTCAAAGGCCTACAGGGTCTATATTCTAGGGCAGAAACAGATTGAGATCGGCAGGGATGTCTCCTTAGAAGAGGAAGTAGCATTCAAAAGAGCTAAAGGGTCTTACATGGAGATAGACAGTGGAGAGCAGGAGGCTTCTTAGGATATGGACATATCTCCTGTTCATACTCCTGACATTCAGAGGGAGTCCAATAAACCAACCAAGACAATTGATCTAGTTGATCCTATGGAACCAACTAATGGGCCTAGAGATTGCATTAGGTTGAAAGAGGCATCTATGAGCTCAAAAAACTATGCAAGAGGAAGAACAGTATGCAACTCCTCGAGGCACCTTTAGAGAAAGCAAGAGACCGCAGAAGTTTCCAGGTTATGTGTCATTGATGAGTCACATCATTGATTCTGAGCCTTCCAGTTTTGAGGAAGCATCCAACCAGCAGGTATGGAGAGATGCTATGACAAAAGAATATCAGTCTATCATTAAGAATGATGTTTGGGATATTGTTCTGAGACCTGAAGGGAAATCAATTGTGTCTTCCAAATGGCTCTTCACAATCAAGCATGCAGCTGATGGTAGCATAGAGAAACACAAGGCAAGATTTGTGGCAAGAGGCTTCTCTCAGAAGGAGGGAATAGATTATGAGGAAACATTTGTTCCTGTTGCTCGATACACTTCTATCAAGACAATTATTGCAATTGCATCCGCTAAAGGCTGGAAGTTACATCAAATGGACGTAAAGACTGCATTTCTTAATGGTGTGATTGGAGAAGTGTATATTGAGGAGTCAGATGGTTTTGTGATTCATGGGAAGGAGTCTCATGTATGCAAATTGAAGAAGGCATTGTATAGCCTTAAGCAAGCACCTCATGCATGGTATGAAAGGATTGATCGATATTGATGAGCTTGGGATTCTCCAAGAATGATACAAATTCCAATTTTTACTTCAAGGTAGTTGATGGTGAGGCTTTGATATTGGTTCTTTATGTTGATGATTTATTTCTCACTGGAGCAGAGTATCTCGTTGTCAAATGAAGAAAGAGTTAGCCTCCGAGCTTGAGATGAAGGATCTTGGTCTTATGCATTACTTCCTGGGACTAGAAGTGTGGCAAAGACCTAATGAGATTATTCTAAGTCAAGGGAAATACACTATAGACATCTTGAAGAGATTTGGGATGATGGATTGCAAGTCCATGTCTACACCTATGGAGACAAATTTTTAGTTGTCATGTTTATATTCATGTGCCTGAGGGTAAAAGATCATAGCTAGAACCTTCAGGCAAGAAGGGTATATTTGTGGGATACAGTGAGTCTTCAAAGGCCTACAGGGTCTATATTCCAGGGCAGAAACAGATTGAGATCAATAGGGATGTCTCCTTCGAAGAGGAAGTAGCATTCAAAAGATCTAAAGGGTCTTACACGGAGATAGACAGTGAAGAGAAGGAGGCTTCTCAGGATATGGACATATCTCCTATTCATACTCCTGACATTCAGAGGGAGTCCAATGAACCGACCAAGACTATTGATCCAGTCGATCCTATGGAACCAACTGATGGGCCTAGAGATTGCAGTAGGTTGGAAGAGGCCTCTATGGGCTCGACAAACTATGCAAGAGGAAGAACAGTATGCAGCTCCTCAAGGTACCTTTAGAGAAAGCAAGAGACCGTAGAAGTTTCTAGGTTATGTGGCATTGATGAGTCACATCATTGATTCTGAGCCTTCCAGTTTTGAGGAAGCATCCAACCAGTAGGTATGGAGAGATGCTATGACAAAAGAATATCAGTCTATCATCAAGAATGATGTTTGGGATATTGTTCTGAGACCTAAAGGGAAATCAATTGTGTCTTCCAAATGGCTTTCAAAATCAAGCATGCAATTGATGGTAGCATAGAGAAACACAAGGCAAGATTTGTGGAAAGAGGCTTCTGAGCCTTCCAGTTTTGAGGAAGCATCCAACCAGCAGGTATGGAGAGATGCTATGACAAAAGAATATCAGTCTATCATCAAGAATGATGTTTGGGATATTGTTCTGAGACCTAAAGGGAAATCAATTGTGTCTTCCAAATGGCTCTTCAAAATCAAGCATGCAGCTGATGGTAGCATAGAGAAACACAAGGCAAGATTTGTGGAAAGAGGCTTCTCTCAGAAGGAGGGAACAGATTATGAGGAAACATTTGCTCCTGTTGCTTGATACACTTCTATCAGGACAATTATTGCAATTGCATCCGCTAAAGGTTGGAAGTTACATAAAATGGACATAAAGACTGCATTTCTTAATGGTATGATTGAAGAAGTGTATATTGAGCAGTCAAATGGTTTTGTGATTAATGGGAAGGAGTCTCATGTATGCAGATTGAAGAAGGCATTGTATGGCCTTAAGCAAGCACCTTGTGCATGGTATGAAAGGATTGATCGATATTTGATGAGCTTGGGATTCTCCAAGAATGATGCAGATTCCAATTTTTACTTCAAGGTAGTTGATGGTGAGGCTTTGATATTGGTTCTTTATGTTGATGATTTATTTCTCACTGGAGTAGAGTATCTCATTGTCAAATGCAAGAAAGAGTTAGCCTCCAAGTTTGAGATGAAGGATCTTGGTCTTATGCATTACTTCTTGGAACAGGAAGTGTGGCAAAGACCTAATGAGATTATTCTAAGTCAAGGGAAATACACTATAGACATCTTGAAGAGATTTGGGATGATGGATTGCAAGTCCATGTCTACACCTATGGAGACAAATTTGAAGAAGTTGAGTGACTCTGTAGCTCGTTTAGATTCGGTAGATCCCACCATGTATAGACAATTGATTGGATCATTGATGTATCTAGCCCAGTGTTACAAGACTCGCCCAAACTCAGCGAGTACTCGCAAGTCCCGAGGCGGGTGACCCTAAACAAGTCCCAGAGACTCGGCTGCCGAGTACTCGCCGAGACTCACCGGACTCGCCGGACTCGGCAGACTCGTCGGACTCGCCGAGTCTCGTGCCCCAAACTCGGCCATTTTGATTAAATCTTTTTTAAAAAAATTGCATTCTTTTTTTTTCAAATTTTTTAAATAAATGGTGTGCGCCATGAAGGTTTGTGTGGTTTTGAAGGCCTTCATTTGGGCTTGGTGGCGGGGGCTCCGCCCCTCGACCCCGCCCTGTATCACGACAGGGAGCGCGCCCAAGGCTGGACCCTGCCCTGAACGCGCTGCCTAACTTGACCCCGTTGGGGCGTTTCCCCCAAACCCTCATCAAACTATAGGTCTAAGCATGTTATAGGCCAATGATGAATCATGATCATAAAAACCTACAAAATACATATCCCCTATTGCAAATCTTTGCATCTTTCACAGTCAAAGCCATAATCAAGGATTATCTTGTTTCAAAATTCATACATTAGACAACAAAACATGCAGTCTTGAAGGCTTCAATAAAATTTTAATAATAAAATCCTCACTTGAATATACACACCAATCATTGAGACACAAGCAAATATCATGGCTACATCATCATCTAGGACCTAACTTAGACACTAGCGCATGACTTGTCATGATATTGGGATGAGTAATGCAAGCTCTTCTGAGCCATAGACTTATTTTTTTAGTTTTGATATTTGTTTTGATGCCATGGATTTCATATTCCATGAGTTTTGTATACATTTGACAATATTTATATATCTGAATGTGTTATTTCCTTCAGCTAAAATTTGCGTTTATACTTATGTGATCGATATATGTTTGTGTATAGGATCATAGTAGTTTCTATTTCATGATGTTATTGTGTATTTGAGGTTTATTCACTAAAGGGTGCATGAAACAAGCTTTAAATCCTTAAAAATCTCTAAATTTCAAGGGTTTTTCTATTTGCCGAGTCTTGGGCGAGTCTAGGCTCCGAGTCCGAGTCCGAGTCAAAAATCGGCTTGCCGAGTCCGAGGCGAGTCCGAGTCTTGTAACTATGATGTAGCCAATACTAGACCAGACATTTGTTATGCGGCGAGTGCTCTCAGTCTCATCCAATTCATGTGTGAGCCAAGACAAGTTCATCTAGTTGCAGCAAAGCATATTCTGAGATACTTGCATGGCACTATGGGATATGGCTTGAAATATACTTCCTGTGAAGATCTGAAGTTACAAGGCTATACCGATTTTGATTAAGCCGAGAGTGTAACTGATAGGAAGAGCACCTCTTGATGTTGCTTCAGTTTGGGGTCTACTATGATTTCTTGGTGTAGCAGGAAGCAAAATTCTATGGCACTAAGCACTGCAGAGGCTGAATATATTGCAGCATGTGTGGCAGCTTGAGAAGCAGTGTGGCTTCGAAAGCTCCTTCCAGGATTGTTTGGTCAAACATTGGAGCCGATTGTGATTCATTGTGATAATCAAAGTTGTGTTAAGCTCTCAATAAATCCAATGTTTCATGATAGGACAAAGCATGTGGAGATCAAGTATCATTACATCAAAGACATGGTGTTGAGGAAAGCAATTCAACTCAAGTACATTTGCACTGATGATCAGACGGCTGGTATTCTCACCAAGCCTCTATCCAAAGTGAAGTTTGCACATTTTTGGGACAAGCTTGGAGTAGTGGAGAATGTCACCCTTGCTGAGAGGGAGACTCAGCATCAGTGAGCTTTGATATAATGCATATTTCTCTGAGACGGAGAAATATGAGGTGAAAGCCCTCGTACATCTTTGAGACGGAGATGTGGTTCTTTCCACACATGGGAGTAGCCATGGTGGACATCATGATGACAGACTCCATGACGATATCATGTTGAGAGACTCCGTGATGAACCCTTTGTACTTGTGTTTTTTCCACACATGGGAGTAGCCATGGTGGATGTCATGTTGAGAGACTCCATGATAACATCACGTTGAGAGACTCTGTGATGGACACTTGTACATGTGTTTCTTTCCACACATGGGAGTAGCCATGGTGGACGTCATGTTGAGAGACTCCATGATGACATCACGTTGAGAGAGACCGTGATGAACTCTTGTACATCTCTAAGACTAAGATGTGGTTTTACACAAATGGGTGTAGCCATTGTGGGCATCATGTCAAGAGACTCCATGATGAGGATATCTGGAAAATACCTCTCTAGCTAAGAGGGAGTGTTGTTTTCTCTCTAAAATAAAATAATAAATAATTATCAAGGCAGGTCGGCCTTGTTACAAATGATATTTTATATTTTATATTTAAATAAAAGGAGGTCGTCCTAGATGAAGAGTCACCTAGTTTGGTATATATACAAGGTGGTGTTCATTCATTAATTCATTCTCATTTCTCATTCGCATTCTCAAGAAGGAGTTCGCACTCAATAGTAGATCGCCATTTTTTAGAAGCGGATCAGATTTCAAGGAGATTTATATTTAGTTGTATCAAGAAGAGATTCTCATCATTTATTGTATCAAGTTCGCTCTTGAGAAGGGTCTGATTTGTAAAGCAGATTTCTGCTCTTATTCGGTATATATATAAGTGATATATTTTGCTAGGTTTTTTCTCCCTCGAGAAGGAGGGTTTTCCTAGGGTAGTTTGTTGTATTCTTTTTTCATTGTGTTATATTGTTGCTTATCTACATTTATGGTCTAAAACTAACAAAGATGCTCTCGAATTTGGCCATTATTTGTCGCATTATTGGCCCTAGATTCAGGCGGGAGGAAATTCAAAATTGGTTGGCTGTCAACTGGAGCACAATGGAAATCGTGAAATTCCTACCAAATGGTTTCTTCGTTGCAATCTTCAAGTCTTCGGAGGAGAAAGACAAAATTTTGAAGGTGGGGCTCTGGAAGCTGGAAGGCCACCCAATCTATATGCAAAAATGGGTTCCGAATTTTGACCTATGAGTTTGGATCCCTACAACAAGCTTGTTTGGATCCAGCTTTACAACTTATCATTCGAGTATTGAGTTGACAAATGCATCGACAAGCTAGGTAGATCCATTTGTACCCTAATTAATGTGGATGAAGATATAATTGATGGGGCCTACTACCCATATCTTCAGATCCAAATCGGCATGGTTTGAAAGATCCCAAAGGAAATCATCATCTGTGTGGATGGTAATCATAGGTTGATTCCAATGGAAATTGAAGATGACAAATTTTTTTGTCTCCAATGTGGAAGCAGATCTCACTCGGAGGGGGTCTGCAAATAGAAACCTAAAATGAAGAAATTTTGGCACCCTAAGCCTTCATCGGCAAAGCCGGATTCAAAGGACACAAGGACGGCTTTGGTAGTGCGAGAAAATTCCCTATCGGTGGGGCGTTAGCTTTAGTACCATACCAGGAGATTCGAGAGTCTCTGATCCCCATGGTCTCTCTGGTCACGACCAATCCATGGATCAATGATGGTGTAAGTGCAGAGGTTGGGGTGGTAGAGCACTCTAAGCCCTTTGTGGGTCCTGGTCTGGTTTCAGGTGAGCTGGGGGATTTGGACTCTAAAGCTGAGGCTTCAGATGAGGATGCCTTGGATATAATTGAGGAAAGGTGTATCAGCCAATCTAAGGCCCATTTTTTCGGTAGAGTCAAGAAGGGAAGGGGAAGGAAATCAATGAAGCAGAAGAGGGTGGAGGTGGTGGAAGACTTGGGATTGCCAAGCATCGAAAACTTCTTTGAAACCAAGGGAGCTAGGGTCTCTCTTGGGAAGCCATGAAGATCACTTCGTGGAATGTCAAGGGCCTACAACACCTGACAAGTGATGCTTAGTTAAGCGTCACCTAGATAGATTAGATGCGAACAAATTTATTTTGCAAGAGACAAAGTTCAATGTGGAGGATGAGTGCAAGTTCTTAAATTATTGTAAAAAGTGGTCGAGTTCTTTTGTGAGTGCTTGTGGCTCGGCTGGGGGATTGGGTTTCCTTTGGCTAGTGGGGACAGTGGACTTAACAGTGATTTCCTGCTCATCTCATTGGATGCATTGTTGTATCCGTCATCGATCTTTGAATACAAAATTTCCATTGGTCAATGTATATGGGCCGGTCAAATTAGTGGATAAGGTGGTGGTATGGGATCAAATATAGTCAACAGTGGCAGAATCAAACAAGGACTTGATTTTCCTTGGCAGCGACTTCAATGCGATCCTAGATCTAGAAGAGAAAGGCGGTGGACTGTCAAAAGAAACAAAGTCTATGGTAGACTTTCGAAATTTCATGTCTGCTTTGGGGGTGGTGGATTATAGGCCTAGGAACAGCTCTTTTACCTAAACGAACCGTCGTTTGGGATTTACAAACATCTCAGTGCGGCTCAATCATTTTTTGGTAGGGGAAGGCTGGTTGAATGATTCCTACTCTTGCTCCTCAAGTATTTTACCAATATCGGTCTCAGATCAGTTTCATATGCAATTGGTGTTTGGCCCGAGTGCAAAGCCTACAAAGGATTACTTCAAATTCGAGTCAATTTGGTGGCGCAACCTGCAACTAATGAAAAATCTTGAAAGGTGGTTGCGAGAAGGGGACATTTTCAAAAGTACGGTTAGCTTCTGCTTTGTTCGCAGAATTGCCTTCCTCAAGGAGAAATTGAAGCATTGGAGTTTCAACTCTTTCAAAAATGTATTCATGGAGAAAGGTGTTGTTGAACGCGAGTTGGAGGAGCTCAATGAGTTGGTATTGTGCAAGGGAATGACAATATATGTGTCAGATAAAGTTTGCACCCTTGCTAAAGCTATGAACTTAAGCAACCTACTGACACATTGGAACACTTCGAGGTTGTGGGTGACCAAGGAATGAAGTGAACCTCCAGATTATGGGCTGATTCCCTTTGAATCTTTTTGTAAAACCAATTTTAGTAACAGGTGAAAAGGGGTAGAAGGACTAATGCAAAAAACTAAAATAAAATAAATTGGAACAATGGTGATACACCTACGGTAAGAAATTTTAACAAAAGTTGTTGAAACTCACAAAAAACTCAATGAAGCTATAATCAATCTCACAACACAAAGATTCACGACTGCAAAAATGTTTCTATGTAAGGCTCTGATTGTTTTAATGCTTAAACACAAGGAAAACAATAATTTTTTCACAGATATTGAAGCAAGAAAAAGGGATCACTAACATAAACCTGCACTATGACATAACATTCTTTGCATCCAACATTGAAGGAATCTAATAAAATAAAGGATAGCACAGAACTTTATCATGCAATTCACAAACAATACTGAAACAACAAAGAAAATAGGTGAAGGAAATGAATTTCTATTGAGGAAAATTCAGTATTTGTATTACAAGAGTCAAAATATCATGAGTTACAAAGTGAGAAGCATATGCCTCAGCAATCTCCAAACTAAGAACCCCTTCAACAATCAAAGAAGAGGACTTATAGAATTGATCTCCAATTCGGAATTGAAATTTGGCTCCAAAAATTGATGTGTTGTCAATCTTCTCCTCCAAATAGGGCATGTAACTGCCATCTAACTCCAAGAAGAGTTGTCAAATTTTCACCAACTTGGTGAACTGTATGCAGTGAAAATCCCTCCAAATCAGGCTCAAAACTGAAAGTAAACTCCAAATCCATGCCTCAAATCACTCCTTGACTCAAGTCAAGTCAAAAAGAATTCAAAACTGAATGCAAACTCCCGATTTCGTGCTCCAAATTCCTGATTTATCTCCATGATTCTAGAAAGTCAACAAGACCATTCACTTTTGCATTTTAAAATATCTTTAATTTGAAATGATTTATAAAACATCATTCCAAATAAAGATTTACATTTTGAAACAAATGCAAGTAATGAAACAATCCATTTTGCATTTTATAATAATATTTATTAAAAAGTGATTTATAATATCACTTTAAACAAATATTTTACAATTAGTTTTAAATGCAAAAATAAAAGAACATACCTTTACTTTGCATTTTACAATAATAACCTTTATCAAAATGATTTTAAAGATCATTTAAATTAAAGATTATTTTCAATGCAAATATGAATGCCAAAAATAAAGGCAAAGTCTGAAAAATTAAAAGACTAAACACAAATTCTTTAGGGTATTAACCCTAATTCAAATGTAAAGACATCATTCATTGTATTTTGTTTACTTGCTTTTGGCTGAGCGCCGCCATGAGGAGAAACCCTAGCCGCGAGCTGGGAGATTGTGCTTGGACGCCATTCTGAAGTTGGAATCTCATGGTAAGTTGGATTCTTTGCATCGAATCTAGCTTTTCCAGAAATTTTGTAAGTTTTCAAAGCTTTTATTGGGCGTGGCCAGGCTGTATTACGCATTTTCTGATGTATTTTTCACTTCTCCGTGACCTTTTGTTGCGTTTTTGGTATCTTCTTGCCTTTATCCTGGGCGCCATGGATTCTGATGTTGAGCTTGAACCTGCAGATTTCGTTAAGTCTCTTTCCATAAAGGAAATCTGGGTGAGTTAAGATTGGAAATCTCCCTCACTCTAATCTCTGCAGAAACTTCACATTGTCTTTACTCTCAATACTCGCATCTGATAGGCCACATTATACTCATTCCATTCTCTTTATTTTTCCAGAATTTGAAATGTTTCTATAGCCATGGCTATGACTGTATTCTCTTCTAGTTCTTCATTGAAAATTTTCGCCTACTGGTAATTCCTTCTGATGAATCTAGAAGTTTGTTTTTTAGGCTGATACAAGCCGCGGCATCATTCTTGCTGGTATATTTCATGCTCTGTGAAAGTTCGTTCACTTTTTGTGTTGGTATTTCCTGTTGACCACCATAAATACTCTCAGGCCGAGCTAGTTTTGTATATTCTTTGCATTTTCTGTTGATAGTGCCTTCTACTTGGCCGCCATGAGACAAACTGGGTGAGCTTTTCTGTCAAAACCCTCTCCCTCGAGCTGGATATTGCACTTTACCTTGTTCTCATATCACTGATGAACTCATTCCAAGGAGAATTTGTTTTCCACCCTGTATTTGTAGTAGCACCTTAAAACAAAAGACTCATGCCTCCTTTGATTTCGCTGTCCTTCTGCTTATGCACTTTCATTGTTTTGTTCCTTGTAAAAGAAAACGTTTTGTGAACCCAGTATGCATGCCTGTCCATTCATTTTAAAATAGTTGATATAATTGATTCTGATTACTTTTCTTTCATACTGCAGCAACTGTTACTATGCTGAAAAATAAATGATAACTACTCATTATGCTCTTTATGTAGCTTTATTGAGATAACAGAAATCTTCTCAATATTATGATAAAAGAAAGAAAAACCATTAACTCTGTTACTCCCTTGAACCAGCAATATCTCGTTTAAAAAAGGTTGAGCATTGTAAACTCCATTGACATGAGCTTGTTCATTGGCTCACTAAAGTAGATGATTTGGCCTCTTTTGTTGGCATGGAGAAATCCTTGGAAGTTTCTGCAAAAATAATATTGATTTCATGATATTCAGATTGCACAAAATACTTATGAGTTGGGCTCTACCCTTGTGGGAGCCGCATTTTACTCCACTCATTTTGTAAACCAGATGAACAAACAGTAACATTACATTTCATGTACCTGCACATAACACAAATAAGTTAGTAAAAACAGCAGTGATAATTCTTTTTGGTGCTCTGCTTTTCCTTTCAACTGATGAATGAATGAATGTTTACTCCATTTTTGTTGGTAATGTAGGAACAGAGTAGAATCCAATCCCTCATTGCTCTAACACTACTCCTCATTTGCAGGTAAACCTGGAGCTGGAGTCAACACCGATAATGAAGATGGACACGAAGGTCAACACGGCTGGCTGCAACGATGATTCGTCATTCCAGGCAATGACAAATCACCTTCTCCCCTTACTCTTACATTATTTTCAGTTATGTAATGCATTTGCTTCTTTCCTTCAGCATTTGAAAAGAAACAAATCAGGCTACTCCCACGGCTTGTGTGGGATTACAGAACATTCTCTCAATAAAATGAATTTTTTGGTATACACTGGCTTTCCATTATCTGATGAATTCGTTATGTTTGCTCAATGAAACAATGTAATTGCAAATGTTTGAAACATCCATTTTGTAAATCAATACTGATTTCTTTCCTGTTATTTCAAAACTGCAGTACTTAAAATAAAAACAACTCCTGCAAACGAGGCTAAGCCTAAACATTGTTTTCTTCAATGAAGTCTTGTTTGATTTGTGCTTTGCTGAACTGTTCAACCAGTTTTTCCTAAACTGTTGAATGATTTTGCAAATCATTCCTAAACAAACCTTCATTCTGGGAACAAAGCTTGGTTGAACTTGTAATAAAAAAAATTTGTACCCTAGCAAGTAATTGCCCCTATGATTACTAATTTTAAACAAGACGCTAAAAATTGGTAACAATATGAGTATTGTAAAGAGAAAGATTTGATGGCCAAACACTCGGAGCTCCTAGCTAGGGAAGAGATTTATTGGCAAGATAAGGCACGAGCATTGTGGTTGAAGGAGGGCGATTCAAATACAAAGCTTTTCCACAACTCGTCCAAGGCAAGATGGGAGCGAACAAGATTGATAGTATAGTTTGTCCGGATGTCTCAGTGGCTACCGAGCAGGAAGACATCCAGAAGGAGGCGGTGAGATATTTCAAGTGGCTATTAGCGGCCAAAGATTTGTCTCAAGGTTGTAATGATTAGCCAATCCTGGATTATGGTGTAAGATTTTGTAGAGTAAATATCTTGATTGTAACGATCCGCAGCAGATTCTTGCGATGGAAAAGTCGTCGAGTGGTCCTCCTCTATGGAACTTCATATGGGAGTGTTCCCCTCTCATCGTGAATCATTTGACCTAGAAAATTGTAGACAGGAAAAGTGTCAATTTTTGGAGAGACTAAAGGAACGGTCTTCCTCCCATAGCGAATGTCCTAGAAGATCTGGTTTCGTTGGCAGAGATTGTTACCAATCATGGGTGGTGGGTGGCTAACTACGTTTGCATGGACGTAGGATTTGGCGATTGTATGTTATGAGCAGGTGGATGAAGTGATATGGTGTGGCTTGAAGTTTGGTTAGTAGACGGTGAAATGCTATGATGGTGAAGCCTGGCTAGCTAAACTTTGTTGGAAGAAAGAAGTGCCTCCCAAAGTTGGAGCTTTTTTATGGACGACTCTTCATGGTAGAATTTTGACTAGTGATAGATTGGTGAAGTATGGTTTCATCGGGCCAAATATGTGTGTGATGTGGTACAAGGATGATGAGTTGATTAACCACCTACTCCTAAACTGTCATTTCGCATCAAGGTGCTAGGACTAGCTCTTGAAATCTTTGGATTGGGCCACCCCTCGTCATCATGACCTCATGCAAATCCTTCGAAGCTGCCCAGTCTACAAAAAGAATAACGTATGGGCAGCTACTTGGCTGGTGGCCCCTTCTACATTGGTATGGCATTTATGGAAAGAATGAAACCGTTGAATTCTTCAAAATTCTTGTCTCTCCCCTAAGGAAGTTTTAAAAAGGATTGAATGTGGGATCGTCGAGGTGCTCAATACTAGGAGTCTGCCATCTAAGGCCACGATTTTCTCTTCTTGGAATGACAATCTCCAAAAGTATTGGGGTTCTTTGAAGCCTCCGGGACAATTGGCTGCAAGCAAAGCTACAAAAAAGAAATTTTCCAAATGGTTGCCCTCAGGGGACGGGGGTGTACAAGCTTAATTTTGATGGCTCCTCAAAAGGAAACCCGGATCGGTCTGGTGTTGGGTGTGTAATAAAAGATAGCAATGGAAAGTGCATTTACACCTTATCCAGACGGATTGGTTTTGCAACAAACAACAAGGCTGAATTTGAGGCTTTGGCGTGTGGATTACATTTGTGTCTCTCTAAAGGCATTTCGAGAGTAGAAGTGGAAGGTGACTATTTAGTATGGATCTTGGCAGTGGTGAAAAGGTTTTTGATTAATTGGAAGCTTGGCGATTGGATATCTTTGATCGCGATGGCCTTGGACAAATTTGATCACTTTTCTATAAAGCATGTGTACCATGAGGCTAATGTGTTGGTTGACCGTTTGGCTAATTTGGGGGTTGATCAAGACAGTGTTGAAACTATATTTGATGATTTATCCTTCTTGGTGAACTGAAAAATATTGTTGAAGATGAGATGGTGTGAGTCAGTGCCTGGTATAGCTAAATCTCGAAGGGGATTCATTCTAGCTTTGTATGTTGTTTTGGGTTACGTTGTTGGCTCCTATATTGGGGTAGAGTGTACATGAGGTCGGCTTGTCTAAGGGACTCGCTTTGGATGGTACCGCATATCCTTGATCACGAGTGTTGGCAGAACTATGGGTCAGTGAGAATTTGGGCAAGACAATACTTTGCCTCGTTGAATACTCAACTTGGTTGTTGGCCAGCCTACCTCCTAACTGAGGTTGGGCTCCTTTTCTGTAAGGGTAATGTTATAAGTCAACTCTATATCTTCTAGTGGATGTGTGTTGTTGCGTATGGTGCGAGTGGCCCTCATTCGGGCTTAGGACTTTCTCTCTCTCCGGGCCTTTTTGTCGCTCAAGATCGGTTTTCATTGTGTTCGTTGTCCGAGTTTGGCCAAGCCTACTCAATGTATTGATTGATGATCAAGCAAGTTGCATTTTTGGTGCTATATTCGCTCCATGGCAGTGCACTTTGGGATCCACTGCAGATGTTTAGGTGGCAACGTGGTGAGGGAACGGGAGACCATTGGCGAACAGTTGTGTTTCCTATTCCCCAAAGCTCAAGACAAGGAGATTGAAGCCATAAAGAAAGTGGTGGGAGAAGAGTTTTGGAGTGGGTCGCACACGCATGATGGCTTGGTGTTGGAACGGTTCTTTAACAACTACATTCAAGTTTTGGGAGCTAGTTTGTTGGGATTTTGCGATGCTATGCACTACGGTAGAGACAAGACATACCTGTTGGTATGTAATGATATTGACTCAATGCCCGTTGATCCCGAGTTTGGTCTTGTGGTTTGGGATTCTAAGCCTTAATCAAGACAACAAGAAGGTGAAGTTGAACAGAGCCTGGTGTTTGTTCAAGAAAGGCGTGAAGCAAAGGAATAACATAAGTGAATACATGTAGTTTGTTGAGGCCAATCCTGGTTTGATTGAAGAAAATGTAATGGCTAGGTTAGTGGATATTGCGGATGGCATAGGCTATCTGTACCATTGATGTCATATGGCAATGTAATGTTTTCTGATCAATTCAGGGAGCTACCCCCTTAGGTAGTGCTTACCAAAAAAATATATATATTAATAATAAATAATCGTTTAATACATAGATTACATACTCTCTGAGTAGCCGAGTAATCTCCAAAAAATTTGCATGCCGAGTAATTTCTGCTTTTACTCTCGAGCAGTACGCAAATGGATTTTCTCCCATCAAATTATCGAATAATCACCAGTAGCTCGCAAAAAACCCACAAACTTGGCAAGTTTGTGTGAATATAAATATGTCTGTGTGTATATGCATGCAAACTTGGCAGCCTATGTATGTTTATAGATATGTATGTGTGCACAGTGCAGTCCTGAGAATACACATACAAAAATACCCACACATTTGCCGAGTATTTGCCAAGTATTGGTCGAGTATTTGTCGAGTTTTTCCCGAGTCAAAATTTTTGGGCTTGTCGAGTAATCTCCGATTTCGAGTATGTAAACTATGGTTTAATACTTTTAACATTTGAATCTAAATAAAAATAAAATAAATATAATTTTAAAAATATATTAATATTTAATTATTAATAATAAATAATATTCGGAGAGATACATATATTTAAAACATATATATATAGGATTGTCCATCCAGTCATATTCATATCCATACTCATAACTATACACATATCCGTGTCCATGCAACTTTGTAAATTGAAAGTAAATGTTTCACTATAAGCTAAGTTTCATCCACCAATACTTTGGATTTCTGTTGTAGATGACATAGATACTGACAGGGTTGTACATAGAATAAAATGAACCCATATTTTTCATCATAACATAAAGAATGAAATGACGACTAGAATAATTCTTATATCTGTTGTTGATGACAAGAAAATCTCCAAGCATATAGAAGATTGATGAGAAGGTTGCTGAACAGTTGTTGGCCAAGAAGTACTAAATAGTAAATAGGATTAACTTTCAATTCTATTGAGCAGCCATACCCAGGAAGTTCACATTCTTATGGATCTAAATAGATCAGAATTTCCATCTAGATTTGACACTTACAGTGATCAGAAACACCATAATGGAAGAGATGATATTATTACTATGAATGGAATGACAATTACTATAGTTCTTATACCTCTAATTCATCTGTCAATGAAACCCAAAAACTCTAGGGCACACAAATGATTAATGAGAAGCCTATTGAAAAGTTATTAAATGAGATCCATTAAATAGGATTACCATTTGACTCTAGTCAAATGTGTAATGTCCCCTGTCAGGCTCATCTTAAAGTTTGGCCTTTAGCCTTCTTGATTAAGATAGTCAATAGATTCAAAGAATAATTTATTGCTAAATTCTCAATCTTATTAAGAATTACTTTCAAAGCAAAGCACCACCCTCTAAATTGCTTCTTCAACGGATTATGGATATTATAATGAAATGATTTATCTCCTTCACCATACCTGCATTCTATTCTTCTTCTCAAAACTTCATATTTTCTTATTCACCAATCTGCTCTTAATCCTCTTATAAATCTGCAATAAATCTGATCACAAATCTGCTATAACGTTGTCTTTAAATTCTCATTTAATCTTCCCACAATTCCTTCATAAATATCTGCAAATAAACTCTCAAATTCTGCTCCTCATATGTTGTTTTACATGTGATATGTTTTCTTTATTTTACCCACACCCTTTCACATACAAATCTGTATCTTACAATCTTTTCCTACTCACTTGTTATGTGCATATATATATTTATATATATTATATATGTTTTATGAATATATATATTTATACTTATTTCTAGGATAATGGTATATGTTAATATATTTACCACTATACTCAGAATTATTCATTTTATTTCTGTTTTTATTTCCTATTCATGTTACTGTCTTAAATCTCCTTTTATCTTCCCTTCCATTCGCTGATCTCAGATAATTATTACAGACTGAGTTTTATTGTTTTGCTGATAATAATAATCTTTACACGGTTTTCTTTTGCTTTTATATCCTCATATTCAAGTGAAAAGATGCATCTCTTAGAAAAGAGATAACCCTCTAAAGAGTCATCACCTTTGATCGCTGGTTAAACTAACTCATAATCCTCCTTTATACATTAACGATCTTTGCAGATTTAACTCTTAATAAACATTGCATTTTGAATGGATCGCAACTTGTGAATCGCTCCCTTTTGAATATTCTTTCCTTTCTTTAATGTGATTCGTAGCTTTTTTTTATATTGACTTTAGAATGAAGCACTGCCTTAATAACACCTTATTTCTTTCTTTTTTGTCTTATGTGACTGTTGCTTTATCAAAGGTAAACTAGCACTTGCACCCCAATAAGGTGCAATACTTATGCCGATAGGCTGAGCCCACATTATTTACGAATGTGTAAAGTAGTGGACAATGTGAAGAAAGCAGTGATCCATCTCACCTGTCCCTCTCTACCTCTCATTCCCTTCCTCCTCCCTTCTCTCTCCCTCTTTCTCTCTCCTTCCCTCTCTATTTCTCTCTATATCAAATATCCCTCTCTACCTATCCCTCCCTCCATCCTACCTATTTCTCTCTCTCTCTCTCCTTCCCTCTCTACTTGTCTCTCTCTCTCTCTCTCTCACTTATTCCTCTCTGCCTCTCGCTCCTTCCCCCTCTAATTCTCCCTCCATCCCTCCTTACCTCCCTCCCTCCCTTCCTCCTCTCTCTCTCTAGCTCTCTCTTTCCTTCTCTACTTCTTTCTATCCCACCACTCTCTCCCTCCCTATCTCTATCTCACTTATCCCTCTCCACCTCCTTTTGTCCCTTTACCCTCCTCTCTCTCTCTCTTTCTCTATCCTTCCCTCTCTACTTATTTACCCTCCTCTCTCTTTCTCTATCTCACCTATCTCTCTCTACCTCTCCTCCCTCCCCCTCTTCTCTCTCCCTCTTGCTCTCTCCTTCCCTCTCTATTTCTCTCTATATCACATATCCATCTCTACCGGTCCCTCCTCCATCCCACCTATTTCTCTCTCACTCTCTCCTTCCCTCTCTCACTTAGTCCTCTCTACCTCTCTCTCCTTCCCCCTCTAATTCTTTATATCTCCCCTATCCCTCTCTACTCTCTCCTCTCTCTCTCTCACTCTCTTTGGCTCTCTCTTTCCTTCTCTACATTCTATCCCACCTCTCTTTCGCTCCCTATCTCTATCTCACTTATCCTTCTCTACCTCCCTTTGTCTCTTTACCCTCCTCTCTCTCTCTCTTTCTCTATCCTTCCCCCTCTACTTTTCTCCCCCGCCCTCCTGCTCCCACCTGCACCCTCTCCCCCGTCCTCCTCCCCCATACACCCTCTCTCTCTCCTTCTTTACCCTCCTCTCCAATTCATTCCAAAAACAACACTTCTTATACAACTTTAATTTTTCATTTTTCTATTTATTTATTGTTTGAATACAAAATTTATTTTTATTAAAAAATTATTATATTATTTTATTTATTTTATTTAAAGAATCTTTTTTATTTTATTTATTATATAAATTATTTTATTTTATTTTATTTATTATATAAATTATTATTATATATTACATAAATTATTATTATATAAATTATTTTATAAAATACAATTTTTATTTTTATTAAAAATTTATTGTATTATTTTATTTAAATTTTTATTTTATTTTATCTATTGTATAAATATATTATTACATAAATTATTATATAAATTACATTTTATTTATTTATTTTATAAATTACTATTTATTTTATTTATTATATTTTATTATTATCTTTTTTTTTCCTGCAACTTGCTTAAGATTGCATGACTTAAATAAACTCTTATGGAGTAAAAGTAGGTTTATATGTAGTGGACAATTTTATTATAATTAATGACTTACTTTAATTCCACGGCTGCTAGCCTTTCGAAGTCCCAATAAATTGTCACGTGACAAAAATGTGGTATTAAAAAATAACCGAGCAAATATTTTGGTTTTGCCCAATAAAAAGGAGGCCACGTAACGTATTTGAGCTTCACCTAACTTTACTTTTTAAGCTTGTACGCGGATTCCAAGGGGGGCCTATTTTTCCGTTTTTATTTATTTTTATTGCTGCTGTAAAATTCGTGGGGTTCCCGCCGGCGTCAGACTGGTGGAAATGCCGGTGGGGGAAAATAGCCTATCGGCTAATTAGATTGCTGCTTGTATGGTTGTTAGTATATTTTATTTGCTGTTAATATATTTTAAATGTTTCTTGTTTGACATGTTTTATTATCATTATTTTATATTGGTTTTTTTTCTGGATTTTATCTCTTTTGTATTTACATATTATAATGATTGTAATTACAATGATATTCAACATCCATTTTATATTACTAGTATTTATATTTATAATTATAAAATTATCTTGATAATTATAATAATAAAATTGTTAATTTTTTGTTTTCATTTATTTGTATTTCAATGGTTGGTTATTTTTATATTTTAGTGTTGCAATTCGGGGGGACATGACATAATGAGCAGCAGCCATATTCAAAATGTTCACATTCTAATAGATTAAATATCTCTGATTTGTCTCCTAGATTTGAGACTATGGAAAATAAAAGTTTATGTTGTTTTATCAGGATTTAACAACACAGTGTTTGAGTCTAATCCATTGACCCATATTTCATGAGTAGCCATTCAAGTGAACCCATCTCTGACATGCATGAATGGTTCACTTATGTTGATAATACGGAAAAATACTTCCTAGTCAACAAATAAAAACTTATAATACAAGAGATGATATTGCTCGTCAAAATATGAACCTCTAGGACCGAACTTTTGTGACAGAAACCCACGCTCTGCAACATCAAACCCTCTCACAGTGCTTTTCCTGCCCAACAACGACTAAATCTTCAGATCCCAGAGCTGTAGCAGTTGGGTCCCAGTCTACATAACCCACATGGGTCAGCAATGAAGAAAAGGGCAAGGGAAAAAGTGATGTTGGAAGATTCCAAGGTTGCTGCTCCATTGGAAACTATGCACGCCTGCCCCAATTTGGATACCCAGCCAGTCAACTCTACCTCCTTGGAACCATGTGCTGCTGAGCCCCAGCTACTGAATCTCGAACCACCCAAAGGGCAACATGCTCATACCACACAACCTGAAGCGCTCAACAGCCAAACGCCTCAATCTCGAGACACTGCTAGAGGTAAATCTATCACATTTGAATTCCCTACTGACATACTTGATGTTGAAGAAGACTACAAAGCAAGGTCAGTCATTCTGTTTTTCTTAAAAGGCATTCCAACAGAACAAGAATTTTTCAAATGGATCTGCACAAACTAGGAACAAAAGGGGTGGGGTAATAGAATCCTTCAGGGGCCTAGGCAGAGGTTATGTAGCTTGTACCTTCATGCACCTAGATCATGCTAGAGTAGCCCTCCAATTATGGCTCCTGGATAATCTATGGCCAGACATGTTATCTCCAAGCATGGGATATTGACTTCCACCTAGAAAGGGTTTCTAAGTCTAAATATCTAATGTGGGTGGAAATGCCACTTCTTAACTTAGCCTTCGTCCCTTTTTGCATAACATAGCTTCTCAATTGGGAAGGGTCCTCTAGTGTAAACCTAACTCTAACAAATGGGCCAATTTGAAAGTGCACCCAAGAGTTTGTGTTGAAATGGACTTAACCCAACCTCTCCCTGATTCCATCAAGCTGATAGGTCTAGGTTTTGAGTTCTCTCAGTGGTTCACCTACCTTAATAAGCCTAATGTTTTCTTTTATTGCCGAAAAGAGGGGCACCTTATTAGAGATTGCCCTCACTATAGGCCTCGTCCCCCACAAGCCCCTATCTTTGGTCCTCCACTCCCTTCAGCTGCTGCCCCTCCGATCGCTTCCCCTTCTTCCCATCATCAACCACCCTCCTCAAATCCCAACCACTTTGACTCCCCGCTTAACCCTAAAGTCCCTCCGCATTCTCCTCCATCTCATTGCTTTGCTTCCTTCAAGAACATCCTTAAAGCTGAGAAAAGAGTTAGCCACGCCTTCCCCTTATAATGCCCAACATTCTTTTGAGCCTTCTCAACCCTCTACGACCTTAAGAACCCCCCCATCTAGCCCTACGAGTGCTTCCTTCCAACCTAATAGTCCTATGAGAACGCCCCCCTCAAGGCCCTTGAGATCATGATCTAGATTGTCCTCTAGAGGGAGACCCCCTGCAGATTACTCCCTAGATACGCCTTATTGGTCTCCAATCAGTTTAACACTCTCCTCACAGATGAGGAAATTCCTAACTCCCAATGAACTGCCATATTCAGTCATGGAATGTGAGGGGATTGACAATCTCATCCCGCAAAAATCAAGTTAAACATTGTCTTAAACAGCCAAACTGATGTCTTAATGTTACAAGAAGTGAAAGTCAATCACATCTTGAAGCTACGCTGGCCATTATCTAGAATGAAGCTCGATTATTCCATACAAACCATCCCCAAGGGTTCTAGAGGTGTTGTGTTGGGTCTTGCCCCGTGGCTGGCCAATTCAATTGTTGTCTTTGGATCTGATCCAAATAATTGTTGTGTGGGCATCCAAATAATTGTTGTGTGTGGGCTACCACCCTTGTTCAAGGTAACCTTGTTGCTTTTGTTCCATATATGCCCCCAACTCCTCACCCACAAGAGTGACATTGTGGGACTAGCTTCACATAAATATACCTACTGTTGAGTGGGTTTTGGGGGCAAATTTCAATATTGTACAACACGCTACTGATCGTAGTTGGGACAAGCTTTCCTAGATTGCCTCAACCCGAGTTTGAAGCTTGGACCCTTGCTCGCAACTCTCTTGGTATTCATGATCCAATTTTGGGTAAAAGGGACTCTCATAGACCCCATTGGTTCACATGGAGCAACTGTCGAGAAGGGTGTCTCCAAAAAATGTGTCATTTGGACAGATTCTAAATTTCACCCAATTTGCCTATTCTACATTCCCCTTCAGGTTATATAGTCCATCTTGACCTAACTGCCACACTTTCTAATCACCTCCCCATTTTCACCACCTTATCCCTTCATGGAGTTGATTCCCTTCCTAATGACTTACCTGACAAATTAAAAATTTCTCATCTTCAAAATCAGGACTGTATTGATGGTCTTCTTGCTATTTGGATGGCTGAGCCTAAACCCCAAGATGATAGATGGTTATTCTGATGGGAAAGAATTATTGCCCGATGTACCCATTTTCTCCAAGACTTCGATAGGAGAGCAGCAGCTAAACATCGGAGAACTGAAAAATCTCTTAAAGGGTAGAAATCTCTTAAAGGGTAGCTTGTTCAAGATAGGAAAAACTCGGACAGCAATCCTCACAGCATTCCCTTGCAACGTGCAGTTGCTAATACTGAAAATCTTCTTCGAAAACTTGATGCTTATAAGGGAAAAGGTGCTCAATTGAGAGCTAGGTTGCAATGGCTAAAAGATAGGGACAAGAGCACCAAATTTTTCTTTCAATTTTTTGCACCATAAGCACAAAAGAGGACACATTTCTGTCATTAAATCTGAGATTGGTGAGTTGCAAACCAGTCAAGATAATATCATGAAAATCTTCTTTGAACATTATAAACAGCTATTTACTGATGATTCCAATAAAGATCCCTTAGTTCCCATCCTAGAAGACACTCTAGCTAATTGTATTCCTGCATGACTACAATAAATGCCTTGACCACAACCTTTCCTTGGAAGAGATCAATGAAGCGATGTACAATTTGGCCTTAGAAAAGAGCCCTGGTTTAGATGGCCTTCCTGTGGAGTTCTACTGCACTCTTTGGCCCCATATTAGAGAAGATTTTTACAATGTTTATTTGGAAAGTATAGAAACTAGATCCCTAGGTGCGATTATTAATCAAGGTCTTATTAAACTAATTCCCATAGGGAAACAAGAAGATTTGGTGAATGTTTGGCGCCCCATCACATTACTCACCACTTCTTATAAGATCATAGCTAAAGCCCTTGCAAAAAGAATCAAACCCATCACACAAGAAATTGTTAGACTTGAGCAAACTGGATTTCTAAGGGACAGATTCATTCTAGATAACTTAATCCTTGCCTGAGAATCTTTTGAATGGGCCCAACAAACTACACAAGATGCTCTAATCCTCAAATTTGATTTTGACAAAGCTTATGATCGTATAAGATGGTCTTTCACCCTCAACATGCTTCAATGGCTGGGATTTGGCCCTAACTTTTGTGTTCACGTCTGAATGTTGTTCATGGATGCATATGCATGATTGGCCATTAATGGTGCCCTCTCCCCTCAATTCCCCCTCCAAAAATCTATTTGCCAAGGCTTCCCTTTAGCTCCTTTTCTTTATGTGCTCACTGTAGACGCTCTCGGTTACCTCTTCCAACATGCCCAATCTAATTCACTCATCCATGACATCTCTCTCCCTGATAAAAATATGGCGCTTAACTCCCATTTTGCAAATGACAACATGATATTCATTCAAAATTCAAATAAAGACATCAATAATTTGTTGGATATCCTTGATTTCTATTGTAGTGTTTCAAGATCCAAGTTAGCTATGCATAAAATTGAATTTTGGATGACAAAGCCCAACCCCCATCCCCCATGGATTCCTAAAGAATGGAAAGAAATTAGGCATGGAACCATATCTCGATATCTTGGCATTCCTTTTGAGCTAGGAGTTTCCTTGAAGGACATGTGGAGATGGTTGTTTTACAAATTCAAATCCAAACTGTTGACCTGGACTAACCAATTTCTCTCAATGGTTGGGTGTACTCAAGTGGCTAATAAAATCTTGTTGGCTAGTCATGTATACATTTCCTCTTGCTGGCTACCCTCTGAAGCCTGCTATAACCAGCTCACCCAACTGACTCGCAATTTTATTTAGTCCAAATGGGGAAATAAAAAGGGAAGACCTGCTACCTCTTGGTCTCATTGTATCCTCCCTAAGGAGAAGGGTAGTTTGGGCATCATTGACCTGTTTATTCAAGGAGTATGTCTTTTAGCCAAATGGACAAGTAGAGCTTTGGATGGCAATGCGCCTTGCAAATTGTTGAGATTAGATATCGTATCCAAACAATTACCTCTGGTAAAGCTTGGAGCCCTATCCAATGGAATGACAAGTTCCTCCTAGCCCATCACTTCAAACTCTATGGATCAGGCCCCCTAAATTACATATGGAAAGCGTAGCAAATGGTCTCGCAAAATTTTCATGATCCGACCAATCTTTCAGCCAAGTTTCATGATCTGACCAATCTTTCAGCCATGGGCTCAGTTTTGCTACCTCATCAATTTGATGGAATCGCCTGATTCAAGTTAATAAATTGCCTCTTGCCATGATTCCTAGGATGAAAGCTAAACGTCTCTACAAAAGAGGTATCCAAGTGTTAAGTGACTTATGGCATCCTACTAGTTTCTCATGGAAATCCTGACAACAACTTAGACCCTGTTTTAATTTAAACTACAAAGATAAAACCAGTGTTGAAAATCCAAAATATGGTGCCCCCTAATCTCACCATCCTCATGTTCCCTAGCTATCATTCAAGTTTTTTATCTCTTGACCCAGATCCAAGACAAAATTAAGCCTACTTTTCCTGGTGAAACATGTATCTACAGTCAAAACTGGCATCCCATGATTACTCCAAGTTGATTTGGATTGCATGTGCACTACAGCGCTCTTGCTGATTGCTCTCATGGCAAATTGCCTATACTGGAAGTCACCAATGAAACGACTGGATCATTTAGATTTTATGATTAAGGATCTTTCTTGAACATCTCATGTTGAGAAGATGGGGGAGATGAAGCTGTTTAACAAAATTTTAGAGGAGTTCTGGCCTGTAACCCATGAAATGATTAGAGGCACATACAAGTTCTACAGACTCTATGGCTTTGTGTAATCACAGGCATGATTGGAGGCGGAAATGATATTTCTGCACATTCCCATCTTTAATACACAATGCATCTGTGGTTCCAGACAGTACTTACTGTGTGTATGCTGGTGTCAATGACTTGCTGGGTTGTTCTGTCATGCTACCAGGGGCCAATATGTACTCTTTGCTGCTGTTTGTAATTTGGATCAAGCTTGCTGAATGTTGTCTTTTGACAACAATTTGTTGCTACAGGCTCTGTTACTTGGTCTGTTATTTAGTTGTTACATAACAGCCTTGTTGCTGGTCTGCTGATGTATTTCTGTGCTCTGTAATTTCTATTTAATAAAATTCTTATTCCAATAAATTTAATTAAATATGAACCCCTAGAGGATTATGAAAATGTAAGTTTTGATTTTATATGTTTCCTCTCAAACAAAAAGGGTGAAACAGGTAAGATTAAATATTATGAATGGACACACTTGACTGCTGCTGGAGAGGAATGAGATACGAATGCTCGAGCATAGTATTTTTAGTTTTGTCGCCACATATTAGATAAGTTAGCATAGAGTAAGATATTGTCAACAGAAAAAATCTTGAAAGATAAGTTAAATAAGCAGTGGAAAGCTCTGGATTGCCGCAACTCACAACTCATATTTTAGTTCTGAGACAGTTTCTGGGTTGGTTATGGTCAGCCTGTAGATGCCTCATTTTGAGATATTAGAAAAATAATGACCTTAAAGTGAAAGACACCCCTTGAACCATCTCTATAAATTAAACTTATTATGCTAACCCTAACTATTGCATACTATGTATAAAGCTATGGAAATGTTTTAACAGTTTTCATTATTTTTAAGGTACACTTACGAGATTGCTTACCATTGTAACCTGTTGACAAAAAGTAATCTTCAATAATGGGAAGGAAACATCTAATTATGCTTTCATTCCAGACTATCATAATGATTTGGCATTTGTGAAACTAGAAAATAATATAACTAATATTATCTAACTTTCCCATCATTGCACAAAAGTATGGTTCTCTACATGATTAACTCTGAAATGAATGCATAACTATCAATTTCTAGCTGGGAAAATATATATCCAAGAATGATTTTGATATGTTGACAGAAGAGTTATGCTTCCCTAGAAATAATAAAAGAATCGTCATGTACAAAGTCTCTTTATTTTTTCATTTGACCAACATTAACCAGCCAGTCAAGTATCTGAACGGTTTTATCACATAAAGCACAGCAACAAAAAAAACTCAAGGTGTATATTTGACGCAAGGTGCAAAAGAATATATTATTCGTGACAACATTTGGAACCAAACCCTTTGCTCTCATCTCATTAGGCATTGAGAGAACCCTATCAAGTTTGTTTTCCTTACAAAAAATCGATCAAGATTCAATATACTATAGGTTACAACAATTGGAGTAATGCCAACCACTTGAAAGTTAAAAAAATACTTCAAGGCCTAATCTATTTCACCAATTTTGCAATGGGCATCAATCATACAGCTATAAGTGACTACATCAGGAATCAAGCTTTCATCTAAAATCTTATTAATGTGCTCTGCAAAGATCTCCTGCCTTGAACGGACCATCATTCACTTCATTAGGTTTCAAATCCCTTGTTGCCATTTCCTCTAACATCTTGTCTGCCATGTTCATGTCTCCTGCTCTACAAAATGCACACATGAGAGTATTATATGTCACTACATGGGGAAGATGACCCTTGTTTTCCATCTCAGAAAGAAGTGTGAGTGCTCCCTTTTCCCTGTTACTCTGACATAAACCACCAATCAGAGTGCTGTAGTTAAAAACATTTGCGGAGTACCTTTTCTTAGCATCTCTTTAAACAACTTTTGAGCTTTTTCCACTTCATTCAATCCACATAAGCCATATATCAAAGAATTATAAGTAATGGCATCTGCCTACAAACCCTTTTTGGACATGTATTGAACACAATATCCATCCTGGCATCTTTGCACAGTCCATCGATAACTGCATTAAATGTCACTTCATCGGGCAAAGGACCAAACTCCATCACTTGTACAAACAGATTGTAGGCTTTGTCTGTTTTTTCAGACTTGCAGAAGCCATTTATCAGGCTAGTATAAGTGTAGCTGTTAAGAAAATAGCTGTCTTGTAACACTTTAGCTATTAATCCTAGAGCGTCATCTACTCTTTCTACTTTGCAAAGATCATCAATCAAGAAGCTATTTGCAAATATATCTGGAGACCAGTAACTATGTCTCATTCCAGCTACTAACCTTCGACCTTCATCTTCCTTACCCACCTTGCAGAGACCATCTATTAGAGTGCTGTATGTAACACTATTTAGAGAAAGGCCATCTTGTATCATTTCAGCTATTAAAACAAGAGCTTCATTTATTTTAACAATCTTGCATGTTCGATCTATCATAAAGATACCCGGAAAACAAATAACATGCCTCATTTTGTCCAAGAGGTCATGTGCTTCCTCAATTTGATCACATTTACACAAAGCCTTTGTGAGTGTATTATAAGTGATAACGTTTGGATGTACCTCTATCTCTTTCATTTCAGCAAGAAGGGAGTTGATTCTCCAGAGATCGCCATCATTTGCAAGACTCCCCAGAAGCGCAGTGAAGGCTACGACATCGAGAGGAAGGCGTTTTGTTAGGGCCGACTGGAAGAGGGCCGGGCTGAGTGAAGTGCACAACATCAAATTTGTGAGTGATTTGACGAGATGAGGTGCTGTATTGCTTTATAGAATGAGTAGAAGTTGCCAGTTTAAACAGGAGGCGTATGAATTTCATCTTCACCTAGATGTTAAAACGGAGTTGAGGAGAGTAGCGCAAAACCCTAAAATATAACCTAATCTGCGCCCATAAAGAACATAAAAGCAAATATAATTCCTCGATGACTTCGTGTGCAAGGAAATAAAATTGCCCTAGGGGAGAGGATCCGTAGCCGTCCATCTTAACTCGGCATGAGGACTTCGTGTGCAAAGAAACAAAATTGCCCTAGGGGAGAGGATCCATAGCCGCCCATCTTAACTCATACTTTACGTTTCTAAATAGTATATCAGATTAGGATGATTTTTTTTTTGTTTTTTCATACTTTAAG
Source organism: Sequoiadendron giganteum (assembly GCA_007115665.2). Classification (NCBI taxonomy): domain Eukaryota; kingdom Viridiplantae; phylum Streptophyta; class Pinopsida; order Cupressales; family Cupressaceae; genus Sequoiadendron; species Sequoiadendron giganteum. The sequence continues at coordinate 113,259,280 of CM021103.1, read as the reverse complement.
ATTCTAAATAGCTAGTATATCAGATTAGCATTTATTTTGTTTTTTTTTAATTTATTTGTTTTTTATTTTTATTTTGGGTAAGTAGTATTATATTATATTATTATATATTTTGTTTATTTTAAAGTATTTTTTATTTTTGTTTTGTTTTTGTGAGGATTGTGTTGATCTGTTATAGACACCATTTTGTATTGTAGGGTTAGTTTATCAATGTAATAAATATAAGTTTTGTTAATTGATTATTAATTAGTTATTTGCATGATTTAACACTAACCTTAATTTGTACCCTAATTCTAACTTTAATCCTAACCTTAACTTTAATCCTAAAAATAAATTTTAAACCATTATCTTAATTCTAGACCTATCTCAAACCCTAACTACAGTCGTAATCTTAATCTTAATAATAAAGAATTGTAGAATAACCTTACCAAAAAAATCTATAAATTTATATTCAGAATAAGATTTGAAATAAAGATATTAGATGAATAAAATTTTGAAATATTATATCTATTGACCATATTTTAGTGATTTTTATTAGTAATATTTTATTTTAATTTTGAATAGTTCTAACCATAATTTTTACCTTATTCTTAATTCTAATCTTAATAATAATAATAATAATAAGTTTAAAATTATAATTTGATTAATAATTATAGTAATTTAGCTATTTAAATTTAATTTTTATTTGTATTTATGTATGTTTTGAAGTTAATAAAATTTGGAAAATAAAAAAAATGGCAATATCAAATAGTTTAAAATTTAATTTAAATTTTTATTTTAATTGTATAAAATCAAATCCGTAAGAAGATTTATTTATGGATGTGTTTAATTTGAGTTTTATTTTATTATTTTAATAGTGTGAATCCAAATATCTAAAATAGCTAATTGATTTTTGTGTGATTTTTTTAATAGAAAAATAGCAATTACATGCATTAAAAAAATTATTCTAGAAATAAATAACATTTATTTATTTTAGAAAGATTTAATGAAATGGCTATAAACAAAAAAAAATCATTTAAAAAAAATGTTAAAAAAATAGTTTACCTTGCTTTACCTACATATTTGTCCATAACACCCCAAACTTCTTAATTAGTTATGTTCAAGAAAAATAATTATTACAATTTTTAAAGTTAAATATTTAACATGTTCACTTTAAAAAAATTAAATTATATTTGAAAAGCATAAAATTTTAGTTTTGATTGGTTCAAAACCAACTTATTAATAACTAATTAACAAAATAAGTTGAAGAAATGATTGCAATAGTACTATGTGTTGTGGCAAGTACTAATAAGTCATTATGTGCACAAAGGCCCAAAAGTGGTTATTTAGATGTGTCAATCAATACTCATGCATAAATACTCGAGTAACATACCCAATAATCACCCAAAAAATTGCACAACTCATACAATTTATATTATTAATTAAGACATTAAAGGTTTAGGGTGTTTTGTTTTTTGGTTTCAAATGCTATGTTAGGGATTTGTGTTGGTATGGACTTCACTCCTATTAGTATTCACTTCATATTATTTCAATTTGAATACATGTTGTCTTTTGTGTCTATTGCAAGACCTAGCTTTTCACCCTAATCATTTTTTAACATGTTTCCTTCACGATCGCCACACTCTCCATCATTTTAGAAGCTTGTTGAATCCTCTCCACTTGATTCAAGGCATTGACATGGGCATTTTAAGTAATGGATTCCCCCATTTCTCCTTCTAACTGTCAACTACTACTTATATACATACACACTTATGATGGGAATTTACATATTTATATTAATTAACAAATGGTACCTTTGCTAAATTTGAAAAAGCAACATTGGATCCAATTCTAGGGTTCTCCATTGACCCATCCATAGGACATAGATTTAAGAGAAGTCACTTGTTATGGTATAACTTGCACTTCAAGAGTAGTTTGAATATCATGTGAAGGGTCCAAGACATCATTAGAAGGCACCAAATTTAGGATATCTAAAAATTTCTCCATTAGATTATATAGAATGAGACTCGTATATATATATGGTTTCATTATATATTTTAGTGTAATTTTTTATATATCACGACAATAATCTCTCTTTTAGAGTTTTTTGTGTGTAAGATCATGTTATTGTGTTGTTGTTACGATGTTAGGGTTTTGTGTTGGTATGGACCACACTCTTATTAGTATCAACTTTATAACATTTCAAGTTTGAATACATAATGTATTTTGTGCCCATTGCAATCTACCTAACTTTTCACCCTAATCATTTTTCAACATGCTTCCTTCATGACCACCACACTCTCCATCGTTCCTGAAGCTTGTTGAATCATCTCCACTAGACTAAAGGCATTGGCATGGGCATTCTAGATAATGACTTCCATCATTTATCTTTCCACTTTCTAGTTACATTCTTATATAAATACAAATTTATGATGGGAATTTACATATTTATATTATTGTATTTTTTATAGGTGTTCACACACACATAATAGATAGATATGTGTGGTGGAGCAGCCAATATTTGTTTGTAAACTCAAAACAATCCACAAATTAGCATATACAAAATGAAAAAAATATTATATAAGCATGTGATGTGTTGTAAAATGTACCTTACTTATAGAGGAAAGGATGAAAAGGTGAGAAGGTACTATCCCTTTAAGTATGAAAGAAGTGTATGACTCAATGAACAAGTGTTGAGACACTTGGTGAGTCTACATGAGGTGAGATAAAAGTATAGATAACCTCTAAGTGAGCTTAAGTGTAATGTAAATAGGACCTTATTAAGTAGGCTAAAATCTAACTAGTTTGATAATACTAATTTTTACATTAACACCCCCTCATTAAGTGATACTTAGGGAGTAAGCTAAACACTGAAAAGATGAGTCATAACAACAAGTTCTGATAAGGTACTCATGTACAATAATGATCTCTCACAAATGGATAAAAAGAAGAAAACCCAATGGGAACAAAACTCCTCTCCAAAAGAGAGAGAAGGATAAGACCTACTGAAAAGATGTCGACCATGAAGATAGGAATATGATTCAATGAAGAATTCCTAAAGCATGTTGAAGTTTTAAAATCTACTGAAGATGAACTAGTGTTTGTTGGAATCGATGAACTTCCAAAAATGTAGATCATGATAAGCGATGCAAAACACTACATGAGTGAACATATAGAACACTACTCAACCATGAATACACAAATTTCACAAAGGCGATCAAAATCTATGAAGTTGAAGATGTAGATAGTACTATGATTTTGGAGTAAGATCAACAATGAATGAGTGACCTATAGCCCACTATTGAAATGTGCATCACAGTGCTCTATATAAGTACTAGAATCTTGCAAAATATTATCCACTAAAATTATCCTCTCATATGAGAGATGAAAAAAGAGTATGTTTATGTGACCCGCCAAATTTTTTGTTTAACGAAATGAAAGGTAATATTTCATTTCTCAAGCCTTCTAGATGTAATGACAAATTTGTTTTGGCTCAAGTAAAACCAAGGAAGCATTAGCATAACACTGTGATAATTGCCTCTAATATTGATGAGAAAGTGGTATTGGCAGAACAACTAAAATTAGGCACAAAAATGCAGACCCAACATTAGGTATAATCGGATGTACAAGCAATTGGAAAAAGGTGTGCATAAAGGCACACATGCATGAGGCAAGAATCATGATGATCCATCTTTGTGATGGTAAATCAAGGCACACACGCATGAGGCGAGAATCATGAAGATCCATTGTTGTGATGGAAAATAAAGGCACTACACAATCCCCCATTACACTTTATAATTCATTGTCTCTAAGGAACACACGTTCAATTGTTGGAACTTTATATGAGTGCATTTACCTACTTGTTTGTTATTTTGAGTTCTTAGAAAGTTTATGCCATGAGGTGGAGAATGAAGAAATATAGATTAAGTATGCCTTATAAACCTCAATAAAATGACAAAACATAAAATAAAACCCCCATTATTCAAAAAATGATCCTACCTAAAATTATACTGTGATATGGAACTTTATTTTAGTGCATTACAAAATCCAAAAAGTGGATTTGATGTACAAAAAAGAGACATACTCATAATTTAAAATATTGAACTATCATCATAAAAAAATAGCATCACCACTACATAGAGCTCACAAAACAATGCAATTTAAAAAATTGGACCCAAAAAGGATTCCATATGAGGCCAAATGAGCCTTTTGAAGTTCTAAAAATGAGAATTGGGCAAGGTGTCCTCTAAGAATCTAGATTTTAAAAAACATCCATACATAATATTTCAAAAAAAACCACTAGATAGAGGATGAAAAATATGCAAAAATTTTAAAAAAATCACTCAAAAAGATGTGTGTATGCCTAAAAACAAGGCTTTTGAAATTGATTCAAAAATCAAATTAGGTGAATGGTGAAGGGGAAAACTTGGGGAAGAAACTGATGACATCATTCTGATGTCAACTAATGAAATATCCTCAAAAATAAAAAAATATTCTTTGATGCTTTTAGTTGTATCAATAACCAAAATAAGGTGAAATTTTAATGATTGAAAAATTAATAAAAAATATTAAAAAATTGATGCACAAAGGTTGAGGCAACACATAGATCAAAATGACTGGCGCAAAAAATTATGTTGATGCAAGATGGTACACTTAACCATATGGTCATATGGATCCATACAAACTATATAGATTTATGTGTGATCCTCCATGGATGGGCCTCAAAAAACTCTTCTTTTTGACAACTAGGTGTTATATACCAAGCATCATATCTCAGCCCTCCTGAGCACAACTATGATTGTTGTTTTGTTCTAGAATGCACCATTTGAAACTTGATGCCCATGACCCTCATAATTTCTAGATAGAAATGAGAATCGAAGTTGAAAGCTTGCTCTAATACCATGTTGGCACAACCAATATTTGCTTGAAAACTCAAAACAATCCATAAATGAGCATATTAAAAATGAGAAAATATCATGAGCATGTGATATGTTGTAAAATGTACAAATGAGCCTTACTTATAAAGGAAAGTTTGAAGAGGACAGAAGGTGGGTGGGAAACTATGACTACCCCTTCAAGTATGAAATAATTGTAGGACTTTATAGAAAAGTGTTGAAACACTTGGTAAGTCTACATGAAGTGAGACACAAGTCTATATAACCTCTAAGTGAGCTTAAGTGTAGTGTGAATAGGACTCTATTATGCAGGCTAAAATCTAACTAGTTTAATAATACCTCTTTTCAAACTACATACATATATTTATGTATATGGGTATACATACATACATACATACATACATATGTGCATATATATGTGTGTGTGTGTGTGTGTGTGTGTGTATATATACATACATATATGTGTGTTTGTGAACACACAAACACACACATATATAAAGCTATTATAGATAGATATGTGTGTATATACATTTACAAATATGTATATAGTTGATATATGTGAATAATTATATGCATATATACACATTGTAACTCCAACATATTACAGATATTTTTCTGTTGCAATAATCTCTCGTCTATCTTACAATGTACCTCCATTCTAGTTTATTTATAATAATATGTGTCAAATTTGTATACTAATGGTTTCAAGCTCCTATTTGTTACAATTTTGAAGACAAATGTATAGCTCAAAATTTATCTACTTTGTTGTGTTTCTTAACACAAGTGCATCATAATTAGACCACTTCACATGAAATTGTATTATGAATTTGTGTTTGTTAACACCACCCTTATTGGGATATTTTTATCTAATGATTACTACTTGGATTATTTACAATCTAAATATGTAAGGGTAAAAACACAATCTTGTGTCACACTTTTGACCAACTATATAGTTTTGAAGGAAATAGTTTCACCTTAAACTATTTCACTCAAAACTATTTTGGTCGAAACAGTTTTGGTTGAAACTAAATGGCCTATACGTGGCACATAAAGTTTCAGGGGAAACCCTTTTGCCCAAAACAACAAAACATAAAATTTCTTTGTATCGATTTAAAATGTGATTCAATTTACATGTATGTTTTTGACCGAAAGGGTTTTGGTTGAAACCCTTTCACCTGAAACTATCTATGCGACATCCTTGTTGGTAGCCACCTCATCTTTTTTCAAAAATTTCTGAAATTTTCCATTTGAACATAATATTTCTTCAGTCAAAATGATTTTTCTCAAAAAACTAAAAATACCCTTTTGTAGAGCTTCGAGTCAAGAATCTAAATATATAATTATTTTGACATTTTTGTTTTTTTGTTTTTTTGTTGCACCAAAGGTATCCCCACGACCTAGCCCAACACCCAACTAGTTTTGCCTTGGTCTTATTTTTTTGCCAAGTTGGGGTCTGGTAGGGACAAGTCGAGGCGAGACTAATCCTTTGGGGATGCACACAATTGCCCTCTAGCCATATGCATCAAGTTAGTCCAGGCCTTAGGGAGAAAACCCAAAGCTCAAGCCACAAACATTTTGGTTAGTTTTAATAATGATATATTTTTTTAAAAAATAATGCAAGTAGGTTGTTATAATAAAAATGAGGCTGATTAGAATTTTTTTAAAATATCATGGTGCACTAAAAGAGAGAATTCTCTTCAAAATGGTATATTTTAAAAAAAATGATAATAAAAAAATTAGATAATAGTTGACATCAAATTAAAACTATCAAATTTTGATACATTTGACTTTAACACGTTATTACGAAGAAAATATACATCAAAATTTAATTTTATTTTCCATGCACTAGATATTGAAGTTATCTATTTGGAAAAAATGAAGGGAAAATAAATTTGTTTTTATTTTTTCTTGACATCAACTCAACGTCACATTTACCTGAAATATTTAACAATTCAAAATCTACTCTAAATTTAAAAAAAAAAAAAAAATTAAAAACAAATAACAATTACAAGAATAAGCTTCATCAAGAGTTCTACATTTCATTAGTTTACACCATTTTGAAATTTAAAACATAAAGACCAATTTTATGCGGTCATAGTTGAGAATTTTGTTTGTTTTGACCAATTTCTTTATAAAAGTGTGACACAGGTTTATACTTTTACTTTAATTGTATATGTAGTTTATCATTAGGTAAATGGGTTTTAATAGTCAACTATACAAAATTTTAGTTGTACATTCAGTATAGAATACTATTAGATCTTCAAACTTACATTGTTAGGATATTTTAATTTTTGTTTCTTAATACCTAGATTATATAGTTTATATTTGCATGTATGTGAGAATTGTGAGAGGTTTGTAGAGCATCTAGTATTGTGAGCAATCAACGTAATTGAATTCTTAGAAGGCTTTATTTTGGTAATGATCCACTAGGCTATAGATTGCATTTTTTCTTCTTGTTTATTACTCTTTCCATTCTTAAAATATTTTATGTTAAATTGGTTATTGTTATATATAAATGACAAATTATGACATATCCAATTGCAAGTTACCTATTTAGTTCATTTATAAATTTCATTTATTCAACTATTTTATTAATGAATTAAACATCATATCTAATCAAAGTCCCATTGCATAGTAAAAAATGTCTAATTTTTTTTAATTTTAATTAACATGAATAGATTCCTCCATAGTAAACCATGCTAACAAAACAATTTATTGCTATGGATATCCATATCAACAATAAACCATTTATTGGTAATTTTGATATCCATATCAACAATAAACCATTTATTTGTAGTTTTTTTTATGAATAGGTAGCTATATATATTAATTTAAAGATAAGAGTACATTTCACAAAAAAATGGCGGGTGGTAAAAAGGCACACCCCAAAAGTCACATGGGCAACACCCAGAAATAACAAAAAATCAAGTCACATGGGCCTAGCCCAGAAGTCTAAAAGCATGAGAAATTAAAATAAACAGGCCATTAAGCAGCCAAAGCAGTGCCAGCAGAGCCAGGAGGGTCTTTGTCATCCATGTTTTTCCCCCATACATCAACAAGGTCTGGAGTGACGTCAGGAGGAGCACCCCAACCATCATCATATTTTTTCTTATCTTTATCTTCTTCCTTGCGCCAGGGCGACATTGCAAGTGCTAGTCATGAAAAGCTTTTACCACTGGCAGGCCATCCAGAACTAGAAGCAGGTAGAGTATCAGAGGGCCACCTAGAACCGCCACTGCCGCTCCCCGAAGCACCACCAGAAGGCCATCCCTGACTAGCCCGCGGCTGAGGAGAGAGAGCACGCCGAGGAGGGCGAGAATCCTGCCAAGCAGGAGGTTGGGAACGGGGACGTGCGGAGCCACTCTGCTGCCAACCTCGAGAGGGCGACTGGCCGCAGGAGGAGGAGGGCAAGTCAGGGACCCGAGCCACAACACACAGGGCATTGCCCCAGTGGTCCAGGAGGACCTATAGGTGAGCCACCTCTAGTGCAACTTTGTTAGCTTGCACCTTGTTGGCGTAAGAACTAACACCTCTAGAGTGTAAGTTTGTACGGATAGCTATGCACGCTGTGTAATGAGTGTTCTTCAAATTAGGAGGGGAAGCTCCCTCGTTGTGCTAGAATGCATGGAAAAGAAAAGTAAACTAAATCCTATTTTTTTGTTCTCAGTTGGTAGAGGCACAAGGTTAAGAAAACCTAGAACGTTGCAGCTAAGGATTTTCTAGTTTCACAGATCGTTTAACTACAACTAAGCTAACTTCTTTAAATCTATCCAGTTTCCTCAAAAAAATAGAGTGTGAGGAAATGGAGCAGGAATGGTTTTATATGATAAGTTGGGTATAGATTTGCAACATGAAGGCAAGGTGGGCACAACTATTTGCTCGGCTGAATAAGCTTATTATCACACACATCATACAATAAGCTTTGAGTACAAATTCTCAACATGAAGGCAAGGTGGGCACAACTATTTGCTCAATTCGAATAGGTTTATTGATAACAAAACACAAAAGATAGCCAACTAGGACAACAAATTGCATAGGCGAGACATGCGTACAATCTATGATCAAACTAGCCACTCTATCTAACTACGACAAGCATTCACCATAATAATTGCATGGAACCTGAGTGGCATAACAATTCATTATCAAAACAAATGCTCATGAACATATACAAAAAGACAATATTACAGGCAAGGTGGGCAGAACATATATTAATCTCTCGTGCAAAAGTTTTAATTTACAAAGGTGAACCAATCTTAAGAATAGGCATGTTGCCGACAGCGCAACAATTCTCTATCACAAGGAAAAGTTAATTACAAATGAGCTGAAAGCTCTTACTTATAGACATCAAAGGTGTAGGAAATCCTAAAATCACCTTGAGTCAACTAGAGTCTTGCTAGCATGCAAGATCTTTATTCTCTAAACCTAATTGAATGAAACTACATCGTTAACTAGAAAAATACCATCAGTTAACTGAAACAAGACTCAACAAAATGGACATGTGCAACATGCACGTCCTTATTGAAATGAAAACTAACTAATAACTCCAACTATACAAATATGTTTCCAAGAAAGACATAGCGTGCAATGTGTAACAATGAGTTAACTCAGAAAGAGGAATCAAGTATAACTCTTGTGTCTAATGTCTATCTTGGAAAAGGTGGGACATCTTGAACTAAAGTTCACTAGCCCTGATCTCGGGTAATTAACCCCCCCACGAGGCTATCGACTGCATCATCATTTAGAGGTTGTCACATGTCTCAACTGTCAATTCACTACTTGTCAGCAACTCAAGAAAACCTGGAAATCTCTGCACACTTAAACTGGCACTTCACTGACTGGTAACTCTAGTGGCTCTGTAACTGAAGTGATGGCCACATTTTCTTCTGCAGCTTGACACTTCTCACATTTTTCACGCTTTTCTCTATGGAAGAGTGTTACATGATGAAACTGCGAAGTTTGACTGCGAACACTCTAGTTGCGAGAAATGCAAATGAATTTACTGCACACGCAAAAACCCAACGGTATCAACCCTCTAAACTAGCCTTGGAAGACAATCAACTATATGAGGCATAAAACCATGTGGACTTGAGTGACTACGCCTATCATCCCTCCAGATGCGCTTGATACAAATCAGTGTCATCTTTTCTGATGAAATCATGAATTAAGACTAACTTAGTCTTGAATTCAATCTGCATGAACTGCATTTGGAAAAACTTGCCTGTTGACTGTGAACATGGCTACGTTCTAACAACTTCTTCGGAAAACCAAAAATCACTCCTGATGAGGCAAAAAATAACTTGTCAGAGGGCAATTTTCACAAAAAATTCTAAGACGTGGGTTTTGTGCAGAATCAAGTTCTAAGATGACCCACAACATCGGAATTGTGAAAAAGTGTGATTTAGGCCCACATGCAAAAGGTTTTTAGTTGAGATCTGAGGGGCTATGAGGACAATTTTTCTCGAGAAAATCTGGAACATGGGTTTTGTGCAGAATTGAATCCTAACACAACCCAGATCCATAGATTTTGGAAAAAAAGTGTTTTAGGCCCGCATGCAAAAGAAAATCTCAGAAAACAGCACAGAGCTCTAGAATAGAGGCTACAGAGCATTTTTCACAAAATAATTTGAGACATGGGTATTGTTGTTGATGCTAAAATACACAAACCTAGATGCTTTGTTTCTGAAAATTTTGTCGTTTCCTTGACATGTGAAGAATACCTAAGACGAGAAATAGAAGAAATTTAGATAGAAGATAGATGTTTTTGTTTGTTTTCTCTGCTTTGTAGAAATTCGCCTATGTCTGTATGAAGTTTGTTGATGAATCTTTACCTGTATTTGCAAAAGAATATTTTTGATGCCTTTGAAACTTGACTGTTGAAGAAATTTGCCCAACTCTGGAAAGAATTCACCTCTACTCAAGTTGGATGAATGAAATGATGAACACCATGCTTGCATAACTAGAGAAAAATCATACCATTATGCATGGCTGCATGCTGAAACCCTAACTGGAAGAAAGAATTTGATTGGCCCTTTACCAGCTGAATTGCCACTGACTCTAAGTCTCAGACTAAAAATAGTATTTAATTTGAAACATGCAAATTAATAAAAGGGGCACCAATATTTATCTCTTGAAGAAAATCGCCATTTTAAAGCTTTGCATGCAAGAATATTATTTTAATCATTTCACCAAAAATAGTGTCTGGATGTGCTCGGTAAACTTCACTGATTCCAAAAAGTCCAAATTTGACCTTCTAGGCGTCCATTTTCAAGAGTTATGAGATTTTTGAGTATCTCCTACTTTATAGCTGACTACAAAGTTACATCTGGCCGTATTCAGCTTTGATTTATGGGTGACTGAGTGAAGCTATGACTGATCTGAGATATCCACTGCGAAGCCTGCATAGCAAGGATGAAATGTCTACTAGGAGTTGCATTTGCTAAAATCAACATCTGATTCCTTAGAAAATTAGGCACCTTTGATTAAATTGATGCACTAATTCCAGACAGCCATTTCTCTGTATTGCCTTCTGACGCTTCAAACGGCCACTGACGGTGAATGATGAACCCTGCTGACTGAATAGTAGATTCATTGCGTGACTGGAAATACTCTACATCCGACAACTGTATGTAAGGTATCTGAAAACTATATCAGGAACCCCAAAAAGATGGGCGCCCCTGGCCTGTGAAGGCACAAATACCTTTTTGACAAAAGTGTGACTTTTGTCTGAACACCATACTTTGACCCCTAACACCGGGAGCTGGAGTGCTTCGATGTGTGCACTGTTTGTCTCTCTGCATAGTTGAGTCAACTTACAAGAGATATCTTTGGAGGTGACAAAGACAAAAAATTGCTTCTAAGGCCTCAAAGAGAAGGGCGCCTTTTTCAAGGAGATGTGTATTTTCCATACTTAGCCATTTTTGGTTGTCTCCAGTCACTTTCACTTTTCAGCATCACCACCCTGACCTTGCGCGTATGAGCATTCGCCAAATCCCAAAGGCTGACAACTAGACTCGTTGGATAGCTAGAGTAATTGTGCACAAGTCTCGTGAAGACTACAAATGCAAATAACCCCATCTGGCAAGCCTAAAGGTTGGGTGCCCCTAGCCTACAGATGTGTAGCTGTGTGTAGCTGCGTTTCTCCATCCTTTGTTTTACGCGCTTGGTAGAATCTCTGTCATGGTCACTCAGAAATTTGGATCGTCTCACGAATTGGTGCGTTGCAAAGCTGGACTGAAGTGGAAAAGATCTCAAGAAGACCTCAACTGCAAATTTCATCCATCTAGAGGGTCATATTCAAGGGCGCCCCTGAGCTATAGGGGCGCTCAAACCATGAATTGGCAATTTCTTGTGACATGCATCCTGCCTGCAATCTCAACTTTTGACATTGATAACCGAAGTTCTGCACTATGTATGCCTCTGCTTGATAGCTCGTTGGAAAGCTAGATTGACCCTGAAGAGATTGAATCCATCAGTGAGTACATGCATTCATATCTTGGCCTTCAAAAAGAAGGGTACCCCTGGGCTACAGGGGCATAGATGTGCTTTCTTTGACTGCCTCCATGATCTATATACTCCTCGTAACTTCTGCTTTCGCCTTCGTTTGTTGGAGTTCTGCAATTCACACGGACTTGCTCCATAGCTAGTTGGAAAGCTGACTGAAAACTGAAGAGAATGAATGTATTTGCAACCCAAAGCAACTGAATCTTGACCTCCAAAAAGAAGGGCACCCTTGGCTTGTAGAGGCACAAATTTGCTCTAAATTTCACTTTTTCCACCATTTTGTGCTTTGCGAACACAACATCAGCTAGTGAGGTTGACCCTATCAAGATGTTACCACTGCTAACATGTGTACATGATTGCATCTCACTATTTTCACATGTATGGACGCGTAAAGTTGATTTGCACGTTGATTGCACAAGCGTCTCCTACGTTACATAGTGAAAAGTTCCCAGACTTGAATATTTTCACACTTTTCGCCAATTTGAAAATCTCCTCCGTCAAGAAGCATCATTTTCAACATCTTTCATCGTAGAGTGTTCTGCTTTGAGTTTCAGGCTTGGATTTTGATACCTGGTACTGACCAACTGCCATTGACGACCTCAGAGGTCCTAACTTTTCTCCTGAAAAGTGAAAACTACCCACCAAGCTTAAACTAAATTTTAACTGAAATTGACTTCACCACTATGATCGTGATGTGAAATAAGCCAATCAAAATTAATTTCAGCCAATTCTGACAAATTCCTATTTTTTAGGGTTTTGACCTAAAAATAGAGTTCGAAAACCCTAATTTTCAAAATTTTCAAATTTTGCCAGTATCTTCCTAACATCACACTGACCAAAAGCCCATACTTGATTTTCCCAAAAACTGAGTTTTGACATCATTTTTACAAGGTTTAGACCATTTTAAGCAAAATGCCTTAATGAAGCAAAAAATTTGGTTTGGGTACATCACACTTGTATCTATAAAAGAACATTACAGCAAATAACTACTTTAGCATAGAGAGAAACATTAATATCCATTTGAGAATGAGAAAATATGCAATATTTTATGTCTTTCCAAATGTTGAAGAGGATTTCCACCCTGAAAGTGTGCCAAAGTTGGGTGAACTTAGTAGGGATCCCAAGTGGATCTCCCAGCAGAACCATATGCCAAGAAAAAGGTTTTGGCCTAAAGAAGTCATGAATCCAAGTCCAAAGTTGTTGAGCTTTGGAACAAAACCAGAAAAGATGCTTGAAGCTTTCAAGTTGCCCACAAAAAGGGCAACGATGGTCCTAGACCCCCAAGTGTATAAGTCGAGAACCCACAGGCAAGCCTTGGAAAAGAATACACCAAGCAAAGTGGGTCAGCTTCAGATTAACACTTGCAGATCGAGTGGCATCAAATCTCTTCTGCCAAACATGAGCAAAGGAATTAAGAAGCCACCTCTGGTTCAAACTGTTGATTATAGGAAAATGGGGTGAAATCCACCTATAACCAAGCCGCAACTTATAGCTCCTGAGAGGAGTGTCTGGAAACCATTTCCAATCTTTCCACCAAGGTTTGTACCCATAAATGTCAATTTTGTGAGGCATTTCCTCTGGAATGGTACTCACCAGCCCATGAAAAGTGGCGCGGTCCTGGTTTTGAAGTTTGTGTTGGGCCTTAAAAGCATCCCACTGCATAATGCGCATAGTGGGCCAGTGAAAGAGTTGTTGCAGGGTCTGAATGCCCTTTTTGTAAAATCTGAGGGCTTTAAGCCAAGGCGATTTAGCCAAGGGCTGACCATTATGAGCAAGAAGAGGAGACCACCAAATATTTTGTTGATTGAGCGAAAGCCCATCCTGAAATCCAGCCCCGACCCATCGGAGCCAAGGCTTAACAACCTCTCAGGCGTGCCAAATGCTCTTGGCCACAAAGGTTCCAACAATTTGAACAGGCTCCTTCATAACCAGAAGGGTTTGGAGACCTATTCCTTTCCAGGCGGGTCTGTGAATAGGAAATCTAGATTGGATACAATGTCTGAGGAGAATCTTCCAGGCTTCATCTCTGGTGAGGGCCCGAATAATCCACTTGACACAAAGAGTAGTCCCTTGTCGTTGAGTGGAGAGTAGCCCAAGCCCTCCAGAATCCTTAGGGAGGCAACAATACTCCCATGCAACATGATGGAAACCCTTGTGGGTTTCAATGGAGGCCCACAGGAAGTCCCGTAGCAACTTTTCAAGCCTTCCATAGGTAACTTTGGAGGGGGGCCATCAAGAGGAGTAGTAAACATGAGTAGCAGCCAAAAATTTAGAGCAATCCTAGAACTTACCAGCCAGAGAAAGAGGCTTGGTGATTTAGTGAGCAAGCTTTTGCTCGACCCTGGAGAGCACGGCTTGCCAAAGCTCCCTAGGGGAGGCCTGGAAGGCGAAGGGGATGCCCAAAAAGAAAGCTCTCCCTGCCCAATCCACTTCCAATTATAGGTTTGAAGCCACACAGAAGTGAGTAACATAGATTTCCTGTAGCATAAGGTCTTGTGCCATTGGATGGCAGAGCCAGAGGCAAGACATAAAGTGTTGAGACAATCAAGGGTAGCAATGATTGATTCTTCTTCTTCCAAGAGAGTGAGAAAGGAATCATCCGCAAAGTGGCCATTAACAAGCTACTCCTGAGAGTTTAGGAGAAGAATCCATTTGACACACTGCTGAGAAACAACATGGGCTAAAAGGTAGCCAAAGCCTTCAGCCACAAGCACATACAAAGAGGGGGCGAGAGAACACCCTTGTCGAATTGAGAGAAAACTACCAAAAGCAGAAGATTGGCGGCCATTAATGGTTATGCAAGTTGAAGCATCAACAAAAAGCATACGAACAGACTGAATGAAATTGGGCCCAAACCCCAAAGCTTGCAACATCGAAAGAATGAAAGGCCATTCAATGCGGTCATAGGCCTTGGCAAAGTCAATTTTAATGAACACAACTTTCTGATTTGAGTGTCGGGCCCACTCCATGCCTTCCCAAACAACAATGATATTATCTAGAATGAATCTAGATTTAATGAAACCAGTCTGCTCTAGGTGCACAATCTGAGGCAAAAGATGGCAAATTTTTAGAGCCAAAGCTTTGGCAATGATTTTGTAGGACATTGAGAAGCGTGATGGGCCTCCAATTGCAGATATCCTCTAGATCCCCAAGCTTAGGTATGAACTTTATATTGCCCTTATTTATTAAATTTCCTTGAGAGTTGGCTTGAAAATCTTCAAGATAGACATGATATAAATTGATCCCAACACAGTCCCAAAGAGCTTTGTAGAATTCACAAGGGAATCCATCAATCCCAAGAGCCTTGTCATCGTCCATAGAAAAAATAGCTTCCTTGAGATCATCAATTGTTAACAATTGATCACAGAAATTTATTTGGGCTGAAGAAAGCCTATGTGGCACAACAACAAGGTAGTCCTGAAGGGCTTGTTGTTCCACAAGCGTGGAGTCATGTGTAGTGAACACCAGCTCATAATGGCGCACAAAGGCCTGGAGAATGTCAGGTAGCTCAGAGAGCACTCGAGTGTCATCCTTAATTTTTTGATGCCTGGGGATGAGTGCCTAGCACGAAGTGCCAAAAAAATTCTTTGGAGGCATGATCACCGATCTTTAGCCAATGTAGTCGAGCTTTGATTTGTGCTCCTCTAGTAGCGTAATTATCAGCCAATTGCTTATTGTGCCTTAATTCCGGCACCCTGACTTGATGTGACGAGGTAAAAGGGCTAGCCACCAAAGCCTTCATAGTTGTATGCAAGTCAACAGTGGTAGCCTCATAGGATTGCCGATGAAAGATGGACAACTAGAACCCATAAATGCGCAAGAATTGAGTAGTACGAGTGATGGCATCATTCCACCAAGTAATCCAACTTGTTTGACCAGCTGGTTTGCACTCCAAATTCCACACTCGACGAATGTGGTCCAGAGTGGGCTTGTGGCAGAGCAGAGACGTATTCAGAAAGAATTGAGTTTTACACGTGTGAGGCTAACAAGATGTCCATTCAATATAATAAATTGGGAAGTGATCAGATAGAGTCACATCCACCAATGGATTCATTGGCAAGGCAAAGTTGTCAAAAGAAAAAAAAAGATTGAGTCGAGATCATGGCATGATCAAGGCATTTAAAAATTCTGTCAAAACCGACCATGTAATTACACCAAGTGTGTCAGAGGGAATGAGAATGGCGGCAACCAACATTGGGATCAAAAAGCCCCAATTTATTACGTATGTAAAATCATGCCTCCCTTTCACCAGCAGCCCAACGGAAGGGCAAGGTGCCATCCTTGTCATACGCCATCTCGACCATATTGAAATCCCCGCAGAGCAAACAGGTGGCAACTAGTAAAGAATCAACAATCCAGCGCCAAAGAAAAGAGCGTTCCACAACATCATTAGAGGCATAGACATTAATAATCCAGAAGGAATGATTATCAATGTTGAGGAGAACCCATACTACCCACTGGGAAGGATGATTCCCATGATCCACAATGCAAGAATACAATCGTGGGGATAAAAGAGTGGTGGCTCCAGCACGCCCAGCTTCATGCAAAGTGCAAAACATAGTACTGGCTGGCCAAATAGAATGACAAGCTGAGGCAAGCAAAAATCCTGAAATTTTAACTTCTTGGAGACAAAGCACTTCAATCCCTGAGTATTTCTGTAAGGTATCTCTAACAAAATACTTTCTAGAGAGGTCAGTTAGACCTCGAACATTCCATGAAAGAAAATTCATGGATGAAACTCTTCCATACTTTCGGAATCCAGTTCCTCCTCAACTAGGGAAGAGAAACTATTCTTCAAAAAATCCTACGGAACTGAACCAATCTGAAGAGGGGGTGAAAACCTTCGATTTTCTAGCACATATTCTCCTTCTTTCGGCAATGGAGATGGACTGCGAGACCGTTGTTGAGCCCGTGTTGTGGGAGGAATAATCGGCTGAATGCACATGATAGTCGCAGGGTGAGGCGTTGCCTTTGACCTGGGTTGCACCACAACAATAGTAGCTCTGGAAGGAGCGGTTGTCCCCTTCTCTGAAGGGTTTGAAAAAACTTTGGATGGTTCAGGGGCCTTGGGAGCTGACCCAAAACTAGTTGGCTTATTTTTTCGGTTTGTAACCATGGTCCACTTTGTTTCAGCCTTAGCAAAAGGCTTCATCTAGCGAGGCTTTTCAACATCTCGTGATGAGGATGGTGTACAAGGCACTACCAAAGGGCAGTCCTTGCTCTTGTGGTCAGCTGACTGGCACCGATAGCACGTGTTGGGCAGATTGAAATACGTGACTTTGTAGGTGTGCCTAATAGCTCCTATTTGAATGTCCATAGATTCTTTCAAATCCTTGGATAGGTCCACTTCCACACAAACCCACTTCTGAGGTCGGGCTTGGAAAAACCTATCAGGTTCAATACAAACAACCCTCCCTAGAGAGGAAGCAATGTGGTTCAAGAAGGGCACACATGGCAGAGGCAGACCGAGAAACTCAATCCAAACCCAAACCCACATTTTGGTGTCATCTGAGACAATAAAATCTCGGGTCCATGCTTGGAAAACCAACAAGGATGACCTAACATACTAGGGCCCATGGCCTAAAATACCTTGGACATGATTAACTTCCACAAAGCGGAACAGAAATAAGCCTTTGGTCAAGTTTTGGACCATATCAAGGCGGATCCCATGAGGGACCTAGGCCTTGCTGACCCATTCTTTCAGCACACTTTCAGGGGGACTCCTCCCAAAAAAATAACCCACAAGGGTGTGTTGTTCAAGCCACTGGCAAGCAAAATCAAAATTTGGTAAAGGCAAAATCACATCAGCATGGGCATCATAATGCTTACCTCGTGAAAAAATTTCGGAACAAATTTCTGAGGACGTTTGTTCGGAGGAGGAGCCATTGAACTACGTCGACAAACCGTTAACACCAACATCAATTGTTGGGTTAGAGCCGATTGAAGGCATATTAAACCCCTAAAACCGCAGTAAATGCAGTCGTACTCAATGAGGAAGAAATTTTCCTGCACAGAAGGCGCAGTATGATGCAAGAGGGGCCAAGGATGATCGCAGAAAACAAAAAACCCTAGCATAGCTCCCGATCTCTACCTCATATGTTTTCCTTTCTCTTCATATCTTTATTTGTAGTTTTGATATCCCTATCAACAATAAACCATTTTACAACCATGGTTTATTAGTAGCAAGAAATGGTTTATTGTTGATATGGATATATGTAGTAGTGAAAGAATAGTGTTGTCTTACAGACTTTTATTATGGTATTTTAAATTACTTAGGTGAAAAAAAAAAAAAAAAATATATATATATATATATATATATATATAGAGAGAGAGAGAGAGAGAGAGAGAGAGAGAGAGAGAGAGATTAAAGGAGTTGTGAAACATTTTTGGTGAATATTAGATAAAATTCACATCAAGGTCATTTGGATTGTAAGGATAGGTAGAGAACTTGAAATTAAAATTTGATATGATTTACATACAATATCTTTTCTTGAATCCATAAATTTTAATTAAAATAAATCTTGTTTGGAGGAGACACTTATTTTCAATTGTATAGACCAACAAGCATTCCTCAACAAACCATAATCAAATGATAAGTGTGATGTCTTTATGGTCCAAGGGTTCATCTTAGCAAGCATGGCCTACTTCAAGAGCTCGATTCAAAGGTGGAGTTTGTTAACTTATGATTCCTCTTTTGAAATTTATCGATACAAGTTCCATGATAGAGGAGTCTTAGTTATTACTTGGACAAAACACGACATAACATCCAAATTTTAAGGTAAATTTTGTATAAAAATAAATAACATTAAGATCTAGTCAAAGCATCATTGCAATAAAGCAACATTTGAAGATGGTATAATCCATATACAAATGGTCCTTAAATGCAAAGTGTAAGGATTAATAACTTAGCTTCAAGGCCATTAGAAACATATTTGACAAAATAATTAGCTAGGTTGCATAGGCACCAATTCTCTCATTAAAGGATCTATTCATACATTCTTCTGTGTTTTTTATCTCAAAAAGAGTTTAAGATACCTTTTATGATACTTTTATATCCATTATATTGATGGAGGATTAGTGTTATAAATATAAATGAGATTTAATACCTTAATCCAAAATATTTGAGGTTTCTACAAATCATAGAGTAGATTTATATATTTTCTACCCTTAAAAATAATGTTGATATATATTAACTACCCTTCTATAATGTTCTATATAAATTTGGGAGATTTCAATGGAGATGTTCATCTAGACATTACAAATATGTAAGTGCTATCATTTTAATAAGTCATTTCATTCTTTCAATATTATCTAAGACCAATTACTCATATTTGTGAATACTAATACTTTTGTGACTAGAATCACTCTTCAATCTGCCACACACTTCTTAGTCTTTATGCTTTCATGATAATGTGATTGGATGAGATTGATTTAAACAAAAAAGGGAGATTATGGGGTTTGATATCCCACTTCTGCAAGATGGCATGTTGTGTCCTAGTGCTCTAAAATTCCTAAGATTGACTATGAGGATGTGAAAAAATACTACCAATGAAAGGTAAAAGGATGATTTGCATTGATAGTATAAAAAACTTAACAAGAAAATATGGTTTCCTACAAATGATTTGGATTTGAAACAAAGCAATGCTAAATCTATCATGAAACATGGTTTTGTGTTATTAGTTAGTCAATGTGATGGCTTGATAATCTTAATGACTATGTATGCAACAAACTTATAAAATAAAATACACATAATCTTTCAATGAAACAAACTTCTAAAGCTTCTAGTTGACTGTTGGATTATGCTTTACAATAACTATCATTAAAAAAAATGTTAACATGAGTGATAAATCATGCTAGGAAGTTTTTTTTACTAGGAATATCCATATCAACAATAAATCATTTTGCAACCATGGTTTATCACTAGCACTAAATGGTTTAATGCTAATCTAAAAATATCTAGCAATAAAATAATGTGGTCTTATTATTTATTGTTGATATGAAGGAAGCAGTAACATAAAAAATAATATATGTATGTATATATGTAAATATATATTCATATATACATATATATATATATATAAATATATATTCATATATACATATATATATATATATAAATATATATTCATATATACATATATATATATATATAAATATATGTATGTATGTGTGTGCAGTGAAAATCTTTACTCTAAAAATATAAAAAACTAAGTAAATGCAATGAGGAAAGAGACACAAAAATACCTCAAGATTAGGCTATGTTGAACACAAATAAAAGTAAGATAGAAACACAAATGATTATACCTTTTACTTATGTTGATCTTTGGTTGGTCCTTGATAGTGTTTTTGATGTGTTCTCCTTGGATGGAAAGCTTGCAATGATAATGGTTGAAGGATTAATGGTGGTGGGTGAGTGCAATAATGACTACTAGAATGCAATGCAAGTGCTAAGATGCTGCAATAAATGGCTAAAATGCTTGAATGGATTGAGAGCATAAGTGTGATAATGAATGCATAAGATCCCTTAATGAATGAAAAATGGGGGTTATTTATAGAAGAAATTGAATTCTCTAGAAGATTCAATGGTCAAGATTGAGCCACCATGGCCAAGATGGAGGGCTATGGTGAGTTGAGGACTCACAAACCCTCACATCTTTCCATGTGGCGGATGAAGTGTCCAAAGGGCATGGTGAGATGGAAAGGGTACAAATGATGTGGAAAAGGGTCTCAAAGTACTTACTTACAAGTACCTTGGGATTGAAGAGGATTTCCAAAAAAGGGATCCCTTGTCTCCAAGTGGGACTGAAAGTAACAAGTGAGGACTTTTAAAAAGTCCACTCTTGTCACCATGGGGATTGGAGAATACATTGGAGGAATAAAAGTGAATTTAAAATTCATAATCTTGGGAGAGACCCATGGATTAAGACAAGGTCTTCCAAAAGGAGGTATGTGTCCATGTACTTGATGTGACCTTTGAGAGGTCACAAGGAAGACAAATGCATGGGGGGAATAAGTGTGAATTTTTAATTCACATGGGGAAGAGTTCAACCCAAAAAAGTTAAGTACCATAAAAGGTTGACTTAAGGACATGCTAGAAAATGTAAGTGATTAGGATTAAAGTTGTGCAAACAGGTGATTAGGTAAATTAATGAGGATTAGAGGCAAATGGCTAAATATGAAGGATGTGACATTAATCCTGATTAAGGATATGCACATCTTAATGAAAGATTAGTTAGATTAACCTAGATTAGTGAAAAGGTTATGGAGGATGGGACAATGAGAGAGAGAAAATGAATTTAAAATTGAAGAGGATAATTGACTAAATTAAATAAATTGATTAATTTATTTAATTTAGAGAAGAAATGATAAAGAATAAAGTATTTAATTAAATACTTTTAGAAACCTTAGGGAACGGGATAATATTAATTAAATATATTATTTAATTAATATAGACGAATGAGACGAATAAATGATAGGATTTTGACTATATGGGAGTGGTCAAATTTGGATGTCTGCATTTTGCCCCTCTTTGAGATGGTGTTACGAAGTAGCATCATTTCAAAGAAAATTAAAATATAGCACCTTAGAAGAAGATGGTTAGATTAAGGAAGATGCCCCAGTCATTCGAGGAGTGACTAGGAGGAAAGATGATGGGAGTGAAGATTAGGGATTGATGATGCCCCCTCGATAGGACATGCAGGTTCAAGAGAAGACGGGTGTTCTCTCGAAATGGATGAGATGATGAAAGAGTAGATGGGGAGGATAATGCAAAGTGATGGATGAGAGAGATGATAACATGAAAAGATAAAGGTAAGTACAAATAGATTGAAGGACAAATATGATGTTGCCCCAGTCAAGCTACAAGCTAGGATGGACTGATGGTCAATGGAGTGTTGTTGATGAGGGAAGGATACATCCCAAAAAAATACAAGGATAGGGAAGGATACATCCCGATGGGAGTGTTGTTGATGAGGGAAGGATACATCTCGATGTGAGTGTTGTTGATGAGGGAATGATACATCCCAAAACAACACCATAGGATAGGGAAGGATACATCTTGTTGATGATGATTAATGAGGATGGTAATTGGATCAAATCTTGTAGCAAGGCTAGGAACAAGACCAAAGATGTGATTAGATGATTTGTGCTAGATTGAATGGGTCAGGATTAGATGGAGATGTGAGATGGTTAAAATTAATGAAGATGATGGAGGTAAAGATGCAATGCAATGGACGAGAAAATGCAATTTTCCATTTTTGGAGCACTAATTTTTGCTATAGCATAAAATACCAGGTACCATGGTACGTAGAACCAAGGTGGATTAGTGTCTAATGCATACACAAACACAACAAACAAGAAGGCTATCCCAACACCCCAAAGTCGCGATGACTTTGGTCGGGCCAGGTATTGGGATAACCACAAGCATAAAAGGATGCCCCAGCATAACACAAGACCACAGGGATCTTGGTGGATACTACGTGGGACAACCAAGAAGTCAAAAAAACATAAAGATCAAGATATGCCCCTATGTTAACTAGTCAAAACACACCATAATATGATAGATCATGGTGGCCTTGACAAGTGATGATAGGAAGCTCAAATAATAAACAAAATGTCAAAAGCATCAAAAGATTGCAATCAATTTCAAAACATCATTTGTCATAGGATCGAGAGAATGGATGGGGTTGATGAGATCTGTTAGGAAGGATACATCCTGTTGAGACCAAATATGGATACTAAACTAAAAGATCAATTATGACCCAAGATACTCAAAACTGATTAGATCTCATGATATGAATGGATCCCATTTGTGAAGAACTAGCCAAATAAGGACATACTTGACAACATGACACAAGACACAAGACATAAGACTAACAAACCCTAAAACCCTAAGGGCTCAAGGATTGATCAAAGATCAGCCTTGCCTACATGAAAGCACAAAGCCCTCGTAGTTCGATAAAAAACCATGGATAAAAGTGGAAAGAGGACAATTGAGACCTCGATGAATAGTGAAGATTGGATGAACAAATACCCTGAGGTTGGATCAAACAATTGACCTTGCCTACATGAAAGCATAGGGGCAACATACTTCGACACAAGGCCAAAGACAGACGATGGAAGATGATAAGACAACCAAAAGATAGAACCCCAGGGGTGGATCAAATGATCGACCTTGCCTATGTGAAAGCGTAGGGGCAACGTAGTTCGACACAAGACCAATGACATACAATAGATAGGGGATGATGAGATGACCATGATCTAAAGAGATACATGGATGGATCCGATATGAAGAGCCAGGATAGGTCGTGCGGATGGGATGGTCGATATGCCTAAGATGAAGCTCAGGGATGGGATAGTTATCCAAATCATCGAAAGATGAATGGGGAGGATGAGATGATGGATAAATAAGTGATGAAGAGTGATGAGATATTAGGAAGATGTGAGGAATAGATAGGAATGATGATAGTGTAATGTATGGAATCAAATTATGTGGGAGTAGCCTATAGCTAGATACCAATGACAAGGGATTATGACATAGGAGGAAAATAGAGGTAAAAAGATGCTAGGATAGGTGGATAGAGGGATAAGGATTTGGAAGGATGGAATGGATTATTGGATGGAAAAATGGGTGGGAGAGATAAGGATGAAAAGATGGAACATGACTAGTGGATGGGGATATGGAAGGGATGTTTAGATGGATGGGGAGATAAGGATGAAAGGACGGAAAAGGACTAGTGGATGAGAGTATAGGAAGATAAGGATGGGGAGATGGAAGGGAGTACTGGATGGATAAATGGATGGGGAGGTAAGGATGGGAAGTATGGGGAGATGGAAAGGATTACTTGGAGGGATGGATGAATGATATATCCAAGGACTCTATCGTAAATAAGGAGATGCCCCCACTCTAGATATGTCATGTGTGACGAGGCAAGAGGGATAGCAGGATGGGTGGATAAGGGAGTGAGATGGACATAGATAGGAGATATGGGTAAGGAAGGGATATGGGTGTTGGCATGATGGATGGATGATGAATGTAGATGGATGTAGATAATATGCATGGATCAGAAAAGTAGATGGGGAGGATAAGGAACATGATAGTGTATGGATGGGGGGAATATATGCCAAGAGGTGTCCAAAGCATGTAGATATGTTTACCCTTATCTAGGTCAAGATCACAAGGAAGATGGAGGGACTAGATACAAATGGGATATGATGGGTAAGATGTGGAAGATAGGCAGATGTACGAGATGGAGGAAAGGAATGTGTAGGTGGAAGTTTCCCCCAATTGTGGAAGTAAACTAGATGGGGGATTTACACATGACTCTTGTTTGCCAGGTTTTCATCATGGTACTTATCCAAGGGCTTGTTTGCCAAGTTTTCACCATTGGACGAATTATTTTCTCTTTGTTGATTTTTTTTTTTTACTATTGGTAATTTTCAGACAGAAATATGGATGGAGATAGATAAGGATAGGGATTAATGGATAAATCTATTCAGAAGATATATGATAAAGCAGATGGATGAAGGACTCAAGCATAAAGTTCCATATAAGGTAATAAGAGCCCATGTGTAAAGCGACCATTGGATGTTGGTACAACCTTATTAGAATAGATGGATTATGCAAGGGAATGAATCAAAGGGATTTGATGGGGGAGATATGGGGGATAGTGGATGGGGTGTTGGAAAGTGTATGGATGGAATGACGAAGTGGATGTGTGATGGGGGTGTTGGCAAGAGACACTACAACTATCATCTAGTGTTGTCATTGATGGCAACCCTATGCGTTGATATGGTGTGCATATCTTTATTCAAGCCTATTGGCAGTCAGATTGAATTCAGTCAAAGCATAACAGTGTATCTGATAACTCAGCATTCATCGATTCATGCACACATTTCAGGTTACCATTTTATGTTGCATATCTCAGGCAATGACTATGGAGGTATTATATATCTTGTGTTTAATACACAGCGGCTCATACCAACTATCACAAGAGTTAGGAAACTCGGTTGATGTCTTCTCAATTCTTGTATTAAGGCCGACTTTATAAATATATTAAGTCGCGGATTGTATGTGAGTTATTCAATTGAATATCTATATTTGTATATGTTTGTAT
Source organism: Sequoiadendron giganteum (assembly GCA_007115665.2). Classification (NCBI taxonomy): domain Eukaryota; kingdom Viridiplantae; phylum Streptophyta; class Pinopsida; order Cupressales; family Cupressaceae; genus Sequoiadendron; species Sequoiadendron giganteum. Next base: position 113,233,794 of record CM021103.1, on the reverse strand, counting down.
GGGTCTTAGCCAAGTTGTGGCAGACCATTGAGGATACGCATTGTATATTTCTCCTTATGTGTACGAACAATTGTAGTTTTGGTGAAGCCGAAAAAGTGCAATCAAATCTCATTTAACGGATATATATATACTTGATCTTCTATAGGGTTTTGGTGCGTGTACAAGTTGTGTGTCTGAATTACGAGTTAGAGCAGAACAGATGTGCGAATAAGTGCAGTTTCACTTGCGCATAGAAGATATGTGGTGTGTATTAGTAGAGTAGAATAGTATTACAGAATCAGTCTGTAAGACAACAAATCAATTTTTGTATTTAATTTGGAACTGTAATCAGACATTTTAGATGTTATCATCTCAGTTCAAATATTCAGATGGTCTTAATCTGAACTCTTTTCGTTGAGCAGTGAGCTCTAAGCAGTGTGTCTAAATGCAAGTGTATTCCCCTTTTGTTATCTTCATTTTTTAGTATACTAATAATTATACTTGTGGATTGGCCATCCACCGTGGTTTTTCCCCTTATAGTGTTTCCACGTAAAAATCTTGGTGTTATGGTGTTGTGTTTACTTTTCTATTTATGCATTATTGTTGAATGTTATTAATGTTGTGAAGTTAAAGATTGACTGATTCACCCCCCCTCTCAGTGTGCCTTGTTTCCAACAATTGGTATCAGAGCTTGATCCTCAAAAGAAGAAGTCTAACAGCTTGGGGAGATCTTGGAAATAATTTCAATGGATTCAGGTTGTATTGAACAACATCTTATGGTAGTTCTAGATGATCTTGACTAGTCAAAAGATGAAGTCCAGAAACTTCAATCAAATCTTAAGGATGCAGAAAAATTCATTGAGTCTCTGAAAGACAAGATCAACAAATCAAGAGACAAGAGAAAGGAACTCTACGATCATATTCAATAGAAAGAGAATAAGAGCACTGAAGATGAACAATCAAGCAAAACCTTGAAAGAGAAAAATGAAGAATGCGAAAAGCTTACCCAAGAGAATATAGTCCTGAAGGTTGAAATGGAATTCATCACGATGAGACTGACCAAAGAGATTGAAGATAGAAAGAAAAATGAAGAAAATCTGACTCAATCCCTGAAAGAAAAAATTTGAGGTATGTAGTTGATTGGATGATGAATTGGAAGTGTCAAGAAACAATGAAGAAGCACTTGAAAGATAGTTGGTGTTATGGTGTTGTGTTTACTTTTCTATTTATGCATTACTGTTGAATGTTATTAATGTTGTGAAGTTGAAGATTGTTAAAATTTAATTATTGCACAACACCGATTCACCCCTCTCTCAGTGTGCCTTGTTTCCAACAATTGGTATTAGAGCTTGATCCTCAAAAGAAGAAGTCTAACAGCTTAGGGAGATCTTGGAGATAATTTCAATGGATTCAGGTAGTATTGAACAACAGCTTATGGTAGCTCTAGATGATCTTGACCAGTCAAAAGATGAATTCTAGAAACTTCAATCAAATCTTAAGGATGCATAAAAATTCATTGAGTCTCTGAAAGACAAGATCAACAAATCAAGAGACAAGAGAAAGGAACTCTGCGATCAGATTCAACAGAAAGAGAATAAGAGCACTGAAGATGAACAATCAAGAAAAACCTTGAAAGAGAAGAATGAAAAATGCGAAAAGCTTACCCAAGAGAATACAGTCCTGAAGGTTGAAATGGAATTCATCATGATGAGAATGATCAAAGAGATTGAAGATAGAAAGAAAAATGAAGAAAATCTGACTCAATCCTTGAAAGAAAAAATCTGAGGTATGTAGTCGATTGGATGATGAATTGGAAGTGTCAAGAAACAATGAAGAAGCACTTGAAAGATAGTTGGATGATCTCAGAAATGAACTTGATATTGCAAATGAGTACAAAGAGAAGTTCAAAGCTAGTTCTGCCATGCTTGATGAACTGATTGATAATCAGAGGACTCATGATGACAAAAGAGGTCTTGGATATGTAGAAGGAGAAAGCTCAAAAAATGGACAAAGGAATCCTATTCAGAGGAATTCAGGACAAAGACAATTCAAGCAAGGAAATCAAATGAACCGACCGAGAAGGTATCCAATAAGACAACCTAATGCTCAAAATTTTAATGGATAGTAAAAATTTTGGACACATGGCTTCTCAATGCTGAAGTAGGATGAATCAAAGTGGTCCACACTTATCAGGTCAATGTTTCAATTGTCAGAAGATTGGTCATAAGTCAAATGAATGCAGAAGTATGATGAATCAATTTCATAGGAGTATCAAATGTTACAAATGCAACAGACTTGGCCATGCTTCTAACCAATGTAGATAAAGAGGAAACCAATGGAACAATTCTTCTGGAAAGAGAAACGTTGTATGCTACAACTACAACAAGCTCGGTCATATTGCAACACATTGCTGGAATAGAAAAGGTCTGGTAAATCAAAAGAGAAATGTGCAAAAGGATGTGAAAGAAAAAGGTAAGATCACTGTAGATGAAATCAGGAAACAAATGAAAAAAAAATGGATAAAGAAAGAATCCTCTACTGAAGAAAGTGTGCCAGCTCCAGAACTTGCTTCTGGGAATTCCTCTAGGAATTAGTCTCAGGCCCTTGGCCTAGGGGGAGCATTAAATTAAATTAGATGAACCCCTAACTGGTAAGTAATATCGGATGTGGATGTACTCAGTAGATGCACAAATGATCAACTAATGCTACTGAACTTATTATTGCAAGTGATATGTCAAATTGGAGGTTCACAGATGATTTATTTGTCACGGTGTACAAATACAGTGTAACCGGATGTATTAGGGCAAGTGCATTTATTGCGATAAAATGTTTAGGTATACAAGTGATAAAAGGTCACTTTTACTCCCTATTTGTCACTTTTCTACCTCGAGTGAAAGACATTGGAGAGCTCCAAGTGACCCTAAGGCAAATTGAGGTGAAAATCAAGTGTGAAGGAAATTCAACGATTAATTTCGCATCTGGAGGAAACAGGTATTTATCAAGAACTTCTTGGTTTTTGTGATTTTTAAGATGAATAATCCTTTGGTGGTTGAAGTTTAGGACAAACCTCATCCCCAATTTAAATTGCATCCCCACAAGTCTTTAGAGATAGACCCACTAGGGGCATTTTCATCAGTTCCGCATGGAGTGATACATACAGAGGATAATAGGGTTTATATACATGCAAACATTGAGGATCTGGGAAGAAATCAACTTATGAATTTGTACAATAATCATATAGTTTATGAGGATTTCAGTATAAAACCGGAACATCAAATCCTGGGATCGAAGAAATTTATTTCGATGGTTAAATTTCCCGTGTTCATGGAGTCGGAGTGGGTCTGCTATCTCTTGAGTTGGGTGCATGACGAATTCATGTGGCTTACTATTCCCTTCAAAATCACCAAGGAAGCCATTAGTGCAGTAACATGTTTGAATTCTTCTAGTGGTCTACCTGTCCTAAAGTCAGTGAAAAATCAAACTATCATCGACGCCACAGGCTCGACATATGATAGGAGAGAAATGATTGTTGATAATATTGTTGATATAAATGTCAGATTTGCATCTATGGTAATAGGCTATAAGATTTACCATTCTGGCCAGGAAAACTCTGTATCTAGTACGACAATTTATACCGCCTACCAAATGGTCAAAGAAAACATGGACTATGATCTTTGTGAATTATTAAGAATCTAGTTGATGGAAAGCCTTGTGAAGATCAAAAAGGACAAGAAAAATTCATTTAAATATGGCAGTTTGCGATTATGTCTATTTTTCTATTTCATGGAGGAAGTTTCGGGTGTTGGTAAAGTTCGATGGCAGAAGAACATTTCGGTAGCTGAACAGATCCAAAACCTATTGTTCAATTTCACAGATATGAAAACCAGAAATTCAAAAAATCTAGGGTTATTTCAAAACCTTTCAACACAGATTGCAAGCAAGGGAAAGAATTCCCACCACCATTGTGGAGAAATACAAAGACTCAATTTGCTTCATGGTGAACATTGATCAGTGTCTGATGGAAGTAGCAAATCCAAGAAATGTTTGGATCATGCTGATGGGCTATGAGGTCGAGGAAAATATTTTGGAATGTATGCTCAGCATTTGTTAAGAAAACCTCATGATTTGTTTGAAGAGAGATTTGGCACTTATGCAGAAAAGAATACCCAAATCCATAATGAACTCAAGAGACCAGCTGCAACTAAAAGAACAAGAAAAGAAGTCAAAGTTATTGCAGAATGTTTGGGTGTATCCGTGGAGCAACTAAGTGAAGTCAGGGAGGAAAGGGAGAGAGAATCAGGAACAAGGCTTACTACCAAAAAGGTAACCAAAAGCTCAATCATCTGGCCCAGTAGCACCTCATGTCCAAATTAGAACAACCAAAAGCTTGGCATCTCACTCAGCTCCTACAGTGAAATTTGTTCCTGTGAAAAGTGAAGGCAAAAGGTCCGAAAAGGAAGCCCAAGGAAAGAAGAGCAAAAGAAAAAGATTCTACATGATTGTTTCTAATGATGAGGAAACATAATCCAATGAAAATGTCAAGGAGATCAAGCAACAAGGTACTAAAACAACTTCGGTACCAAAACCCTCCGGTGTAGATACTCAGGTGAAGAAGAAGACCAAAATAATGCACCCGGTATGTCTGTTGACCATGTCGAAAAAGAAATGATTTCAAATGGAAATCTTAAACCGCTCTCTCAATGGTATGAATCTTTCTCTGAATTTGATAAAAGAATTTTAGAAGAAGTTACAATAAAGTACATGAATAATTTCAACAAATTTTTGGTTGAAATTATGTCTAGCCTCCCAAAAGGTTTGTATGACATTTCGGAACCAAGGATATTAAGTGCCCTAACTGAAGAAGAAAGAATGAGAGAAAGAGTTCTTGCATAATTATGTATGGAAATGTCTGTGGAAGAAATGAAAGCATTCTTGAACAAATCTAAGAAGCAGTTCAGAAGAAAATCAAGGGTAAATAAAATGATGATTGGTCTAATAGATGAGGTCACTCAAGAAACACATAAAATTCTGAAAGAGTTGTTATTAAAAGACAAAATCAAAATTGTATCCGAGGAGACTCATGAAGATAATATCTCATCTAATCCAATTCAAGATGCAGAAGTAGAAAACCCTGGTGCCACCGAAGACTTCAAAATCTCACCTCCGAAAATCAACATGGAAGTTGATACAAAATTGACAGAGAATACTGAAGAGAAGTCAAAAGCTTCAGTTGAGGAAACACTAGTTGAGGAGAACAAGGATAATGTCAAAACTGATCCGATGTCAACAAGAGACATTGTTGAGTTTGTAAATAAATTCTTGGTTGCACAGAAGGAGGAATTGGATCCATAATTGATTGAAGGTCCTATTCACTTGTCTACCCTAAGCCCAATTTAGAAAATGAAAGTAGCAACGATTGCTCAAGCTCAGACTAGAGAAGAGCTACTTCAATCACACATTGAGGATAGTGAACTACTGAACCTAGCATCCAGAGTACTAGAGAAAATAATGCCATCTTATGAAAAAGATCAGGCCAACTCATCCTCCTGTGAACTAAAAAGGCTAATCGATTCAGTTGAGACTCACTTTGAGTTGTTAGAAAAGTGAGCCATGGAAAAAGTGCAGAAAGAATTTAATGCTAAGAGGTTCCAAGGAGTAAAAATGTTGATTATCCAAGACAAAAAATTCTTAACTACATGCATTAAGAATATACAGAATGCTTTATCAGAAGGAGGGAAGATCTATAAAGCATGTCTATCTTTTTCAAAATTCACAGAGGTAAATGAAAAAAATATCAAAGACTTGAAAGACAAGATAAATGCTATCTTTGAAGCATTTGATCCGGTAGACTCCAGCATTGGGAAAGAAGAAGGAGAAGTGATGTCTCTGCTCAATAGCATAAAAGGTTTGCAGCATGAAAATGACAAGATTACTGCCAGAAGTTGTGAACTCCGAAGCATAATTTGTCCCAAACTTGACATACTGTCAAGTGCTATAAAAGAAGGATAAGACTCTATAGGAGTTGCTGATCCGACCAACCTGTAAACCACGAAGACACAATCCTATTTGATATGTGGTCACACCACAATCTTGGAAAGTTTGAAAAAAATTTGGGATGCAAATCTGGTGCAATTGAAGAAAGATTTTGCTGACATCTTTCAGCTCATGTAAGGTACAGTTTTTGCACAACAGTTTTTGGCAATTTTGGCATTCGATCTCAACCTTTGCCATTGATTTCAAAGGGGAGAAGATGTGAAGTGAAGAATGCTCAATCATCTTAGGGGGAGAATTGCATTTTTGAATTTTTGGTAGTAGTGCAATCTATCTTGGTACTTGATCCAACACTTAGCCATTTTTCACTAAGTGTTGCCATCAATGCCAAAGGGGGAGATTGTTGGCAAGAGACACTGTAACTATCATCTGGTGTTTTCATTGATGGAAACCCTATGCGTTGATATGGTGCACATATCTTTATTCAAGCCTACCGGTAGTCAGATTGAATTTAGTCAAAGCATAACAGTGTATCTGGTAACTCAACATTCATCGATCCGTGCACACATTCCAGGTTACCATTTTGTGTTGCGCATATTAGGCAATGATTATGGAGGTATTATCTATCTTGTGTTCAATATGCAGTGGCTCGTACCAACTATCACAAGAGTTTGGAAACTCGATTGATGTATTCTAAGTTCTTCTTGTATTAAGGCTGACTTTATAAATATATTAAGTCGCGGATGTATGTGATTTATTTAATTGAATATCTATATGCTTGTATATGTTCATATGGGTCTTAGCCAAGTTGTGGTAGACCATTGAGGATACACATTGTATATTTCTCCTTATGTGTGCTGACAATTGTAATTTTGGTGAAGCTGACAAAGTGCAATCAAATCTCATATAGCAGATATATATACTTGATCTTCCGCACCATTTTGGTGCGTGTACAAGTTGTGTGTGTGTCTGAATTGCGAGTTAGAGCAGAACAAAGGTGTGAATAAGTGCAGTTTCACTTGCGCATAGAAGATCTATGTGGTGTGTATTAGCAGAGCAGAACAGTATTGCAGAATCAGTCTGTAAGACAACAGATCAATTTTTGTATTTAATTTGGAACTGTAATAAGGCATTTTAGATGCTATCATCTCAGTTCAAATATTTAGATGGTCTTAATCTAAACTCTTTTCTTTGAGCAGTGAGCTCTAGGCAATGCGCCTGAATGCAAGTGCATTCCCATTTTGTAATCTTCATTTTTTAGTATACTCATAATTATACTTGTGGATTGGCCATCCACCGTGGGTTTTCCCCTAATAGGGTTTCCACGTAAAAATCTTGGTGTTATGGTGTTGTGTTTACTTTCCTGTTTATGCATTACTATTGAATGTTATTAATGTTGTGAAGTTGAAGATTGTTAGAATTTAATTATTACACAACATTGATTCACCCCCCCCCTCTCAATGTGCCTTGTTTCCAACAAGGGGAAGGTGTTCAGGACCAACATTGGCACATGTGGTGGATGTGAAATGATAGGAGGGTTGATGGATGGAGAATGTGGCGATAATGGAGGCATTGGTATAGTGAATTTTCAGACATAAGGACCCAAAACAGATTTAGGAGATGGAGGATGCAAATGATTAGCTCTGGGATTAGCAACTTTGGATGGCATTAGGGATTTCTCATTTGAAGGCATGGCCTCTTTTTTCTTGGGAATCCACATGGTTTTGATTTTTTCTTTATTGGGCCTTTGTGGCCATTTGGATTGATTTTGATTTTGGATTTGATTTTTCTTTTCTTGAACATGTCTTTTGAAGGGGACATGAGGAGCTTTAGATTCATGTGGATGTTTGGATTTATACATCTTTGCTTTGGCATCCAAAGTTCTTTTAGTAGAAATGGGATGGGTATGGGGAGATGGATGATGTGGAGAGGAAGGGGATGGAGTGATAGAGGTAGGATTTTGACGATGATGTGTGGATGGAGGATGCGAGATAGCATGCATGGAGGGGTGCCTTTGTTGATCTTGAGTAGGATAGGATGGAGGGGATGAATTTGGGATATAAGGACCCAAAATAGACTATGTATATGGAGGATGTGTGAAGTTTGGTGGAGGGTTATAAGGACCCAAAATGGATTTAAAATATGAAGGAGGAAGATGGACGGTTGTTTCGAGGTAATATGATGGAGGAGGGGGGATGGCGGCAAATGGTTTGGTAGAACAATGGGAAGTGATTTTCATTCCTTTCGAAGAGGCTTGCTTAGGATGTATGGAGGTTGTACCAACATTTTTGGCTTGTGATTCGTGGGAGATATATCCAAGACCTTGTGTACCTGGATTTTCTTTGACCTGGATGGGCTCTAAAGTACCTTTCTCATGAAGGCCTAAACCTTTTCCTTGATAGTTCATGTTCTTGAGCATGTGATCTATGGTGGGATGCTTATTCTTTTGGAAGCATGATGTGAGTCTATTAGCAAGTGGAGCAGGAAGGGTGGGGCATATACTTTGTTTCTCTTCTACAAGAAGACCACCATGGACGAGTGTAATGTCGCCAAGGTGATATAAAAGTTATGTTGGGGTGACAAAGCTAGGTAGCGATGGAGGATCATTTGATGGAGATGAGGGGATAGCAACATCAAGATAAATGAGTGATAAGGGATCGGGAGAGGGACTAAATGGTATGACAGGATCCGAATTTGTGGCAGTGGGTGATAAGGGCTCATGAGATGGAGTGATTGGATCTTGAGTGCAAAGGGGATCATGGGATGGAGCGGATGAGCTAGTATGATCTTGAGATGGAGTAGATAGGATGATAGGATCAAGATTTGGGTGAGGAAAGGAATCGTGAGATGGGATGGATGGGGGACTGTGATCTTGGGATGGAGTGGATAGGATGGTAGGATCTGGATTTGGAGAAGGGGATATGCTTGTATGCTTTGGATCAAGCCCTTGGCATGGTTCATCTGGTGTGGGAGGAATGATGACAAGGGAGTATTGGAGGGACTCCTCAGGTGGGGGAGATAGGAGGATGGAGGATTCATGAAGGTCATGGGATTGAAGTTTGGTAATATTAGGACTAGGAGGAGTGGATTGGAAACTGGTGTCTTCACTGGTTTCATTGGTTCCAGGAGTGGAAGATGGGGATTCAATGGATTCAATGGGTGTGATGGGATCAACCATTTGGATGGTGTTAGGAATGGTAATGGTAGTGATAGGTGTAGGACAGAGGAGGGCCTCATCACTAGTGACTACACATGATAGAGTGGGAGGGCATTGTTTCACAACATCAATATGTAGATTTGGGGATGTCTCTTCTGTCATGGGTCCTTGGATGACATATGGAAGGGATGTAGGATTAGGTGGGGTGATAGGAATGGATGGAGGATTAGGGCTGGTTGGAGGACTAGGAGTAGAGACCGGTGGATTAAGATTGGATGGAGGATTAGGATTAGAGACTGGTGGGTTAGGATTAGAGGGAGGATTAATATATAATGTGGTGAAGGGGGAGTGATGCAAGGGGATGTGGATGATGAATTAAGATAGGGGGATGCAAATATTGGATTAGGATGAGAAGTTTGGGATGGTGGGTAATAGTAAGAGGATGTGGATGAGGGATCAACTTAGGAGGATGTGGACATTGAATTAGGATGGGTAGATGTGGAATTAAGGTAAGGATATTGGGATGGTGGATTATGATAGGAAGGTGTGGATGTTGGATTAGGATAGAAATATGTGGAGGCTGGATTAAGATGGGAGGACATAGATGTGGAATTAAGGTAGGGATATGGGGATGGTGGATTGTGATAGGAAGGTGTGGATGTTGGATTAGAATTGGAATATTGAGGTGGTGGATTACCATAGGGGGACATGGATGGTGGATTGGCATAGGAGGATATGGGTAATGGATGAGGATAGGAAGATTGAGATGGTGGATTAGGATAAGAGGAATATTAGGATGGTGGATTATGATAGGAAGGTGTGAGTGTTAGATTAGGATGGGAATATTGGGATGTGGAATTAAGGTAGATGTATTAGGATTGTTGATGATGATAAGGATAGGAGTATGGGGAGGGTGATTACTATAGGAGGATGTGGATGTTAGATAGGAGGGAGATGTAGGGGGAGGACATGATGGATATGAGGATGGTGAGAGTACTAGATATCCCTTGTCAAGGGTAGCATAAGGACTATTATTAGGTGTGGATGAAGACATGCGGGGATAGTTTGGAGGAGTAGTTGGATTTTGGGGGGCAATTGGAAAAAGATTGCTATCAATGATAGAATCAAGGGGATCTATATTACATTCTTCTTGATCAACAAGACTTTCATTATCGTCATCAACGTAGCTAGGATTCCCCTTGACTACTATTATTGGTCGTGTAAGAGGAGAATAAGGATTCATGACGTTAGATAAAACAAATACAAATTGAAAATATGGGGGGGACTAGATGATGGAATGATAAATAGGATGGATTGGAAGAAGAAGGAAGAAGAGATCCTAAGATTTGTTTTGATATCGGAAGAATGGACGAAAGCTCAAATCGGGATTCAGGTTAAGCTTATATTGGGATTAGATAAAATCTCATATTAGGATGAATAGAAGATATGATGGGATGTGATAGGATTGATGAGACATGATCAGATGATTGATCAAATAGATTCTAAATCCAGTTCAGAGATTTGACTTAGATGGCGTAAGGTGTTGACTATTGGGTTGGATTGTGAGCAAGATGATTACAACATTGAATCTACCTCAAGATAGAAGTAGATTGATCTTGGGTTGTAATGATGATTTATGGATTTAGTTCAACTTGGATATCATCCTCGAAAATGAAGTCTAGAGGATTCAGATTGATGAAATGATGATGCACACATGATCTAAGGGGGTTCTAGGATACTTCCATATGATCCAATTGATGAAACAATGAGATTTTTAGATGAGAAGGATGACGACAAGATCTTCCATTTGTGGTGAACGACTCAGAGAACAAGAAGGTTTTCAGTCACCTATCTGAGGGCGGGGACGCCTGTCTTGGGGCAGGGATGTAATACCTTGTTGTGTGAATCCCAAAGGACAACAAACACCACACAATTTTTTTTTGAGAGCGAACCATTGCATAAGATAAATATGAACATACATCACATATAAATTAGTTATACAATTACAATACCAACTACGTCCTTTAGGGTACATGAGACAACATTACAAAAAAAAACCTAAAATAATACCATAACGGTAATCTACGAATTCCAAGATTACATTATAAACCTTCCATTCATGAAATTACATAAATGAGAAGTATTCATATACGACACATAATCAAGAGAATATAAACATAGATACATTAAAATTATCAAATCAGATTATACAAATACATTGATAATGAGAATTTGTATTTCTTTTAAGATTACATATGCACAACCATGCTTCCCAACACATAGTGGGAGTAATACATTGATACAAGAGGAATACAGACACGTACATGGTATAACTGAACTATGGCAAAGCTCTGGATTCTTTGCAATGAAACAAACTTCACACTTCGCAAACACTAACTGGGAACCCAATGGGGTGCATAGTATGTTCCACCCGACCACGTGAGTCTGAAGACCCACCCCCCGTGCTAGGAGATGACAAGAAAGGACCCACAACCAAGACAAACAAGCAGAACGATCGCAAGACCAAACCACAAGATCAACCAAAACATATCATACAACACTCTCAATGACCACTTAAAAGTTGATTGCTACTAGAGGCATAAAAAGGAAAAGCAAGGGATTCTATGACACCAATATTCATATACTCCCAATTGAAGGGTACACAAATACTTGGGTTCCCAAAAAAATCACATCATGGGACTCCAGAATGACTATGTAAAATCTACAAAGGAGATAATTGTAGAATAAAAGTAATACTCATGACAACAATAACAATCCACCGAGCACATCTCAACTTGAAAACCAATCCAATAATTCAGATTGAACAACCAACCAAATTCTTCACACTCTTGCTAATTAACTACTTATACAAAGAGAGCACTTATTCAAGCATTACAACCAAATAACAAGGCACAAACAATCAATGAAATGTGATAGTGAGTACCTTCACATCTCATAAGATATTAAAATAAAACTATGTAACTAACATATGCAACAGGCTCATTAACCATAATGAAGGCATTTTCAAAATTAGATCAATTAAAATAGAGTCTCATATAGATAACATTTAGGTAAGCATGGTTCCATTAAGCAGTATAAATTCTTAACAAGAACTAGGTTTTCTCAATAGCTTCCAAGATAGTATAACAGTTTGACTAAGGGTTATACTCTAACATTATTCAATGTCTACCATCTAGTAATTAATCAATGCCACCTTTGTATATATATATATCTTTTATCAATACAAACAAAATATCACTTAGATAACAACTTAAGAATTAGCGAATAAGTAACCGATAAACTTTTCCAAAATTAAATATATCCTTATTCATTTTATTAACTTCCAAATATTGAAAACAATCACCTAAGCAAGGTTCACTTCAATGTTATTATTAATTATGAAAATATTAAATACTACCCCTTCACTTCTAAAAGCACTTCAACATAATTTCATAACCCAATATACAATTCAATAAACTATCTA